>ML783528.1:137331-276356 GCA_009831015.1 Picea engelmannii | reverse complement strand
AATTTTGCATGGTGCATCGTCACCCAAATGAACCTGTCCAAAATCACCTTGAACATAATCTAGAAAATGTTTCCTATGGGGTGTGGCATGAAATGAAGCCCCTAAATCTACTACCCAAGACTCAAAAATATTATCTACAGAAAAAATCAAAGCATCTTGTAACACATCACCTGTTACATTTGCTTCATGATTTCTCTCCTGCTGTCCATCGCTTTGTTTCTTTGGAGCTCTGCAGTCTTTCTTCAGATGTCCTTTCTTCCCACAATTCCAGCACTCTATCTTTCCAAGTCTGGATTTGGATCTTCCCTTCCTATAATTCCCACGGTTCTCGAAACCCTTTCCTCTATCCTTTTGTCTTCCCCTGTTCTCCATGTTCAACACATTTCCTGATGTCTAACCAGTGTTTTTCCGTCGCATTTCCTCACTAAGGATAACACCAACAACATCATCAAATTTTAAAGTATTTGAACCAGAGATAGAGTTACTTATAGCCATGACCAAGCCGTTCCAGCTTTCTGGCAATGAGCACAAGATTAGAAGAGCCCTGACCTCATCATCAAAGTCCACTTTTACATAACTTAGTTGATTAGTAATCGTATTAAAATCATTTAAATGATCTGCAACAGACCCACCTTCCGACATCTTCATATTAAATAATCTCTTCATTAGAAATACCTTATTGGACGTCGAGGGTTTTTCATACAATTTGGCCAATGCATCCATCAAACCCTTCATTGTCTTTTCTTTGGAAATATCGAAAGCCACCGATGTTGCTAGGCTCAGCCGTATCGTTCCTAGAGCCTTTCTGTCAAGAATCTCCCATTCTTCGTCCTTCGTACCCGCTGGCTTCTTTGTTATTCCGCCCAATGGTAGGAATAGATCCTTCTGATATAAATAGTCTCCCATCTGCATCTTCCATAACTGGTAGTTTTGGCCATTAAATTTCTTGACCCTAAACTTTTCATCTTCTGACATTGCTCCCACTCAAACTAGGAACCCTCTTTTCCTGCGAGTTACCTTTCGCTCTGATACCAGTTATTAGAAAAACAGGACCATGGAGCAATAAAATAAAACAAATGTGGAAAAAAAACAAAGAAGATACACAATACAATAGAGACACAGATTTACGTGGTTCACCCAGTGTGGGCTACATCCACCAGAGAAATTGCCAGGTCCTTCCTTTATCATTATCCATCATATGAAGGGATACAACCTATACAACCTATAGAAAATCCGTTGTAACTTGCTCTTCTTTCTCTCACAGTCTCCTATCTCATAATACAATATTCGCCATCAACCATAGCCGCAATACATTTCCCTCATAAAAGAGGGTTGCTTTCTAGGGCAAAAAACCCTAACATATTCTCTATCGTTAGATCTGCGACCTTATAATGAACGATCCAGATTTACAATGAAATTACAATATACATTTACAAGGCAATTTTTCCTTTGGGGGCTTCGCCCCCGAACCCCCGCTGGGGGGCCGCTTTCCCCCAGACCCCCCATCCGGGGGGATAGCCCCCCAGGACCCCGCAGAGGGGGTACCCCCACCTCTGCACTCCCCCGCGTGGAAGAGTGTACATACTTCTGGGGTGTAAATACTTCATGGGGTATAAACATGGCTGAAAGTAAAAGACCTCTAAATCAGGAAGATAATCAGGCTCCACAACCAACACAACAACCTGTAACAACCTATACCAAACAACCTGTACCAAAAATCTGTCACAATAATCTCATCAACCAAACCAGATCTAATCACCAAGACAAATCACCAAAACAACTCTCAACCATATGCACAATATCACCAAGACCAATCACCAAAACAACTCTCAACCATATGCACAATATCACCAAGATGTGCATCAACCAAGACTACTCAATATGTTCTTCTAAAAGTATACCAAGTCATATATGTCACATCGTCCATAAACCGTGTGCCAACAATACTACTAACAAGTGCCTCTAATAATGTACCAATCATGAATCAATCATGTTTCAATAATTCAAACCGACTCATCAAGATGTACCAACATCATCATACCATACACCTCATGTATGTGCCAACTCATCAACTATGTGTTTCATCCATGTATCCAACATGTACCTCAACCATATACCAAACACATATACCAATATAACCAACCCAAATCCTCTAGCAATACATCATATTATCAATGATCCAAATACCATAAACCCTCACATCAAACCATGTGCCAAAACCTCAAGTATGTATCAATCATATGCCAAGACCACTAACAAATGCTTCTCACAGTGCACCAAAAGATATACCAATAGAACCAACTAAGTTCATCAACAATATCCTTCAATAGATTTGTCTCAAATCATACTCTACAACAGATACCATGTCTTCAAGAGAGCATATACCAAACCTCACAATGTCATGCCTCAAGCATGATCCACATCACTACTAAGATATAACCTCATAAGCATATAGATATACCTTTACAATCTGTAACCAATATGATGCTTCAGATCTCAGACCAACAAACCAACCTCAGCCTCGGAAACCTGGGATAAATATCTCTTTAAAACATTTTTCAGATATTTTCACAGATCTGCAATCTCTACTCTATAACCTCACGGATGTCTGCGCTTTGTCCTTCAATGGATCATGGATGTACGCGACTTCTCCTTCTAAAGCTCAAAGATAACCTTAGAAAACATGGAACAGTCACACTTTATGCAACTCTGAAACTTTCACTCCTTCAAACCTTCATTGCCTCAGGCGTACGCTTTCTTAGATTTGTCAATGTATACCTTCAAATAACCTTTCACAAAATGTATATTCAATAATTTTCAATAGGTAGGTAGGTGCTAATGGGAGTTCCTTGCTCTATTATTTATACTTGCCAAGTTCCTTCCTCTAGAAGTTTCCTTCTAATTGTTTTCCCCTTTCTCCACCTTTTAGGGCTAACCACTTTCTTGTTGCAACTAAAACTTCCTTGATTAGTCAAGACATAACTCCTTTACTATTCTTGTTTCAACCACTTCATTATTTAACTCATTTATTTTACAACCACTTTGACTAGGGAATCTTCTTTATGACTTTCTAGAAGCTTTTGACTTCTTGTTGACCTTCTAGGGGCTTCTAGATTACTCTAAAGGGTTCTCCAACTTCTTAAGGCCGTATATCCCTAACCGTGATGAATTATGTGATGTACCACATATCATCGGAAACGAAACGACATGTACTAGCTATCCATGATAGTCTTACCTACATATTCACTTATCTTCATGTCCAAATACCTCGAACAAACTCGGGTTCTTTCACCACGCCTCTAGGGCTACCAAAATGTGATATCGGACATACTCAAGGGTTAAAATCAATCTCTAAGGGTTGACATCAATCTACAACATCACTATCCAGAGGTTGAAATTAATGGTAATCGTCTAAAGCAACTATCCAACAACGGTTGTAGCACTAGTTTATAATAGCAAAGAGAATTAGTTAGCCAAGTCGTACACCCTTAGGGCACAAGAATGATTATACCATATAGAATCAATTTCAAATTAGACAATTGCAATATCTCAATAATTCACACATACCAATGTAATGATTTTGTATCTTCAATGCAAATTATATCGGTGCCTTGTCAATTGGGTTATGGAGTTTCTTATTTGTAAGAGCTAGTTATGTTACTTCTCTAGGGGTGTAAGCCATTTTATTCCCTAGAGAAAGAAAAACTAGCAAAGAAAATCTAGGAGGGTATAAGAATATTTAATCCTCCTAGCAACTTGATCTAGGAGGATCTCGGTGGCCACCCAACTTTTCCAACTGGCTCAAAACAGTTTTTTTGCAACTTACTATTTTTAGCAGTTTTTCGGTTCCTGAACTTCTGGAGTTATTTTAAGGGCCTAAACGATGTTTTTTCATGATCAGGAACCTCAATTGTTTCAAATGTTCTAATTGATCCCCATAAATGAATCTCCTCATCAATACATTTCCAACGAGCTATCGTTCTCCCTAAACGGAGATCATATACAAAAGTTACGTCCATGGGAAGTTGATGTACTAACTTACCCCAAAGGAGTCCATGTGACTTTTGGTGCTTCATCTCCTAGGGTTAGTTTTTTGGATGTATAGGGTTTTGGAATTCATTTTTATTGTATAAAGGCCTTCATATCCTCATTCTACTCATCTTCTTACAAATGAGCATAGTCGTCACATCTCTTCTCAGAGATAAGCTACCACCATTCTAGCAAGCTTGTTTTCAATCTGCATTTTACAGTTTTCAACATATTTCTTATTTAATATAAGTCAATTTTTACTGTATCTTTGTTATTTTTCACTACATATCTATGTTAATATTATAAATATATGGTTTCATTTCATTATGCTCATAAATCTGGATCAGTGGTATCAAAGCAGTCTTCTCCTTGTCATTTTTTAATGCATGTGCCCAACACGGTTAGGGTATATAGAGTTGGGTCTCGAGCTTGTTTCTCTTGAGGAAAATTCCTCTCGCACACCCAAGAAACCATCCATGGTAGGCGAAAAAAAATATGATGGGATAGGAGATCGTTTCAAAATGTTGCTCGAGGAATCCCATGAGCGACAGAGTAACGAGATGATGAACAGATTTGCACAAATCCTTCGATGGCTACCGACAAGAAACACATCCACCTCAAGTGGAGGCATTTCCCCCTTCAAGGTACAAATTAATTTCGATATTCCTATATTTGAAGGTCAAATAGATGCAGATGTTGTAGATAAATGGTTAAATCTTCTAGAAGGGTATTTTTTTGTCCACAACTTTTTCGATAGAGAAAATATTACATTTGCACTCCTCAAAGTCGTCCCCAGTGTCAAATATTGGTGGAAGAATTTCTATGAGCAAAAGGAAATAGAGGGATCCACATTATTTGCAGTTGCACCCACTTGGGGTTCCTTCAGGGATGTTATTAAGGAACAATACTACCATGTTGGTAGTTATTACGACTTGTATACAAGATGGACCACACTGCGGCAGGAAAGAGACAAAACGGTGCCAGAGTTCACTAATGTTTTCCATACCTTGCACACCAAGATGGGTATCAAATATTATGAGCGAAATATGGTGCTCAAGTACCATGGTGGTCTGCATAGATACATCCATACATAAATGGATTTTTTGTACATCTCATCCTTGGGCGCGGCCTATCGATATGTCGTCAAATTCAAGAAGAAGATGAAACAAAAGACGCAACAGTTTGGGTATGGAAACCCCTCACAGTAGAAGCAGGGAAAGGGTAGCCCCAACCCATAGAAGAAAGGACAGAGAAAATATGGGAAACCTCAGGACAACCATTCCAAGCCAAAATCAAAGAAGGACAATAGGAAGATGAAGAAATAAACCAATAAGTGGTGTGACTTCCATAAGAGCCCCTAGCATAACACTGTTGATTTCCACTCAAAGCAGTCATTGGTGGCTGAGGTAAAGCCTCTAAATCAGATGTGAATTCCGACTCTAATTCAGAACCAGAAAATGGGAGACAGATCATTGATGTGGAACCCAGTGCCACCGTTGCTACCACCAAGATCCAGCCCGGTGAACCTGATGAGCCAAAGGAAGGAAAGAGACTCTTTCATTCACAGATGTGGGTAAAAGGAACTTCATCATTGATATCGATATCCAAAAGAACCTCATCTCAGCAGATGTCATCAAGTGGCTAGACCTACCGAAAACGTCATACCCGCAACCCTATAGCATCAGATGGCTTCGTCAAGGAAGCAATCTTTGCGTCAGCCAACAGTGTCGCATGTCGTACGACATCAAGCCATTCAAAGATGAGGTATTGTGTGATGTTGTTTCGCTTGAAGTTTGTGGTGTTATTTTGGGACAATGTTATTTATGGAAATGTTGTGTTGTATATGAGTCTAGGCCTCGCAGTGTTATTATTACTTTGAATAGGAAATTGTACAGGATTCCTGAGGTAGTCCCACCTAGTATTATTTCCTTGATCTCTGTCAAGCAATGCAGGAAGGTCATTTCTCAGACCAGGAATTTTTTCTTCTTTGTGATTCTCTCTAAGAGTGAGTGAAAGGTTGCATCTACATCCATGGCCTTCACGGCCGACCTCTCCATGCAGTACAAGAAATTGGATAAGTTCGTGGAAGAATACAAAGATATATTCGCATCACCTACTGGGGTACCTCTTCACTGCTAGGTCAAGCATCCCATCGATCTGACCCACGGTGCACCGCTACCCAATGGGCCATTCTATCATCGCTCTCTACTATAAAATGAGGATATCAAGTGTCATATCCAAGAACTACTCCACAAGGGGCACATCCAACCTAGCTCACCAGGTTGTGGAAGCCCAATTGTGCTGGTGCAGAAGAAATATGGGACTTGGTGAATCTACATTGATTATTGGGACCTAAATAAAACAAAAGTCAGGAACTCGTACCCAATTCCCCGAATCAAAAATCTCCTTGATCATTTCAAGGGGAAAAAACACTTTAGTAAGATTGATCTGAAGTTTGGCTACCATCAGGTCCCAATAGAACAGACAGATGTATGGAAAACTGCCTTCAAGTCAAAAGAAGGTATTTTTGAATGGTTGGGCATGCCCTTTGGTTTGAAAAATGGCCCAACAAATTTTATGAGTATGATGGACGATATATTGCATTCTTTCACTAATTATTTTGTGGTGGTGTATCTAGATGACATCCTCTTCTATAGAAAGACTTGGGCAGAAAACTTGCAGCATATTCAGCAGGTTTTGCACACTTTACGGCAACACAAGCTATATGCCAACTTAGAAAAATGCTCCTTAGGCATTGACAGAATCCAATACCTAGGCTACATTTTGTATGTGCATGGTGTGCATGTTGATCCAGAAAAGATCCAAGTCATCTGTGACTTTCCAGCCCCAACCACGCTCACTGATCTTTGGATCTTCTTAGGCCTTGCCAATTTATATCGCAGGCTCATGTTGGGATTCTCCCATATTGCATGGGCCCTCATCCAAATAACCCGAGGTGGTGGCAAGGAAAAAATTGTGTGGGGCCTATCCCAATAGAAAGTGTTCGATGATATCAAGCAGCGCTTGTGCTCCACCCCATTGCTTTCATTACATAACCTGCAATAGCCCTTTGAGATAGAGACAAATTCTTCAGACTATGTTGTGGGTGCAGTAATCACTCAACATGGCCACCCCATGGCCTATCATAGTGAGACACTACCAGATGTCATTCGTAAGTATCTTACTTACAAAAAAGAAATGTACTCCATTGTGAAATCCTGCCTCCAGTGGAAGAATTACCTTCTCAGGAAGGAGACAGTCATCCAAACTGATCATAAGTCATTGCAGTTCATGCAGACACAAGGAAAATTATAGAATGAAAGCCATCAGAAGTGGTCCACATATTTCCAGTAGTTCCACCTCAACATCATCAAGTATAAAATGGAAAGTACCAACAGACTCGTTGATTTCCTCATTCGACCTCCAGTCGTGGAACTCACCACAATGCTCGATTCTTGCAGCCACAAGACCTCTGGATCACCCCACCTCTATGAGATAGAGCATGACTTCGCCAACACCTACCATATGTTGGGCGCAAACACAATTGTCACTATTTTTCATCTTCAGGATGGGTTGTTGTGCCATCAGGGCCATATCTATGTTCCATCAAGAAAGCGAGTGAAGATGATTTGAGAATCCCACAGCATTCGAGTGGCAGGACACTTCGGCGTGGAAAATACAGTGGTAGTGCTACAACAACATTTCTACTAGGCGAAACTTTGACAGGATGTCAGCAAGTATATATGGTCCTGCACTACCTATGCTATTTCCAAAATGGCCACTAATAAACAAGGCTTGTACACTCCTCTGCATACTCCTGATGGGCCCTGGGAATCCATATCAATGGAATACATGTTAGGACTTCTTTCCACCAAGCGGAGAAATGACTGTATTTTTGTGGTTGTTGATCGTTTTTCCAAGATGGTGATCTTTCTTCCTGCAGGAAGAGCATCACAGCGGAGTCCACTACCAAGCTCTTATTTGAATGAGTGTGGGTACACTTTTGGATCACACAAACCATTATCTCATATCGAGACATTCGGTTCCTCAGCACATTATGGTCAAGCCTTTGATCATTGTTGGACACCAAGCTCACCAAGTCCACTGCCTTCCACCCCCAGAAGGATGGCCAAACTAAGTTCATCAACCAGATGATCATGCACATCCTGCGTATGTACAATTCCAAGCACCCCTGCACCTACGATGAGATTCTTACTTAAGTTCATAATAGTTACAACAGATCCATACATAGCTCAACTAGTCACAACCCCTTTTAGGTGGGGTTGGGATTTCAACCATTGGGTCCCATGGATGTTGCATTACCCCTTGCAGCCACCCAGGAAAAATCGTCCCATGCTCCAACTAGAGCTGACAAATCCACCTGGTTCATTGAGTGGATTTAGCACATCTTCCAACAGGTTTAGGATATTTTACAAAAGTCCAATGCCAAGTACAAGCAACGCCATGATCAACATCAGGTGCCATACCAGTTTTAGGTGGGAGACAAAGTTCGGTTGCACTTGCAGAAAGAATGCCTTACAGGGCCTCATCAGAATATCCGTCCACTCCATTATGGAACCTACACCATCATCAAGGTTATGGGTGACAATTACTTGGATCTCAACCTTCCCCCCTTCCTTGGCTTGCACCCAATGTTCAATGTGGACCTCATTCAACCTTATTTTCCACCATTATTGGACACCTGGGAGATAGAAGAACATTTGACACAAACAGATCTCAACCTTGACTACATGCAATATGAATCCAATAATCATATCGTGGAAACATAGTTCAAGGGCACTCACCCGCAGAGTATCCAGCATTAACGGGTTGTCAAAGCAGGGCAGCTCCTGCACCAAGGCAAGTGGCTCACCCGGGGCCAAATTCAGCAAAAATTTCCTCATCCGATGGGGGCACTCAACGCAATGGAGACCATTTCTTACTAAGAGGGTAGGATTTGTTTATAAGGATCTCGGTGGCCACCCACCTTTTCCAGCTGGTTCAAAACAATTTTTTTGCAACTTACTATTTTTAGCAGTTTTTCATTTCCTGAACTTCCAGGGCCATTTTGAGGGCCTAAACGACGTTGTTTAGTGATTGGGAACCTCAATGATAGTGTAAATATTTTATTTAACCCACTAAATGAATCTTCTCATCAATACCTTTCCAACGAGATATAGTGTGCCCTAAACGGAGATCATATGCAAAAGTTACGACACGGGGAAGTTGATGTACCCCAATGGGGCCCACATGACTTTTGGCGCTTCATCTCCTAGGGTAAGGTTTTTGGATGTATAGGGTTTTTTCATTCATGTTTATTGTAAAAAGGCCTTTAGAACCTCATTTTACTCATCTTCTTTCGAATGAGCGTAGTCATCACATCACTTCTCAGAGATAAACCATCATCATTCTAGCAAGCTTGTTTTCAGTCTACATTTTATAGTTTTCAACATTTTTCTTATTTAATAGAAGTCAAGTTTTATTGTATCTATGTTATTGTTCACGGTTTCTCTGTGTTAATATTATAAATATGTGGTTTCATTTCATTCCGCTCATAAATATGGATCAAAACCCTTGCAAAGATAGTTTATCCAAGACAATGGTGATAGATCTTAGTGGAGGGTGTATGCCTTTATACTCCTCCAATAGATTAACGAAAATAACCTTGCAACCAAGAAAGAAACAACGCAAAGCATAAATTCCTTACCTAATCCAAGAATTAGCAAGATAAACCCTTCTTTACCAAGAATATCCCATCACAAGAGCAATAACATGGCATCCAAGAGAGAGCGCCTAGCTTATTCCTCCAATAAACAAGTAGTAACATCCACAAAAAATAAGAGAGAGAAGGTGTGAATTTCCTAAGTAGGGAAAACATTTCAGCCAAGCAATATTAATTCTCAAGTGTGTTATATCCAAATGACAAAGGGGTGGCCTCTATTTATATGAGGTCACCTAAAACCATTTGTCCACAATTCAAAAATTCAACATGAAATTAAGGGGGGCGACCTCCCCTTTTTGTCCATTTACATATTAAAATTCAAATATTACATAAAGTGAAACCCTAAATGATGACATCATACCCCTTAGGGGTGACGTTTTGGCATAATGAGCAAGACATTGAGGTTCTTTAGGGATACGTTGGGCCTCCAAAGGCCATATCTTCATGTGCAAAGGTCTTCCTTCATATAGATGTTCCAAGGCATCACAAATCGTCCAACATCACCAAACCCTAACCCTCCAAGTATGACGTCATAGTCTAGGAAATGACGTTTTGATCCTCCAAGGACAAACATTTAAGCAAAGGGGGGGTAATTTTCGTCTCCAAGATTTCCTCTCATGCCCCCAAAGGAAACGTTCATCATATATCTTGTCCCCATGTGTCCAAGAGAAGGGGGTGCATCATCCAACCAGTTGGATTCATGCCCCAAATGAAGGTCCAAGTGACCTTGTGCCTTCATGATCAAACTTTCAATTGTCAAGGTCTTGCAAAAACAAAAAAGTACACCCTCCAAGGGTCCACAATTCACAATATCATGCCAAGTAATCCATATATAATAAAATAACCACACAAACATGTGCGTCAAATCCCCCCTTTTCAAATAAACAAATGCTCAAAGACCTTATGCGACTTGTCAAATTTAGATATGGGAGGGGTGTCATAGTGCCCTATTGGGTGAACCAATTCCTCAAGTAGGGGATTTTCCCAAGGAGAAACCTTTATAAATCATGTAGTGAATGTGAGGTGGATGGGGTTAGACTTCTAGGTATGGGGTTTCATGACATACAAGGGCTCGTATTCTCTCATTTATGGGCACCTTTGTTGAGGGCTAGCCACATCCTTTTCCTCTTTTTGTTTTTAAGGAACATTTTTCCAATCCCTTTTATTAGCTATTTATTTTGAATGTGTCACCAAGTTGAAGACAATAAGGGGCACTAAAAAGTAGATGCGCAACCCGCATATGCTCTACCTTGGTTTTCATGCCTTTCTAAGTTGAAGACAATAAGGGGTACTAAAAAGGAAATACATAGCCCACAATTGATTTACCTTGGAAAGTGTTATTTATTAATTATTTATTTATTTAATGGGTACCTTACATTTTTTAGAAGCATTGCATTGCTCTCAGGGTCCCAGGGAGAGAATTTATTGCATGATTCTTTTGTTGGGACACATTTGATACTAATAGCCCCTTCTTCCCATGAAATGTGGTACATGCCCTTCTTGGGTCAATAAGCCCGAAAAACTAAAAGGTAGAGAGAAGGAGGGGAAGAAATGATGGAAGTTGGCAAGTATCAATAGGAATGGTATGATGACCCTTCAAGGAGACCTCCTGGTATCAACCCTTTCCCTAATGGTGTCCACTTACTAGGAAACCACGACACTCACCAAGGTGAAATAAGGAAAAAGGCATAATTTCCAACAAAATGTTTTCAAAATCAATAAAGGATCATTTGTAACATGTTCAAATGCTTCAAATATTGAAATGACACTTACCACGATAACGGACTTGTTACCTCATGAAGCAAGATCTTTCATCCTTTGTGGAAAAGTTGGGTGTGGTGGATGTTGCTTCCATTGATCAGATGGTGATATGTGGTATGATAGGGGCCCCTTGTTACACATGATTTTGGTCACTCTGGTGATGTATCTACAATTATGTGATCAGGCTCTCATAAGGAATTTTTGCCTAAGAAAAGTGACTATTGTCTTCCTCTACAAAGCATATTTTTAAAGTGAGTTTGCACGCTGCATATGATGCAGAGTGCGAAAATCCTCATTCTCACAAGTTGCTCTATACTTGGCTTGCGAGGAGTTCACGGTTTTCTCTATAAGCAAGGTGCGAACCTGTTTCAAGGCTAAAAATGGAAGAAGAGGCTATGAAGGTTCTAGAAGAGGATCTTTTAGAAAATGAGTTGGCATTAGCATCGTTGGCATCCTACTGACTTCTCAGATTTAGTGGGATCATCCTCATCCATTTAACCATCTCTCATTATCCTATATATTGAAAGGTTTCTCAGGGAAGAGGTTAAGCAATATTGAATGAAGAATTGATGAAAGAATTGTGTGAAGAACTTTGTTTGGATAGAAGCTTGAAGACTCTATTTTTCTATCAAATTGTACTGGATCTTCTTCATGCAAGTGTAGAGAAAGTGTGTGTGTTGGAACCAAGGATCACTGAAAGGAAGCTTGCAACATCAAGGCAATCTGGTTGTATCTTCTACTTTCATTTAATATAATACAGCGACATGTCCCTTTCCCATAAAATCACTCTTATTTTATTTCATAACTCCTTGATCATATGCATAGGTTGACATTGAATATATTTTGTTATCTTCACTTTGGTTGGTTTGTGTTGTCTCAAACCTGATTTCACAAGAGCACCGGAGCGAAGTAGGAACAACAGAGTCCTAAGGAAGCGATATCAAGGTATGTCACTCATTCCTTCTCGGTAGTAGATTCAATGACTGCAACTTAGAGAAAGAGTCATGTCCTATCATGTTTTGTTCTAGATCCAGGTGGATCTAGGGAGATCAGTTAGTGTCTGCACCTACCGATTTATCCAATAACAAAATTGGCGACTCCACTGGGGATACAACCCATTTTGTGGTTTTTTCTTGGCCATTTTCTCTTGACCTACCATTTTTCATTCCCAATCAATATCTGAGTCTTTAGGAGATCCTTACAGACTCTCTGGATCCAGAAGTTCACTCAAAAGTTCTGTCATTTTTCCAAATTTTGCTTGATTACAAATCTTCTCGCACTGTACCTTTCTATGGCCTGCGAGAATCACTGAAGTTCGCACCTTAGTGTTCATTTCAGTGCAACCTTCTCGCACCCTGCCTATGTCTAGGCTGCGAGAATCCCTAATTCTTGCACTATACCCCACTACCAGACTGCGAACTCACCTGTAAAAACTTTGGATTAGGTCTTTTTGTGTCTTCAGATACCCAGATTTGTTTGTTTGTCTGGGAAGAACTTATTTTTCCAGTGATTGATTGTTTCTTGACTTCAAATCTTGCGAATGATTAGTTTTCGGAAATCGAAAACTCTTCTTGATCATTTTTTCTCAATTTTTACCTCTTGACCTTTTCTTAACAAGGGTATAATCTCTGATTCTGAAATCCGAGTGCTTGTTTGGTCGAGAGCCTTTGATTGGATTAAAATTTGGGATTAATTGTCCTTTTCGATTGCTTACTACTTGGAAAAATTTTGTCCATGTGCATTTGAAGAGACTGGTCTTGTCATCTTGTTATTTTTATCTTCATTGAAAGATCGATTTGGGTGTTTGTTGAGTATTTCATTTTCATTGGTTGCTTACTTTTTCTTAGTTCCATTCCTATTGCTTGGTTTCTAATAAAAAATTAAACATTTTTTTTTCTCTTTTTCGTTTTTTTAAGCAATCATTTATTCGAAAAATATTGGCATTCAAATATTGAAAGAGAACGAATAGGGAATTTGCATTTGTTCATGATTGTTTGATATTACATTTCAAGAAAGATCATACATCGTAGTTCACATTATTCTAGAAAACTCCTCTTTCCCTCCTATAGATAGAAATCATCGAACGAAAATTTGTATCATTCATCCCTATTTAAGCATTGTTGGGTCAGAGTCTTACACAACATTGGTTTCATTTCCATCTCATTTTTGCGTAACAACAGCGTTTAATAATATTGCGCAACTTTAAAATTCAACTAGCAACTTTTCTAGGGCTCTTTTGCACCAACACTAGCCAGGCTAGAGTTTTGGAATAGGCAGTGAGACACACTCTCCAAAGCACAAAACACACAATAGTATCTTGTGATAAGGAGTGTCAAATTCCATTTGCAGCATTTTGTCCTGGGAAGCCCTTCTCACACAAGGGTCAAACCTGAGGTTGCATTGAGATTGACAGAGTTACTCACCCTACTTTGTTGATCTCGGTGTAGATATTTCACATATTATGGCGGTCACTTGAAGGTATACACACAATGATGAGTGGAAGCCTCTCAAGTTGATTTCAGGATAGATACCCTGCCCTTGCGTGTGGATCGTACTGTCGACTGTTTCCCCAGGCATCATCGTTGTTTGTGGTAACCTTAGTAGCCTATCTTCTTAGGGTCTTACACAAGGTGACTTTGAAGGGGTAAGTCTTCACAGTACCTGGAATCGACATTGGCCAAACTCACTCGGGCTCCTTGGAGGGTATACCCATGATTATGTGTGGGAGATTGCACCAGGGTGTAAGTCTATTAAGAAGGTCGTCAACGTAACTTTTCCACCCTCGCCCAACCCCTTCTTGTCTCGTCGTTGTGACATTGGACTTCATCACCAACTAGTGACTTTGGAATTGGAAGGTCTTGTTTGCCTGGTTTTGATTCCTAGATTTTACTAGCGCGTGTTGTTTGTTTACCCAAGTTGTCCATAGAATTTCTTTTGTAAGATTTTAACTCGATCACAATTGACCCTCCACGTTGTTCACATAGAATGAAAGGCCTATCCCCAGAAGATCTGGAAGGTTCTCAACCCTTGCCTACCAACTCACCGGAGGGCTCTCCTCAACAGAGTGAAGTCCAATACGTTGCCACTCCACAAGTGGAAATAATTAACTCTTTAGAACGGTTCCGAATTACCAATTCTCGAGAGGACTTTCGACTTCCTCCCGACTCTGTGAGACGCATTGTTCGAGTGAATTCTTCCGGAGAAATAGTTGTTGAGTCTTCTAGATTACCAACCGGACCTTTCACAGGACCTGAGGGTCAAGATCCTTTTTGGACTATTGGCATTTTTAGATGGGATCTCTTTGGCTCAGGAGCAAGCGTTGATATCATTGTCACACCTGAGCTGCCCAAAACATCTGATCCATACGCAATACCTCTTACTGCTGCCTATTATTTTCCTGGTTCCGACGCTCCGCCAGCCGACCACGTCTTGACTATCCCTCTAAAAACGATTCATTACACAATGGTCCCAGATACTACGCGTCCTCACACCGGGATTACTGTGGCTAGCCAAGCTCCCATTAGCATGCTGCTTTCGCCTAGATTCACCCCAACACTTCCCCCCATATATCATGCGTTGAATGCTTCTATTCCCGCTCCCACACAAATTCCATCCGGGACTCCTAGAATTTCCACTCCTTTTGGGCACCATCTCATTCCTGGTTTTATTCCGACACTTCCTCGACCCCCTTTCAGAGGACCTCTTCCATCCTCTATCGGAGGCACCGACCCTAGTGGCACCATCCCATATTTCACACCTAATTACCAGATTCTTGTCGGTGGACAATTTCACCAAGGAGGCCAAACCCAATTTCGTTTTGCAAGACAAATCCCAATTGGGAAGCAACCCCTGATTGGAAGGAAACCCCCACCTACCCCACCCTATGGACAAAACATACCTCCATCCTTGGCCCAGTATTGGAACTATCTTATCCAAAATAATCCTCACTCGACTGGGGGACAACAGCCTCAAGCTAGCTCCTTCATACCCCCTAGTACAGGCCAATCATATCCAGGTATGTCCAATCCTATTTGGGTCTCGAACTCTCAACACCACGCCCTTGTTCAAGGGAACAACCCCAACCAATACAACCCTATAAATTACTTGCCTCCACACCAACAACTGAATCTGCCTGGATCTTCGCATTATATGCAAACTGCTTATGGTCCCACTGGTATACCTACAGGGCTCCCTCCCCAAAGTCACCAGTACCCACACGTGAATAGATAGTTACCCTTATTAACCATCCTGGACCTCCTTGATCTATCGATAATTTTAAATGATCCGATCTGTCACTCTCCTCAATGGCCCACGATACCGGCCAAACTACCATCCGACATACCTAAATTCGATGGTAAACCAGAAGAGGACCCCAACAATCATGTAATGACTTTTCACCTTTGGTGTTCATCCAACTCTTTGATGGATGACTCTATTTTTTTACGCCTTTTTCAGCGAACTCTCACAGGTTCCTCCGCGAAGTGGTATATAGAATTACCACGAAGCTTCTTCACCGACTTCAACACCCTCGCTATGGATTTCCTGACCCACTACCAGTTATCGATCTGCTACGAAACGGGAACCGAAATTTTGAGTTCTTTCAAACAAACCAAAGACACTCATATCTCTAATCACATTCATGAGTGGCGATAGAGATGACCTATCATCAAACTCGAACTTCCTGATCAGTTGCTGGCAGAGTGGTTCACAAAATCATTCATGAATAACATCACTCGTGACATCGCCCTAGGTGGAGTTGTCACAGAATAACAGGCGATCAGTCGTGCTCAATACCTATACCTCGTTTACTCATAAACAGGTACTCTTTACGACTTACTCTCTGACGCACCTCATCCTTCTAATTCTTCTACTTCAACTACTTATGCTTCTTCTCATGCAGCTGACGGTGTGATTAGCACTTTCCAAGCCCAACCCCATTCCATCCAAGCCTATAGAAACAACCCCAAATCCGTTGCTTCTAATGTTCAAAATGATCTGTCTCCTACCCCTCCCACCGCAAGACTTCTGAGGTGAACTATGTTCAATCTACCCCCGCCGAAAAAAATAAATCCAAAAAAGGGAAGGGTAAGAACGAGGATAAAAATAATCCGCAGTCTAAGAAGACCAAAACACAACCTGTTGACGGTAAGGATAAGCGCAAACCCTGATACCCTTGTCTTATCTGTGGTGATGATCACTACACTAAGGATTGTCCAAGACGAGCCGAGGTTACTAAGTTCCTTCAAGGGACCCTGAAACCGCCTAATTCGACCGTGTTGTCACAACCCTTCCCTTCTCAACAACAGGCCCAATTGGTCATTCATGACCAACCTTCCCCCTCCACTACATCCTATGTCTTAATGTGTACATGTGATTCAAATAAGAATGATATCACACTTACCACTCGAGCCAAAGATTATTCTTCCTCCAAAGAGAAGGTTGATGAAATACCTCCTTCGTTGGTCCAAACATCTCCCATGACTCCACCTACCAACGGTCCTCTTCATCTCAAAACGACCAAGCCTAGATACAATTCTTTTCCCTAACCCAAAGGGTGTTGTCCGAAAATCTTCTTTCAATCCTCATGCACTGTTGCCCAGAACTACAGTATTGTCGAAGATCTGGCCCAAGCATCATCCGCGATGTCAGCCCTCGAAGTCCTTCAAAGTTGTCCTATACAACGGAAGGCACTGTTGAAATATATTGGTGGAATCAACCCTACCAATACAAATTTAATAATTTTTGACTTGGAAGATCACATTCCATGGTTACCCCCTCAACTCGCATTCCAAATACAAGTTATTGTCTCCGACAAGAACATTTGTAGAACAGTTATTGATTAGGGTGCCTCGACGTGTGTCATGTCTATTACCTACTGGAAAGCCATCGGCTCTCCTCCTTTAACTGAATCCCAGAACACGCTCAAATCCTTCAATGGCTCTGGTTTTAAGCCTTACGGTGTCCTCCCTTCATTGCCTATTACGTTAGAAGGAAAAACGGTCAACGTTGAAGTGGAGGTATTTGACGCTCCTCTCGATTACAACCTTCTACTTGGTCGTAGTTGGATCGATTCCATGCGTGCAGTTGTGTCCACTCTTTTCCGTGTTGTATGTTTCCCACATCAAGTAAAAGTCATTACAGTGGACCAATTGGCCTTCTTCAACTCTGATACACGTACCAGCAACATCCCTTTCATTGAAAAAACCCCCCCTAGATATGAGAACATCGGTGTGGGTCTTCTTAAAGATTCCTCTTTGATGGGTACTTTCCCCATTCCACCACCCGATGTTCTACATCAATTTGTCGCCTCGATCAACATGATCTCCACCTCTGTTCACGAAACCCTTGTGTCTTATGACCCGTGGATAGTACCCAACCTCGGTGATCATCTTCGTTATGGTGACCAAATACCTTTGAGTCCGGTCGAATCCGCTTATCAAACCATTCAATCATCAACCCCTTCTACCCCCTCTCTTGGTGACTTATCTCCGGATCCATTCCGTGTCATTTTTCCTACCGACGAAATGATTATGTATGTTATGTCCATGGAAGATACCCCTTGGGATGATGGACATCATCATTCCATTCTCTTCCTGGAACAACACACCATCGAGAGTTACCAACGGATCTCGACTCCGTCGACCGTCGTCGTCATTTCTATCGTTCCCGAGTCTACACACGATATGTTCTACGAAGAAAACTTAAGTAATATCTCACCCACCATCCCCCTCGACATATCCATAAAACCTAGAGTTGTCAAAAATGTGCATATCGGAGCTTCGTGTTCCCATGACGAAGTTGTCACCTACAAGTCTCTTTTCCAAGAATTTCGTAACGTCTTCGCATGGAGCTCAGTGATCAAATTTGAAGGGCAGGTTCTAATTTCTGTGAGAAGGGTATATAATCATGCAACCCTTATAGAATGAAAAGTTCGTAGAAAAATTACATTTCAATTGACAATAATAAATTAAGTTCACAATTCATAAAAAAACGTGTTAAATAAAATATTACATTTTTAATCAAATTTATTTCTAATAAAATAATTAGTACAAGCTAAATGGATAACTAACTGGAAAATATTACAATTATAACAACATCAAATAGATATTTAGTCAAATTTGAAAATGTAAATTCATAGAGAAACAAAATTTGTAAATTGTATTAATTCTTTTAAAACTGAAATAATACATTTTGTCCCCAAAACAAAGTTATACTTGAGTGTTTTTATCCATCATATTTCATCTATCCCCAACTCATGTACTTAAACCAGCATAACCCCAAAAAGGTTATTATGTAATACATTAGTCAAAAAAAACTTTGGAAATTAACTGCCACCCCAAAAAGGCTACTATGTAATGCATATGTCCAAAAAAAAATTGGAAATTAACGATAAACCCCAAAAAGTTGTTCCTTTTGGAAATTAACTTGCCACCTGCTCCTTGCAACTTAGCCTTGCACAATATCCTGCAATGATTAAATTCAATATGTTTGAGAAAAGCTCATTACAAAAGAAATCATTGGTGCAATATTCAGAGTAATACCTCAAACATATTCGGTTTAGATCTGCACTCAAAGAATTACAACCTACAGCCACAAACTGAATTCTAGAAACCTCTGTCAACACTTTAAATATTCATCTACTAAAACAATATTCAGTAAATTCAAGAGTACAAAGATTGCATTCTATGAGCTAATCCAAATAACAAATAACCAGGAATTATTCTACATAAATCTATAGTCTGGAAATTTAGGACAGCAAGCACAATCTCCAACAAATTATCATAGTACTCTATTACTGAAAGAAATTACAACAAAAAAATTCAAATAAATGAGGAGTGGTTCTGCCAAGTGTTTTGTAAGGTAATCGACTGATAAAAATAATGATTGAAACTTACATTCACATTCTTCAAAACTAMCRGATCTYTGCATGCTTTATGATAGGGATGAAATGGTTGAGCATGTMTTTTGGAAATGTCCATMTGCAAAGACACATTGAGGATGTTTGTTAATTTGTTAATTTATAGTTCAGAACTGCACTAAAAGAATTACAACCTACAGTCACAAACTGAAGTCTAGAAACCTTTGTCAAAACTTCATATATGTATCTACTAAGAAAATATTTGGTAAATTCAAGAGTAAAAACATTGCATTCTGTGAAGTGATTCAAACAACAGATAACTAGGAATTATTCTACATAAATCTGCAATCTGAAAATTCAGGACAACAAGCACAGTCTCCAACATAATATCACAGTACTCTATTACTCAAAGAAATTACAACAAAAAACTTCAAATAAATGAGGATTGGTTTTTCCAAGTGTTATGTAAGGTAAGCCAATGCTAATAATAAATATTGAAACTTACATTCACATTCTTCAAAATTACCAGATCTTCGATTATTATAGATATGAATCTATTTTCCTAGTGGAAGAGGCTTTCGAGCTTTCATTTGTTTCCATTCTTCATAAATAGTGTTCCAATCTACCTCGTTTAGAGCATGAGGTGCGCTGAGAGAGAGAAACATTAATATATCCAATGTTTCTAAAGAAAGTCTTGATCTATCATCATTTTTTATCCAATTTAATTTGGAGAAGCCTCTTTCACATACTGCTGTGCTAGCTGGAATAACAAGAATAGCTTGCCATAGCTGCATCAAACATGGAAATCCTTCAAACCATTCAGGTTCACCTCCACATAGATCCCATGCTCCAAACATATGTTTTTTAGGGTATGATCTATACATAGTACAAACAAATTCGTCCATTTCACCCAAACATCTAGCACTATCCACAATAGTTGAGTCCCCAACACTAAATTTCTCACATAAACATGTTAGCCATCTTCTTGTTTGAGAGTCTCTATCATCCATATCCTCATAATAATAACGAGGACTAAACAACTTAGCAGCATTAAATATAGGCAAATCTGTGAACCTTGCATTTAGAGAGTCAATCACTTTCATTACAAAACATTTTCCCAACATAATGCAATCATCTAGTGTCCCCGGTCTTTCTGACTTTGGCAAACTCTCAAATCTCAATGCATGTACATGTACCATACTTGTGCAATCTGCAAACTCAAGAGTTCCTTGCTGTGTTTTACTTTAAAAAGATTATATGTGCATTGCACCAACCCCAAATGTGCCTCTTAGAAATCGCTTATGAAGCAAGCTAATAGTGATATCCAAAGTAGTTCCAATAGATGTAATGTCAACATGATCTTCTTGGAACTTTTGATTCATCTTATTCAACTAAATAAGCACATCTGCAAGTAAATGGATGCAAAATTGAACTTGAAATATTGTGGCTAGGTCATACATTTTTTTCTCCCCTAACTGTCAATCTTTTAACAAAGTTGGCATGAGCTTAACAAGTCTTTCCATGACTTTGCCTCTATAAAGCCATCTAATGTGATGAATTTGTAACACTTCTAGCCTTGTGATTTGAAATGACTCCATTAACTCTTTTAATTCTCCATGTCTTTTAGTAGATTTCCCTAGCCATGAATAAACCTTGTTTGCAAACTTATCAATAGCTTGCAACTCTGCAAAATAAGATGAAGCATCATTTGTTGTTAATGCTTCCCGATGAGCTATGCAGTGTATATCTAATAAATGAGGAGCATGTCAACAAAGCTTAGTAGATAAACCTTCATGAATTCCCCTCATGGATGAAGCTCCATCAAATCCAAATCCAACCAACTTTATCAAGGATAGATCCATTTCTGCTAAAAGAGATGTCACGGCGTCATACATAGATTGTGATGTTCCATCCCTAATTTGAAGTAAGCGTATGAATTTTGTAGCACATTGGCTTCTTCCTTCATTTGTTAAATATGTAATATAAATGATTAAATGTTGCACCATAGTCCGATCAGTACTTTCATCAACTAAAATTGAGTAAAATGGGTTGTTGAAAATATCATCTTTTAACTTTTTCCAATATACCTCCTTAGCATCTTGTAGAAACTCTTTTCCAGATGTTGTATTTGTATATGTTGAATATTCATCTGTTAGAGGCATGTGAGGAGTGTTTTTATACCTATTCAAGTCACATATTGACTTATACACTTCTAAAGGTAAATCATGTATGGCGACAAAATACACATTTTCAATTACTGATATACTTCTCTCCTTCTGAGCATCCACCATTAGCTCTACATGTTTAGTAATTGGAAGAGTACTTCATTTTCTTTCCCCCTCTAAAAGTTGCAAAGAAAATTTATGAGCCTCTGATGTTGCATGGATGTTTAGACCACTAACTTGAATGGTCGTACTTCCATCTTTAGCAAATGGAGTTTCCCTTTTAAATTTTACACACCATGAACACTTTATCCTTTCAACGCCATTACAATCTTTTACGGCATAAGCCCATGGGAATCTTGTCTTCTAGTTGGACTTGAATGCTCTTTTGGGCCTCTTGGATGTTGGTTCCTCTTCAAGAAGTTCTGCACTATCTAATTCGTGGCCTTCAAATGGATGATCATATACTTCATTTTCAGAGTTGCATGGTTGATTAGAGCATTGAGGAATACCAAATGCATCAGCTATTGAACGTTGTTTTTTATCCTTTTTAGGACGACCCATAGGTGACATTTTTCAATCATTTATACCTATACACAATAAAAAAATAGGGATTATAAAAATACAAATTAAATGGGAATAAAATTATTTGTATGTCTCTTTACAATGAGTAACATTAATCCAAACATGTTTTTCTTTAACTGCCAAAATTGAAGTAAGATTGAGAATGCAGGATTGTTTAAAAGTCTACATCATGGCAGTGAGTTTGACAATTTCATAACGGGAAGCAATTAAATCTTTTGACTGATAAAAAAATAAATGAATAGTGTTTGGGATGGACAAGACCTTTACTCTATACAGGTATACAGGGAAGTTCAAATTTCTCAAAAAAAATTCAATTGTAGCCATCAGCAGCATAATTTAATAAGTATTCACCTTCTGTGACTATTTAGTAGTCATTGACTTTCAAGGAGTGGCTGGAATTTGGCGATATTAATCATACCTACAATAAGTAAGGTTTTAGCCCATTTTAAAGGTATCTAGAAGTTCAAAACTCCAAATGAATTAAAAAAAAAAACAACAACAACCAAATACTAACACCTTTTACCAATAATATATCTTCGTCTGAAGGTTTAAAAAATTCAAAACTCCAATCAAATCAAAGAAAATTTTAGCATCAAAACTCCAACTAAATCAAAGAAAAATTTACAAATAACATTTAAACAAACTATAACTGGATCAGGTAAACTTTACCAATAACATTTAACCTAATTCTAGGTTTTTCTTACCAATAATATTTGACCATGACCAAATTCTCTGTTATGAGACCAATTGGATGGAACGACCTGCTGTACATTGAGTTAGGACGTTGGAAGCTTCTGAAGGTAAAGGAGAGAAGATAAGGACGATGCACCGTGCCATTGACAATTAAAGCAGTGAAGAGATTCAACAACTACTTCTGTTTTGTTGCGATCACGAACTGGCACTGATAGACTTGCTCAATGAGACAAAGGACTTGGGAGATTTCTTCTTTCTTTTAATAGTGCACCATGTGCACGCCATATATTGTCATTAAAAAGGGCCACCGAGCGTCTCTGTAGTCGTGCGAGTGTGAACAACTCATAATGATTAATGTTTTCCATTGACGGTCCAGCCTCACCGTTTCGAATGGATCAGAAGATCTAATTTATTGAAAGAAACAACAGGGGTTTACCACTTTCACTTGATTTTTATAAGAGGAAAGTGGAGGAGGAGGAGGAGGAAAGGTCTTCATGGATAAAGACACAATAAGTTTTAAACCTCTAGGAGTAGGTACTCTGATGGTACTGAACAGGATCTTAATGGAAGTTTCTATGCATCATGAAGACGAATGATAAGTAGGTGATGTCGTGTCAAAATTAGCGAGTGGTTGTTGACTCTATAATTATTGTAACTTCAAGTATCAGTGCAGATCTAATGATAGTTTTTTTGGCTATAATTCTTGTTAGCCTGGAAACCGCCCTAAACCCCAAATCATACACTGACCCCACTTAAATCCATCACAGAATGCTACCATCATATCCCATTATGGACAAATCAGTGTATAAATTTTAATCTATTTTAACATATACATCATACACAATTCGGTTTTTGCCTTGAAAATTCTCTCAGTTATGACGAAATCGCTAAATCCTCACCGAAGATATAAGCGATCCGATCGGCAACCCACGATTTACTGACCTCTGTATCGAGTATTCTCTCCAGCATAAGGAAAGATCTGCAGAGAGGGCACGTCGTCTGACGATGATCAAGCCACTTATCCAGACAATTCCTGTGAAATATATGATGGCAATTACACAATTCTCTTATATTCTCCTCTTCCTCAAACGAGTTCAAACAGACGGCACACATGAGATCACCCCCTATCGACTCAAAGAATCTCTATGCAAGATTCCCGAATGTAACGATAGGCAAGTTGTCTCTAAATTGATTGCTTGTCGTGTAAGCCCACAGATGAGAGGAGAAACGAAAAAACAAACCCTAAGGAGTGAGATATATTCAAGTAGAAATTCAAGCTAAGAATCAAATCAAAACTTGACTTGGATCTCCCTCAAAACTTGACTTGAAATTCAAGCTAAGCTAAGTAGATGTTATAGGCCTAGTTGCAATGTGGCGCCTTTCCTGATAGTATCATGCTACATGGGTTTTTCCAAAGTTAAATTGTGATTTGATGTTGCAATCTCATTAATATTTTCATTCTTCTTTTATAATCTCTCACATCGAAGGCATAACATCCTTTTTCACTCCCTGCGATCTTTCTTTTTTTTCACACGCCTACAATCATTACTAACGATTTTTATTCTACCATCAGTTTGGGATCTTAATTTTCCATACGAAGAAAATGTTAGAATTGCACCCATCATTGGTGACTTTGTGCTACTCGAATGAGGTTTATCTCTTTCTAAATCTTAGAAGACGAAATATACCTGACTATTGCGAAAATGCATTTATGCAAAGTTTTCCATGAGTTTGTGAAGAAATCACAGTTTCCGTGAAGAAATCAGTTGTGGAAAGAAATCAGAGTTTTCCGTGAAGAATTCGGTTTTCTTTGAAAAATCAGTTCTTTTATTTAGTTGTGTAAGTATTGTTGGAAACATGTCAACTAATTTTTCTAAGTAGAAATTCAAGCTAAGCATCAAAACAAGAAAGAAAGTAATAATTAATATGCTTTTTTTTCCTGCAAAATTGATAAGGATCCGGACACTCTAATCGTATCGGCAGAGATCGAAGGAACAGAAGAGGAATTGATGTCAGGGAAATATCGCCAGGAAGAGTTGTCTGGTTCTCCAGAGTCATGTAGCCCAAAAAAATGAAGAGCCCAACACATGGTAGTCTTTATATAATACAATGTAACTGCTACATGAAACAACAGTCTTGGTATAGCGAATCACATGACCGAAGAAACTTGAACAAAATCTGCCACTTCAAATGCTCAGAGAAAACCCAATACAAACACCCTAGGGTTTTGAACTCTGGTTCCTTTGCCTAAAACCTCTCTAATGCTTATATGATCTATATATACAGAAAATTTGAATGCATAAGGCTTGAATATGAACAATAATCAAAGAAGAGTCTAGGAATTTAATAAAACCCAGCTCGTATATGAAAAGTATGAGGCAAGAGTTGAATGTGGAGAAGAAAGCATGAAAAGTATGAGGCAAGAGTTGAATGTGGAGAAGAAAGCATGAAGAGATCTAGCCCATAAGAGCCGAAAGCCACCAAATTTCCAACCTCAATCGATGTCTGTTACAGCTTACAATGCTCTACACAAACACGGAAATAAAGCAATACTACGCTATCGATGGGATTCACAGTGACAAGGTCGTGTATCATGGCACCCACATTACCCTATCGACTCCACATTTTATTACACGTTCTCCAACCATCGATGAATTCTCGACATATTTCCCAGTTACAGACATAACCCAACCTAATTACTATCTAAGCGGTAGCTTTTAGCATAGCATTTGGGTTCAATGGCTTTACTGGTTTGCACAACTGGGCAATCTGGATTCCTCACCTACACTGCTTTATCTTCATCTAATGGTGAGGCTTATACACCTGCTGCAGTTCAATTGAAGAGCAGTTTATTAAGTAGGGTTACTCCCACCACCCTCTCAAGCTTCAACTCCTCCATACAGGGTCATGCCCTTTAGGTGGAAATTTTCAATTTTCCCCATCGTCACCAATAGCAGAGGATAGATTAATTGCATGATGTGGAGTGGCCCTCTGTCATCCATCCATTTGATAATTCAAGGGAAAAAATTCCAGGTATGGAAAATCTACTAGTATTTGATTAACTCAGCATTGCTTTATGATAGGACCCAGGATTAAATCACATACAAGATATGGATAAAAATGTTTATAACACCATATGTGGTCCTATTGATAACCCACAACTACCTATAATGCATTAGTTGGTTGCAACTACCAGCCAGAGAAAAACCCTAGATAACTACCCAATACCTCTGTAGTGCTAATAGAACTAAGAGCTTCCAAGGCATGAAACTACTACAGTGATTAACAGTTGGGTGTCTTTTGCAAATGTTGTGCAAGATTATGGTGCTACTATACGTTATTTCAAAAACTTTTTTGGTTGTATATCAGACTTGGAGAAACTGCTTAATTTTTTAGTAGCTGCAAAAGCTTGAAGAACGTATATGCATATATAGTAGTAAATAATGTAAAGAGCTCGAGTTCATGAATCCTTACCCCAATTTACAGGAGGTCGCAGACAGTAGTAGCGGGCAAGGATAGTAATGTGAACTTGACATCTTTTTCTTCGTTGTTTTCAGATTTCTGTGGTGAGTAGTTTCGAGATTAATTGTCGGATAATCCACAGTTGGTGTCATTTTTGTCATCGACGTTTCGAATCCGAATCGGGATTCATCATCAGGACTAATCGTCCTGATGATGAATCCCGATTCGGATTCGAAACGTCGATGACAAAAATGACACCAACTGTGGATTATCCGACAATTAATCTTTTTCTTCCTCCATAGCCAGCTTCTCCAGAAAATTCAGTGAAAAAACACTAATGTTACAGTTCGATTCTCGAAGGGAACTTGTTCAAACTTCAATGTTACCGCAATTTCGCACGAAGCAACATATATCTACCTATACAATGTACATTGTACACCACTGACCAGTGTTGAGTGGAGTGTTAATTGGTAACCGACAAATTTTAATGTGAGTAGAGTGTTAATTGGTAAACCATAACCGGCAAATTTTTAATTGGTAAACCATAACCTACAAATTTTAATGACTGGCAAATTAAAATATTACCCTTCCTAGGAAATTTTAGGTTTTTATTAACATTTCTGAAATAATTTTTAAAAATTGAAATTAAAATTTTTTTTTACGTTGAATTATTTAATAACCCTTCTGAGACGTGTTGGACCCCCTATGACGGGCTGTGACGTGTTGAATTTTGATCGCTGATGGAGCTATGAATAAATGTCGGGTATTGACCCCGACATTGTTGTACACAAGATTAAGACATACCCAGGCGCTAAACCCATCCGACAACGACTTCGTCCAGTCCACCCATGTAAAGCAGTCGCTATCAAGCTTGAAGTTGAGAAACTTCTCAAAGCTGGCTTTATTTACCCTGTGGCTCTAACTGACTGGTTTTCCAATCTTGTTCTGATTAACAAGAAACAAGGTACGATCCATGTGTGCGTTGATTATAGAGACATTAATAAAGTTTGTCTTAAAGACAACTTTCCTACCCCCTTCGTTGACCAAATTGCCAACGATTGTGCCAAAAGTTAAATCTTCTCTCTGATGGATGGTTTCTCCGGATATAATCAAATCAATATCATACCCGTAGACCAACACAAGACCGCTTTTATTTGTCCTTGGGGCACTTTCGCCTACCGGAAACTTCCATTCGGTTTAAAGAATGTTGGCACAAATTTCCAACATGCTATGTCTTATGCCTTTCATGATATAAAGTATATTGTGCAGCCATATCTCGATGACTTACCCGCTCATTCCATGCGCCGTGTAGATCATCCAACACACATGCGCGCCATTTTCCTTCACTGTCGGTTTTACCATATATGTTTAAACCCGCACAAATGTGTTTTTTGCGTAGAATCTGGCCGACTTCTGAGATTTATTGTTTCACGTCAAGGAATCAGGGTAGATCCTTTGAAGGTCGAGGTGATTCTCAATCTTCCTCCTCCTTACTCACTTCGCCAGCTACAAAGTTTGCAAGGGAAGGCAAACTTTCTACGTTGTTTCATCCCAAACTATGTTGAGTTAACTCTTGGTTTTACTCGACTGCTCAAGAAAGGTTCTGAATTCATATGGGATACCACTACTGACAAATCTTTCGAAGATTTGAAACTGTCTTTAACTCGTACCCCACTACTCTTCCCACCTGATTACAGTCGAGATTATTTCCTGTATCTTGCAGCCTCAGACTCTACCATTGTTATGGTTCTAGTCCAAGAGGATGAGTCTCATGAGGAACATGTCATTTATTATTTGATTCAGAGTCTCACGACTACTGAAACCAAGTATTTACATGTTGAAAAAATGGCCTTGGCCACCGTCCAAGTTGTTCAACGTTTCTGGCACTATATCCTTTTACGCAAGACTACTGTGATTTCCAATTGCAACCCTATGCAGTACATTCTTACACGCCAATTTCTAGGGGGAAAATACTCCAAAAGGATCGTAATACTCCAGGAGTTTGAATTAGAATTCAAACGCGCTAAGTCTAAGAAATCCTTGGTGTTTGTCCAGTTGATATGCGACCTTCCCTGTTCTGAGACAGAAAATGTAGCAAAGGATTCATTACCCGATGAATCCCTTTTCTTGATCGGTTCTGATGACCTTTGGTATGGGGATATCATCATATATATCCAGACCCAGACTTTCCAGCCCGATTTGTCTAGCACTGATCGTCGTCGCATATGCTACCAAGCTTGTCAGTATATTATCCTCGGTGATACTCTGTATCGTCGTGGGATTGACTCTATTTTTCGATGTTGCCTCACATTTGACGAAGCCGAGAAAGTCCTAAATGACTGTCATTCTGGAGCATGTGGTGGTCACATGTCTGGATATGCTACTTCCCAGAAGATATTACAAGCGAGGTATTTTTGGCCTTCTTTATTCAACGATTGTATAATCGTTGTCCAAAAATGCCACGCTTTCCAAACCTACAACAACAAAATACGATTACACCCTGCTCCTCTACACCTTGTGGTCTCCGTTGGTCCTTTTGCAAAATGGGGTATCAATTTCATGACATGTCACCCTCACTCGGTCGGGGAGCTTGGATACATTATTGTAGACGTAGATTATTTTACGAAATGGGCCGAGGCGATGCCAACATTCGACAATACCGGAAAGACTGCAGCATTATTCATATTCAATCACATCATTGCTTGGTTTTGTGTTCCTCAAGCTATCGTTACTAATCACGGTAGCCACTTTAGAAACTTCATGATGTCTAAACTCACTTAAAAGTTGGGTCTTCGCCATGAAAACTCAACACCCTATTACCCACAAACCAACGGCCAAGTTGAAGCAATAAACAAAGTTCTCATTACCATGCTTCGACGAATGATAGGGATTCACAAAATGAGTTGGCACATGATGTTGTTTTCAGCATTGTGGGCTTACCGAACATTCGTTAAGTCTGCTACCAGGTTTACACCTTTCCAATTAGTTTATGGTCTAGAATCCATCTTTCCGATTGAATGTGAGATACCTTCTCTAAAACTAGTCATCTAACTTCTCCCAAACACTTCTGCCGAAGAAGAGTGTCTGTTGTATCTCATGCAAATAGACGAAACTCGTCGCAATGCCACCCTATTTATAGAAGCCCAGAAGAAACGCATCAAAGCCCAATACGACAAACATGTCAAGCCATGTGTTTTCTCTTAAGGTGATATGGTTCTCCTTTCCGAATAAGATCGAGATATGCTAGGAGCCAAAAAAATTGAAGCTATGTGGCGAGGTCCTTATATCGTCAGACGAGTGTTGGAGAAAGGAGCTTACGAGCTAGTGGACTATGACGGTATCCCTTTGAGTGAACCCAGAAATGGGTTGTACTTAAATAAGTACTATGCTTAAGATCACATGTGCATGAGTGCTTGTATTTTATTGTATCATATTTTTTGTGTGTTACTTTAGTGTGTTTTTTTGTTATTTGGTCTCTGCCCTCAACCTCTTATCTTGCGTTGTTCTTGGTTTCCAGATGTCGGAGTCTTCGCTACCCCACATTGGCTTCGTCGATGGTGCTAGTCATAGTACTCAGAACCTTGCTTCTGTTGTATGGGCAATTTACGCACCTACAAATGAACTTATCAGTTTACGAGGTGTGTGCCTCGGTCGTGTGACCAATAATATCGCAGAATATAGCGTTGTCATCAAATTGTTGATTTATGTTATTTCACTTGATATCTGCCACCTGGTTATACGACTCAATTCACAGCTAGTAGTACTACAGTTAAGTAATGTCTATGCTATCTGAAGTCCTACTTTATTACGGGTATATTTACGAATTCGCCTCTTGGAACGTTATTTTGATTATATCGAATATCAGCACATTCCTAGATGTCTAAATACATTGATTGATGCCTTAGCTAATTATGCGTTAGACAGACATTTGGGACATTTATGAACCAATCACACATCACATGTATTATACAACACAAAATAAGCCAGTAGAAGCCATATATATGCATATAACGATCAAAAGTTTTTACAAAAAGTTTATGTCCAAAGATCAAAATCTCAAAATATGAAGCCCATAGCTTCTACAAAATAGCATCACGGATGACGCTCATGATAACATACAAATTCTCGGTCTACCCTACGGAGCAATCGACTGAGAGACTCAGACATGCCCAGGGTATGGCGCTGATAACGTCTCGGGATCTCCTCAATAGCGATGTCCGGGGCATCCGCAATCAACCCCTCTAAGTTTTGTTCCACTGCCTCATAGTCCTCGGCATCCCATCTTGCCACTGAAGCTGCTTCGCCTCGCCTTTGAATGGGAGACGTTCCTGGGGGTCGATACGGCCCCACATTTGTGTCATCAAAAGAAATTTTTTAATTAGTCCTTGGATAAACATAAAAACATTTTATATAATAAAATTTGCAAAAACATTAAAAAAGAACAAAATGTGTACTTCTCACCTAAGTCACCCCACTGAGCATCCTCAGGAAGGACCAAATCCGGATCTCCTCGAAAATCCAAACTGGCATATGAGTAGTCGTCGATCATCAGCATCTAGGGCCTCAACCAGTCAAAAAATTAATCATTATACTTGATTATAGGCCATGCTACGTGTCGAGCCATGAGGTTAGACCACCTCATCATCCTAGAATCTTGTGGGGCCGGTAAACCCCAATCTACCTGTAAGCGCAACAGTGGGACCCTCTCGAGGAAGAATGACACCAAGAGTGACCCGTACCCGAACTGCTTCAGGTCACCCCTTTTTCACTTTGTTACTTGCCTCTTCATACTGCGGAGAACCGCATCCGACCAATTGAAAACCCGAGGCTCTATGCACTCTATTGTGTATTGGAAATAGCTATGGAGAGCCATGTGCGGAGCCATGCTCCCAACCATGCGTGCAATGGTAAACAAGATAGTCTGTAGGGTCAAATATTGGACACCTCAAATGGAAACCTTACCCTTGCTTCTCTCTACCTCGGGAACACAATATCGGCGAACATACTCACTCATAGGAAGTCTGTCACCTCTACCTCCAGTCAGAGTAGCATGGTATCCATGTTGTGACAACCCCGTCAGAAAATAGATATCATCGATATCTAGTGTCAACATGTGGACCCCTACGTGAAATAACTGTTGATCCACATCCCACATGTGGACTAGGTACTCTAACAATCTGAGTTGGGCTCTCATGCCCAGGATCCTAAAAAACTTTAAGAGCCCACATTCCCAGAGGGCAGCGACTGTACCCAGATCATTCTCGGCAATGGAATCATCCTCCTCGTGTTCTCTTTCCCTCCATTCCAACATCGTGATGGTCAACACCTGCAATGGAGCCATGAGAAGGAAGTCAACAACTTGTTTTAACCTCTTGCATAATTTTTTATTGAGCAAAACCACACACAAAAATCTATTTTTCGGCCCTCGCAAGTGAAGCTTTTGCACAGTGCGAGATTCTTGTAGGTGAACTGAAGCCCACCTGCGAAAATCTTAGATTCTCGCAAGTCCCGAATGGACCACCTGCGAGAATGCTTGAGCGCATCTACCAACTCTGAAATGGACTCAAAACTTTAAAATTGCCAATAAAAATCAAAAGTAAACCATGGAAAAGTTGGAAACTCAAGAAATTACCTCGTTGGCTTAAACCGTTTGTCAAATGATCGCTTGTACCTCCCGCAATCGAACAAAGAAATTTGGGGAAAAGTGAGGTATGTTGGACAAGTTTTTGGCAAAGTAACAATCAAATGGTAAAAAAGGTTTTTTCACCCATATTTACTCACTTTTTACTATTTCTTGTTGATTTTTTATATTATTTTTATTGCTTTGCTTAAAAAACCTAATACCCTAATAGCCTTGTGAGTATGGTTTTTCGTAGATATAGTGACTTCAAAGTCCAAATGATGGTGTACGAGTATTTTTTCTTTTTTGTCACATGTACGACTACTTTTTTAGGGTTTTTGTAGAAAAAACCTCGAGCTCAGTCTTCGTTCGTTCTCGCGCTCGAAAATACATGAGAACGCAACCAAGTATACTTTTTCTCGTCTTTTTGTACTCGTCATGGTAACACAAAAACGACGAACGTAAGGGAGTATCCTTTAAGCTCTTTTCACGCTCCATAAAAATGAAAAGATTGTCGAGCGATCTTGTTCTTTTCATGCTCGTTAAAGTGTTTGAAGAAAATGTTTGAAAGGCGATAGTTTATCACTTTTTTGGTCTCGTCGAACTCATTTACAAAAAAGGAACTAAGAAAGTTCTCTTTAAGTGTTTTTCAGACTCTCAAAACATGAAAAACCCCCAAGTTTTTTTATCCTTGGAGTCGTTAAACAAACATCGAAAGACCCATAATGAGACCGAACCACTCCTTAGGGTTCGTTAAACATACTCTGAGGGACTCGTCTGAAGGATGAGCTTACATCGACAAGCATATGTTATCCTCCTCAAGCTTGTGTAAAAATAAAGAGGTACTCGCTAGAAATGGTGGGGGAAATTTTGGGAAAGGGATGTGTTCTCGTATTCATATTAATGGCAATAAGTGTTGCTCTTGAACATGACACCCCCTATTCTTCATTTGAATCAAGTTTGGGAAATCCATTTGTCTCTCGTCCGAATTGCTACAATGTCATATCTTGGGCCATCTTTGAGTCAATGCTTCCAATCCTTTGTCGTGTCGTTCATATGTTCAAGAAAAGTTCAAACAAGCCCTCCATTGAGTCGGCCATCTGTAGTTGTCCATTCTTACTATGTTGTCCTTCCCTGTGTTCATTTCAACTCATATTCATACTTTGATTCACCCTAAAAATTTGTTACTTATTTCATGTCATTGATGGGGGATACATCAAGGCCCTCCTCTGACGAGTATTTTTCTGTCGACTCCAACTCATTATCCGGGAATAAGACCTAGAAATCATTTAGTACCTTGGAACCTGCATGCCTTAATGGCAGGTGTCTTCGCTTTCAACAGGGGTTTCACATCATTGGTCCCTGATCGAGAGATTTCGCCGAGTGTTCGACTTCAACTCATTCATTCACATTCGTTTGGATTTTACTTCGGTACCTTTGGAGTCATTGACATCAATGATAATTTCCCTTGCAATTGTTAACGGTTTTCATCAATGACCGGTAATCGAGTGGTTTCTACCATGTTCGACTTCAACACATGTAATCACATGGCTAGATTTGTACTTTTAGGTGACGGGATTGAAGACCCTGGGTCTCATCTTTTTTTTCTAGGTTGTGATGGAGTATGTATGATTTGTATCGACACATAGATCCACTTTGTATGTCGTGTGGCTATGTCTTAATTCGAGTCTTCTAACATAGATCCACAATGTATTCCTGGTAGTTATGTAGCATTGTAGTGACATGGATCCACGGTGTATGATTGGTGGCCATGGCCTACGTTTATGATTTCATTCATTTGTGATCTAAGCATGGGGATGCCTACCTCAGAACTGGTATTATATTCTGCAGATGCTTGGTTGTTTACAGGTTTCTGATTAGATGTGATCCTTGTTCCTGACACACACATACATTTTACAAAGTATTTCGGTTGTCACAAATTCCAGCCTCATACTTTGGGGGGCATTCTATTACACATGATTTTGGTCACTCTGGTAATGTATCTACAGTTATGTGATCAGGCTCTCATAATGACTTTTTGCCTGAGAAAAGTGACTATTGTCTTCCTCTACAAAGCATATTTTTAAAGTGAGTTCGCAAGCTGCATATGATGCAGAGTGCGAAAATCCTCATTCTCGCAGGTTTCTCTATACTTGGCTTGCGAGGAGTTCGTAGTTTTCTCTATAAGTAGGATGTGAACCTGTTTCAAGGCTAAAAATGGAAGAAGAGGTTACGAAGGTTCTAGAAGAGGATCTTCTAGAAAATGAGTTGGCATTCGCATGATTGGCATCCTACTGACTTCTCAGATTTAGTGGGATCATCCTCATCCATTTAACCATCTCTCCTTCTCCTATATATTGAAAGGTTTCTCAAGGAAGAGGTTAAGCAAAATTGAATGAAGAATTGATGAAAGAATTGTGTGAAGAAATATGTTTGGATAGAAGCTTGAAGACTTTATTTGTCTATCAAGTTGTACTAGATCTTCTTCATGCAAGTGTAGAGAAAGTGTGTGTGTTGGAACCAAGGATCACTGAAAGGAAGCTTGCGACATCAAAGCGATTTGGTTGTATCTTCTACTTTCATTTAATATAATACAGTGGCATGTCCCTTTCCCATAAAATCACTCTTATTTTATTACACAACTCCTTGATCATATGCATAGGTTGACATTGAATATATTTTGTTATCTTCACTTTGGTTGGTTTGTGTTGTCTCGGACCTGATTCCACAAGAGCATCGGAGCGAAGTAGGAACAACAGAGACCTAAGGAAGTGATATCATGGTATTTCACTCATTCCTTCTCGATAGTAGATTCAATGACTGCAACTTAGAGAAAGAGTCATGTCCTGTCCTATTTTGGTCTAGATCCAGGTAGATCTAGGGAGATCAATTAGTGTCTGCACCTACCGATTTATCCAATAACACCCCTACCTACTCATCTGCCTCTTGGTACTCCATGTCTGCAACTTGAGGGCCTTGAAACATCATATCCTTAGTTATCCCTAGGAATGGGAGAGAACATCTAGCTCCTACTTGGTGACATGTGCTCATTGTAGAATGCATGAGAACCTCGATATCTCCTAGTAAGATTGGTGCCTACACACACTAAAACATACAAATGATGTATATCAAGGGTGGCTCACTCACCCTTGGACCATATGATCAAAAAATCAAAATTTCAACTAATCTTTAAAAGGAACTTCTTCTTTTTTTCAAAAATTTCTAAACTAGCATGTAATATGATGAAAGAAAATGACGTAAAGAAACTATGTAATAATGCAAGTAGATCAAAATGAAAAAAGAGATATGATATGAAAATATAAGAAAATGTAGCTAAACTATTATGAACAAGTGAATGCAAGTGCAGGGGAAAGAAAATATCCTACCTACTTACCTGGCACTTGGGCCTTGAAGAGGTCAAGTTCAATATGGGAAATAAGGTTTAAGGAGAGATTCATTTAATGGCAATCGCATCATCCTCCCCTCACTAGTAGATAGATAGAAGGAATCAGACCCATATATTTCCTCAATCGTGTATGGTCCTAACCATAGACTATCAAACTTATGATGCATTTCAGGTTTCTCCCTTATTTTGTCCCACATCAAGACCTAATATCCCTTTTTGAAAACTCTTTATCTTGCCTTGTGTTTGAAAGTCCCTCTAATTTTGTTCTGATTCTTCGTCGTTTGATTGAAAGCCATTCTTCTAGCCCCATCTAACTCTACAAGTTGATCAATTATTCCTTACAATGCTTATTTATCAGTAGAGAAATGTTGGGCTAGTCGTAGGGCCTGAATTTGAAGGTTTATGGGAAATCATGCTTAATTCCCGTAAACTTACTCGAAAGGGATTTTTCCAATGGATGTTTTCACTGTCGTGATGTCTACCCAAAGATCATACTTGATTTTGCTATCCCAACTCTTCTTATTTTCTCCAACAAAATTCTTCATGATATTCATGATGTTTTTATCATTGGACGTGGCCAAACCATTCCCCTGAAGGGTAGTAGTTTGATAAGTGTGATAGAACAATCTTGTACTTGAAACAAAATTCATTCATGGATACTGAGTTGAAAGCCTTGGCATTATCTGTGGTAATCTTAGCAACAACACCAAACCTAGTAATTATCCTTTCTTCGAGGAAATTCATCACCACTTCTTCTGTTTATTTTTTTGTTGGGATGGCCTCCACCCATCGAGTGAAGTATTTTGTAGTTGTTAGGACCCATCGGTAACCATTATTATATTTTTCATTAAATTCACCGATAAAGTCCAACCCCCACTATTAAAAAGGTGTTTCAACCACTAATGTATTTATAGGAAGGGCAGGAAATTGTTGTTTTCCCGACAAGTACTGACAAGGTTGTCAGGATCTAACATATCTATGTGTGTCGGAGAAGATAGTAGGTGATGTTGGAGAATCAACCTTATCATTCAATGACGCGCAATAGAGGACAACTCAGCATCCAATGCAGCACATTTAGAGCTGGTTTGGAGTCCAAAGAGGGTGCATCACCTTATATTTATTTTTTTTAACTTTGTAATTAAAGGTCATTTAATATTTTGATGCAAGAGCCACTGTACGTGCTCCAGATTGTTGAAACTGTTTTAAATTCCCTGTAGGATTGTACATATCTAAAGCATAGGCTCATATATGGGATGTAATTATCCATTTAATGTAATAAACTTAGTGGTAGGTTGCTTTAATTAAAAAATCATAGCACTAGAATAGTCTGGAGGGAAGGCTCAAGCAGCCCCCTCATGTATAAATGTATGTATCTATGCCCAAAAGAGGTTGTTGAAGTTTATTGTGATTTATATTTAAGGGACTTATAGAGAAGAAGTTGAGAGCTATAAGAACTCTTGTAAATATTATGTTGGAGTAATATAACAGAGGAGATTTACTTCACATGTCTGAGTTTTCTTATCTTTGGGTTAAATGGGTAATGTTGTGTTATTTGCTTCCTGTGTTTTATATGCCTGAGTATGCATTTTATGATTAGATGTGTGAACATTTGGTGTTCCATAAGTTTCAATTGTTTCTCTTCTAAAACTATGGTGAAAATAGTACACAGTGCCCACAAGGAGTGTGAAGGAAGAGTCGTGTATGACTCAGTAGTTCAGGAGAGACAGCGTGAAGCTTTTTCGATCAAGTGCAAGGAGTGCACTGTTACTCTGTGGAGTATAGAAGTTTGAAGAAGACCCGTGCAAGGTGTGCACTGGACCGACACTTAGTCAAGTGTTGAGAGAGTCTCAAGGAATATGAACGCAAGGAGTGCACCACAGGTCTGAAGCACCTCAGGGAACAAAGCTCCAAAGAGATAGCAACCAAAATCCCTTGGAGGGAATAATTTATTGGTTTGAAGGTCGAGCGGACGAGATCCATTCAGGAGGATCCAGAGCCTTTTGTAGTCATCAAATATGGAGGAGTAGCATAGGGTTTAACCCTCAAAGTCCTTCAGACTTCGCAAACTCAGAGATTTTCTATGTTTAGGTGCAAAGGAGACGGAACTCCTGAAGTTTCAGATTTTGAAATCAATCTAGACCGTTGATCAGAAGAAGACACGTGTTTGCAGATAAGGCAGGGACCGGAAGTCTGACTATCTGAAAGAACTAGGGTGTGTTCATAAAACTTCACAAGATTCTCGAAGTCTCGAATCGCGGAACAATTCCTAACTGTTTATAAACGGGCGACACGTGACACTAGATCTAGTAGTTCGGAGGATTGAGGCTCCAGAAGGATAAAGGCATAATTTGTTTGGAGTCGAGAACTCCTGAAGGTCGAAGGCCGGAGTTAATCTCGACCGTTGGTCAGAGAGGGACATGTGGAGAGACGATCTGACCTCCACTAGTTCAGATTTTGAAAGTTGTAAGGGGTCGTGTTGTAAATACACCCGAAGTCCTGAAGCCCGGAATAGATATGAGTCGTCCACCCACCAAGACATGTTGACCGTCAATTGTAACCCTCCGCGAATTCGCATATTTGACACTCCGAGGAATTTGAAGTGTGGTTCTTTGAAAAACTTCGAAGCCCGGAATTTCGAATTTCTTTCCAACCATAAGACTACAGCAGACGTTGTGGACCATTGATCCCCTCCGCTATTCGGTGATCTATGAATTCGGTGTTCAGGAGGAACATCGTTTGTTGTTGTAGGAGCTCCGGAAGCCCGGGGCTCCAAAGTCCCGAAATGTTTGGAAAAAGGAAGTTTGGCCCACGGTTTTGGCTCGAGGTCACGTGGACTTCTCCATTGAAGTGACAAGACCCTCGCAAACTTGAATTTACGTGCAGGGAGAAGAGTAAAGGCCTGTGGTAGAGAGTTTTGAGGGCTTAGCAAGAGCCCGAGAGATAATTCATATCCTTAGTGTGAACGATCCTTAGACCTGGAGGTCGCGTGAGCCCCAGGAGGTGGTGGATGTTTGCATCAAGTGGTATCAGATCCCAAATTTAGCTTTGTCAGAAAAAAAAATCCAAAATCATGTCGCGCAGGAGGCACAGAGAGAGAGTAGTGGAAAATGCAGCCATGGGAGAAGAGAAGAGACAACTCTGTGCGAAATTAGATGCCATGGAGGTATCAGAAGGAATATCACCTGAAGTTGGTGACATCAGTGAAGATGAAAGTGAAGAATTTGAAGCGGAAGAAGCAATAAGAGAACAAGTTGCAGAAGAACGATTATTGAGAGTCGTTGTTAAGATGGAATCCAAAGAAAAAATAGAGGTCCCAATGTATGAAGGTAATTTAGATGTGGAGGAACTCCTTGATTGGATAAGTGCCTTGGATAAGTACTCTTATTATGAGGACGTGGATGATGAGAAGAAGGTAAAACATGTTGTGAGCATACATAAGGAACATGAAACATTATGGTGGGATGAATTGCATGCTGACAGAAGATGCAAAGGTAAATCCAAAATCAAAATTTGGGATAGGATGGTAAAAAAATTAAAAGCTAAATTCATACTCAAATACTATCAGATAAACTTGTTTAGGAGATTGAAGAACCTGAAGCAGAAAGGATTGTCAGTGAAGGAGTACACTGAGGAGTTTTATAAACTAAACATTAGAGCAGGACATAAGGAGACTGATGAGGAGAAGGTTGTCAGGTACATTAATGTCCTAAGATATGAGATCCAGGATGAGATTAGCATGATGACCATGAAAACAGTGGAAGATGCTTATCAGGTAGCCTTGAAAGTAGAAGAGAAGTTAGCAAGGAAGCATAACCAAAGGAACATAGGTAAAAGTCTTAGCAAAGGAAAAGGAATTGTTAGAGAAAAATTCCAGAAACCCAAAGTAGAAGTTGGAAAACATAACAGTGAGACAAAGAGAGATGGAATTTCAAGAGGAGGATATTATGGTGGAAGAAGTTATTTTCCTAGAGGAAGAGGAAGAGGTAGAGGAGGAGAAGTGAAGTGTTATGCATGTGGAAAGACAGGGCATATGTCTTGGGATTGTCCTAAGAAGAAGACTACAGGAGGTGGAGAAGCTCACATTTCTGAAGCGCAACAGAGGAATGTGGAGACAGAGATGGAAGTAGACGCCGCGAAAGAAGGAAGATCACTCATAATGAGTAAAGTTCTCTTGAAGCCACAGAAAGAGGTAATAAAACTAGTCCAGAGGAACAGTTTGTTCAGAACATCTTGCAAGACCAGAGATAGGGTATGCAAGGTGATCATAGACAGTGGGAGCACTGATAATTTGGTATCCACGGAGATGGTGGAAAAGCTAAATTTGGAGATGACTGCACATACAAATCCGTACAAGGTATCGTGGTTGCAGAAAGGACATCAATTCATGGTAAGTCAACGATGTAAAGTTGAATTTAAGATATGTGGTTATAAGCATGAGGTTTTATGTGATGTCATACCCATGGATTTTTGTCATGGTTTGTTGGGGAGACTATGGAAATATGACATGAATGTCATACATGATGGGAGGAAGAACACTTATACCATTGAGAAGAATGGGTGTAAACACATGTTATTGTCAATAGAAGATAAGGGAGTTAAAGAGGAAGCTAGTTCAAGTATACTTCTCATGAGTGGGAAGGAACCTTTGAAGGAAGAAGAAGATCCCCAGTGTTATAGTCTAAGGATATGAGAGATCAGTATATCTCTTGGAATGAGTTTCACAAGTGCTCATACTTATGAGGAAGTGATGCAAGAGGAATCCAGGGAAGAGGCCAAAGAGCCAGAGGTTTTTAAAACTAACATTTTGTGTGTGGTAGTAGGTGAAACAGAAATATGGCCAATTGAGACTGTCAAATAGAAGGAGAATGGAAAAAATCCAAGTTATTTTCAAAAGGAAAAGAAGTAAGAGGAGGATCGCATAGTTGGGAGCCAAAGGATTTTCCAAGAAGATCATTTAGCAGAATTTCTCATAAATTGCAGCAAGGAAGACGAACAGAGGACAACTGCAGAATTGGAACCTACACCAAGGAAGAGAACAGACAGCATGGATCTTGTTGATCTGTATGAAAAATTGGAGGCCCTAGGATAAATAATAATAACCCGGAGTTGTTGGATTAATAAAACGGGGGGTGAATCAGTAATGAGAAATTATATCAATTATTAATCCTTTAAACTAAAAAGTATATTCTTTTACTTATTCAACCATGTTCATTTGTTCATTATCAATATTGTATTGTATCATAAGCATTAACATTCATCAGTGAATAATAAACAATAACAAACACATCCACACAATGCACAGTACATCAATATTTACGTGGAAACCCAATGCAGGAGAAAACCACGAAATGTTTTTCTTATATATGAATAATTGCATTCAAGGAAGCACCAAATTCCAATTCTCCAGCTACAACTAGAAGGAGGCTCTGACCCCCTAGTTTATCAGGCTACAACCTGAGGGAAGCTCCAACTCCCCAATTCTCTTACTATAACCAGAAAGAGGATACAACCCCCTATGTTCTCCGACTACAATCGGAAGGTGGCTACAACCACCCATCCTTACCACATCCAACTGCCCTGAAATATAAATATAATGATGGAACCACTATCACACTATCATTGTGAGATATAATATTGTAAACCTGTACCAATCAACCTGCACCAAACAACCTATAACAACATGTACCAAACAACCTATAATCAACATGTACCAATAGCCTATAACAATAACCTATGCCAACAAGTATACCATGCATCAACCTATACCTCAACCTATACCATAAACAAATGCATCAACCATGCACCAAACCTGTACAAATAACATGTCACAACAACCTGTCCAAACAACCTGTCTCATCAATCTTATCAACCAAATCAGAGCTACTCACTAAGACAACTCTCAACCATATGCACAATATCACCAATGTTGTGGGTGGGAAATCCCTCCTATGGACTAGCACTAAGGGTTTTATCACGCATGCAGAAATGACCTAAAGATTCTTACTTTTTACCATCATCCCATGCCTAAACCCCATTACTCATATGTAAATACAAGGTTCAAGAGATTAAGTTGACGTACCTTATTTTTCGTGTTTGATGTCGATCCCTTTTCGCGCTTGGTCGTTCTTTGACTGCAACTCTCCTCCCAATGCTGACCTGCATTCGCTAAAGACAAACAAAGAACTCCACATGCACTTGATCTATGAACTAATGGGTTAGAGATTTAATCAATCATACAATCAATATTCCAATAATGACAATCTCATATGGCGGGATGGGAAAAACAATTCTTTTATTAACTTCACAATGATACCTTACAAAGATAAAGTCGCCCACTGCTCCTCGATCCTGGTCCTGGGCTCTTCTTCCACTATCTTCCAACTACTTCTCTCTATACTTCTCTTTGCACAAGGATGGCTAAAGGTTGGGACAAAGGGAATGCTTAATCGGGTATAGTTTCTTTACTATGATTCTCCTTTCAAATGGGACCCCTACCCTTTCTTTTATAGGTTAGAAGGAGCTAGGTATTTGGTCGAATGACCAGCCATGCATGGCCGAAAGGTTTAGTTAACTTACCCAAAGTTGTGTGTTCCATCAGAAACTTTCTTTTTTTCGTGCTTTTGTAGGTACACGCGGGTTGTCATGGGTCAGCTAGCATGTACACGCATGCAATAATGAAGCAGGGTGCATGGGCCTTTATAAAAGGGGTTTTTAAGAAGAGTTGTTTAGCAGTGTTTTGGCAAAGAAGGAATCTGAGATGGCCTGATGCAAGGTAAGCATGTCTGGTGAAAATTAGGGTTATAACAACCAAGATGTGCATCAACCAAGCATATCGCAACAACTCATAATCATCACCAAGATCAATATGTGCTTCTAATAATATACCAAGACAAGTATGCTACATCATCCATAAACCATGTGTCAACAATACTACTAACAAGTGCCTCCAACCATGTACCAAATATGTATCAATCATGCATCAACTACACATCAACTATGACTCATCAAGATGTACCAACATCATCAACTATACATCTCATGTATGTGCCAACTCATCAACTACTTGTCGCAACCATGTACCCAACATGTACTTCAACCATATACCAAATACATATACCAATATAACCATCAAAAGTTCTCTAGCAATACATCACACTATCCATAACCAAATACCATAAACCCTTACATCAAACCATGTGCCATAACCTCACTTTTATGTAGCCTCAAAGATGTATCATTCATAAGACAATCATAAACTAAGACCACTAACAAGTGTCTCTCACAATGCACCACAAGATATTCCAATAAATCAAACTAAGTGCACTAACAATATACTTCAATAGATTTGTCTCAAAACCATTCTACAACAAGCCCTAAACTTCCAAGAGGGCATCCAACATATTTACAAGTCAAACCCTCAACAAGATTCATAACTTCAACACTACACATATGAAAACCATATCTTTTTTATTCTTGTATCATTCTAAAGCTATGGTTTTGCTGCCGTGAATCTGGTGCCGCACTTTTTCTGCCGCGATTTTTCTGTCGCACCTTTTCTACCACACTTTTCTCTATCAATAATACATGCCCAAATAACCTTTCACAAAATAGATATTCAATGATATTCAATAGGTGCTAATAGGAGATCATTTCTCTCTTATTTATACTTTCATGTAGCGTCCTCAAGGGGTTAACTTCTAACCAACTTAACCCACTTCTAACCGCTTGTCCACTTCTAGCTCACTTTTCTACACTTAACTTAACCACTTTACCACAAATAGTAAGTTATTCACTTTTAGTTGCAACTAACTTTATTATTTAATTTATTTATTTTGCAACCACTTTGACTTATCTATAAATATTAAACTCGCCACTTCTTGTTGCAACCACTTTATTATTTAAATAATTTATCTTTGCAACCACTTTGATTACTTAATCTTCTCATCACAACTACTTTACCATAATTACCAAACTCACAACTTCTTGTTGCAGCTAATTTATTTTTAATTATTTTCTTAATGCAACAACTATACCCATGATTAACTCCTAGTTTAACCCACTTTGACTAGTCAACTTCTTCGAGGAGTTTCTAGAATAATTTGACTTCTTTGACCTTCTAGGGGCTTCTAGATAACTCATGAGGGTTCTCTAACTTTACAAGGCCATAACTCTCTAACTGTGAGGAGTTATGTGATGTTCCACATATCACCAGAAATGGCATGATATGTATTATCCATCTATAATAGTCTTACTTACATATACACTAATATTCATTACATTATTCCTCAACCAAACTTGGGTTCATTACTCATACCTCTAGAGCTACTAGACATACTCAATGGTTCACATCAATCTCTAAGATTTGAAATCAATCTACAATATCACTCTCCAAAGGTTGACATCAATGAAAACCAACAATCCAAACCAACTATCCATCAATCTAAACCAATTGTTTGACAATCTCCCCCTTTGGCATTGATGGAAACACCAACATTGATGGCAACACTTATTCATAATAAAATTCATGCTCATACTCCTCATCAATGTTTCTATCTCTCCTCCTTTGACATCAATGGCAAAGGGTATCTTTCCTTGGGGATACTCCCCCTCACTGAACTCTCCTTGGGGTTGTTCCCCCTATCTAAATGCATTTGATATTTTCTCTATGTTTATAAGCCTCTGATTACTCTCTCTCCCTTCATATGAATAATATCTCTCCCTTTGAAAAAGGGTATCACTCTAATGCAACTTTGAAGTAATATCGCTCATTCTTCCCTTGTGACAATCTCTCCCCCTGGAAACATGCCTCGGTGCTCTATCTCCAAGCATCTAACTCTTTATCCTGCATCTGATGAATCTCTTCCCCTGGAATCATACCTATATTCTTACCTCTTTATCTGAAAACTTCTCTTAATGATATTTCGATTTATATTTTTTGTTTTGTTTCTCTCTTGACTTCTCTGCAAGATGTTCTGTAGAAAAAATATAAGTCTTCATGTACCTACTTCCTTTTGGAGTTATTGTCCATTGGTGCTAACTTGTGTAATCAACTGACATATATGAAAAGCATTCAAGAATAAGCATTCAAATATTAATGTGTAATGATTATCCATTATGATAATGTTCATTTATCTCTGAACCACTCTCTGAACCAATCTATGAATCCATGCTTTCATCCACTGTCATATATTTTTCCAAATCTGTTAAGTGTTCTTACAAATCCATCTCTTTCCATATTGTCCAATAATCTGCTACACAACTTTCCATAATGTTGACCCATATTTCATTGTAATATCGTGAAGTCTTCACTACTACAACTGATTAATCTATCATATTGTAATTCTGTTAACTGACTTCTCTGAATATGTCTACTCAAACTTTGCAAGTTGCTCGAAGGATGGTTCTCTGGTCTGTCTCAGCTACCGCATAAACTCCCCTTGTCTATTATTCATATTACCTGGAAGTCTCTAAGTCGGATGGTTCATAACAATTCATGCTATGATGCAGAGTCATCATCATCTTCATCAGTAGATTCATCATCTCTCTGAACTCTAACTTCTTTCTTTATGTTTGTGGATTCATCTTTCACTACAATACCTGAAAGTACAATCTCTTGAACCTGTTCCTTATTTACATGTCCTTCTTTTCTTTCATTTATTTTCTAAACCTTTATGTATCTGACATCTTCAATTTTCTTTGTAGATTTGTCTTCATATCGTTTTATTGACAATATTGCGATCTCTGGGACCTAGTCTTTGTTCAAATGTTCTTCATGTTTTCTTATCTATACTTTCTTATATTTGATATCAGTGTTCACTTTCATGGAAGTATCGATCATGATTCTACAATCATGAGATATGTTTCCATAATTATGAAATTTGTAACATTCAATCTTACATGGAGCCACATAAGCACTTCTTGCTTGAACATTTCTTTTATAATCCCTACAATCTACAACCTTATGTCCAAAGTTAGTACAATAAAAACAATGACCATAAAAGAAATTTACATACATTGGACTGAATGATCTTCTTTGTGGTGTAGTCCTTCTGAATTTCTTCCTTGACTAATCATGATCATGATTGAAGCTTCTTTGTGGCTTGAACATGGATGGTCTTCCTAAAGATGTATCTTTATTAGTTTTCTTAGATTCCGGTTGACCATGATTCTTTCATTTAAGTACTTTTGTGTAACTCTTTCTATTTTCTTCATTCTTCTTTTCTAGCAACCGAGAGCGTTTCTATTCATTCTCTACTGTTGTTGTAAATGTTTATGTCTCTTCAAAATTCTTGTTGATCTTGAAAACTTTGACTATTAGTGTGACAACTTCTTATTCAATCTTCTCAACCTCTTCTTCTTTCTTCATTATCTGAGACATCATGACTTCTTATGTTCTCTTTGTTTCTTCAAGTTGGATTTTCAATGTAATTATTTATTCTTCTAGTCTTCTATCTTCTTGAACAAATTCTTCCTCAAGTTGGTTTAAGTCTTCGGTTCTTTCCTTGAGATGATCTGTCAATATATTTTCTCTCTTTTCCACTTCTTCCTTTTGTGTTGCTATGTTGGCTTCTAAACACTGTTTTTGATACTCTAGAGTTTCTTCAATTATTTTGGCCTCTTCTAGCTAAGCTCTTAAATTCTTGATGACCTTCTGAGCTTCTTTGGAACCTTGAACACTTTCATTTTGCTTCATCAATTATTTCTTGAGTGGCTTGTTTTATTCTCTTTCTTTCTTTAGATATTCAATTGCACTGATCAATCGTTCTTTGTAATCAATTTCTACTTCATATTCTTCCTCTTCTAAATCTGTCTGACATGATGACCATCTTTCTTCTTTTTTTGTACATACATCTTCTTTGGAATTTTTTGAATCTATGATGGGTGAAGAATATATATTATGTAACTTATCCCAAATTTCTTTGGTTGATGAACATTTACCAATCTTTTCTCTTACCGGATTAGGTAATCCTTCCCAGATGAAATCCATTGTTATTTTGTTATTCTTCTTCAATTCCTTCTTGGCTGCAGTATTTTCCATTTTTGAACTATCATATCATGTAGCAACTTATTGTCAAATATCATATCCATGTGCCTCCAAAAATAATTTCGTCCTTCCACTCCATATATCATACTTTAAACCATTCTGACCATTAAACAATGGTACTCCATTCTCATAATAATCCATGATCTCCTTCCAGTGGTTAAATTGTTTCCTAAATGAACCTACTCTGATACCAATTGTTGGATCACTGAGAGGGGGGGGAGGGGGTGAATCAGTAATGAGCAATTATATCAATTATTAATCCTTTAAACCAAAAATTATATTATTTTACTTATTCAACCATGTTCATATGTTGATTATCAATATCTTACTGTATCATAAGCATTAACATTCATGGAACCATTTTCACACTATCATTGTGAGATATATTGATGTAAACATGTACCAATCAATCTGCACCAAACAACCTGTAACGACATGTACCAAACAACATGTAATCAACATGTACCAATAACCTATAAACAATATGTAACAATAACCTGTGCCAACATGTACACCATGCATCAACCTATACCTCAACCTATATCATAAACAAGTGCATCAACCATGCACCAAAACTGTACAAATAACATGTCACAACAACATGTCCAAACAACCTATCACAACAACCTGTCTCATCAATCTTATCAACCAAATCAGATCTACTCACCAAGACAACTCTCAACCATATGCACAATATCACCAAGATGTGCATCAACCAAGCATATCACAACAACTCATAATCATCACCAAGATCAATATGTTCTTCTAATAATATATCAAGACAAGTATGCTACATCATCCATAAACCATGTATCAACAATACTACTAACAAGTGCCTCCAACCATGTACCAAGTGTATACCAATCATGCATAAACTACATATCAACTATGACTCATCAAGATGTACCAACATCATCAACCAGACACCTCATGTATATGCCAACTCATCAACTACTTGTCTCAACCATGTACCCAACATGTACCTCAACCATATACCAAATACATATACCAATATAATCATCAAAATTTCTCTAGCAATACATCACACTATCCATAACCAAATACCATAAACCCTTACATCAAACCATGTGCCATAACCTCACTTTTATGTAGCCTCGAAGATGTATCATTCATAAGCCAATCATATACCAAGACCACTAACATGTGTCTCTCACAATGCACCACAAGATATTCCAATAAATCAAACTAAGTGCAGTAACAATATACTTCAATAGATATGCCTCAAAACCATTCTACAACAAGCCCTAAACTTTCAAGAGAGCATCCAACAGATTTACAAGGAAAACCCTCAACCATATTCATAAGTTCAACACTACACATATGAAAACCATACATTTTTTCTTCTTGTAGCATTCTACTACCGTGGTTTTGCTGCCGCACTTTTTTTGCCGCGATTTTTTTGTTGCACTTTTTTTGCCGCGATTTTTCTACTACATTTTTTTTTCCACACATTTTATGCCGCACTTTTTCTGTCGTACTTTTCTCTATCAATAATACCTGCCCAAATAACCTTTCACAAAATAGATATTCAATAGGTTCTAATGAAATATTTTTTCTCTCTTATTTATACTTCCATGTAGCTTCCTCAAGGGGTTAACTTCTAACCAACTTAACCCACTTTTATTCTTTTAGGGATAACCCACTTCTAACCACTTGTCTACTTCTAGCTCACTTTTGTACACTTAACTGAACCACTTTACCATAAATAGTAATTTCTCCACTTTTAGTTGCAACTAACTTTATTATTTAATTAATTTCTTTTGCAACCACTTTGACTTATCCATAAATAGTAAACTCACCACTTCTTGTTGCAACCACTTTATTATTTAAATAATTTCTCTTTGCAGCCACTTTGACTACTTAATCTTCTCATCATAACTAATTTACCATAATTTCCAAACTCACAAATTTTTGTTGCAACTAATTTATTTTTAATTATTTTCTTAGTGCAACAACTATACCCATGATTAACTCCTAGTTTCACCCACTTTGACTAGTCAACTTCTTCTGGGAGTTTATAGAATAATTTGACTTATTTGACCTTCTAGGGGCTTCTAGATAACTCATGAGGGTTCTCCAACTTCACAAGGCCATAACTCTCTAATCGTAAGGAGTTATGTGACCTTCCACATATCACATGACATGTATTGTCCATATAAAATAGTCTTACTTACATATACATTGATATTCATTACATTATTCCTCAATCAAACTTGGGTTCCTTACCCATACCTCTAGAGCTACTTGACATACTCAAGGGTTGACATCAATATACAATATCACTCTCCAAAGGTTGACATCAATGACAACCAAAAATCCAAACCAACTGTTCATCAATCTAAACCACATGTCTGACAAGAGTAGGTTCATCCAAAAGGTCAAGTTAGAGATTGATGAAGAAAAGGAGATTCAGCAACGGAGCAGACTGCAAGAGAGAAGCCATCCCGTGGACCAGCTAGACAGGGAGATAGAGGAAATCAAGAGGTTGATGTTGGAATCAGCGAAGAGGATAGTCAGCAATAGGTGGAGGATGACAAGAGGAGATCCTGTAGCAGTAGCAGGACAACAACAGCAGCAAGGCAGAGGAGCAGGTGGACAACTTCAAGTTAAAGTTTGGGACCCAGGAGGACCCCAACCGTCGCACCAACAGAGCCATGAGCAAGAGCTCATGATTTTTCTCAGCAAAGGAGTATGATGCAGGAGCATCACCCTCACCATTCAATGAGGCGCAGTGGAGGACAACCCAGCATCCAGCGCAGTGCATTTAGATTTTTTTTGGAGTCCAAGGAGGGTGCATCACCTTAGATTTAAAAAAAAAAAAAATTGTAATTAAGGGCCCTTTAATATTTTGAGGCAATAGCCATTGTATGCACTCCATATTGTTTAAATCGTCTTAAATTACCTGTAGGATTGTACATATCTCGAGCTTCGAAACATAACTGGGATGTAATTATCCATTTAATGTAATAAACTTAGTGGTAAGTTGTTTTAATTGTGAATTGATAGCACTAGAATAGTCTGGAGGGAAGGATCAAGAAGCCCCCTCGTGTATAAATGTATGTATCTATGCCCAAAAGAGGCTATTGAAGTTTATTTTGATTTTTGTTGAAGGGAGTTTAGAGAAGAAGCTGAAATCTATGAGAACTCTTGTAAATATTATGCTTGAATAATATAACAGAGGAGATTTTCTTCACATGTCTAAGTTTTCTTATCTTTGAGTTAAATGGGTAATGTTATGTTATTTTCTTTCTATGTTTTATATGCCTGAGTATGCATTTTAGGATTATATGTGTGAACCTTTGATGTTCCATAAGTCTCAATCGTTTCTCTTCTGAAACTCTGGTGCAAGGAGTGCACAGTTCCCGCAAGGAGTGTGAAGGCAAAGTCATGTCTGACTCAGTAGTTCAGGAGAGACAACACGAAGCTTTGTCGATCAAGTGCAAGGAGTGCACAGTTACTCGGTGGAGTATAGAAGTTTGAAGAAGACCCATACAAGGTGTGCACCGGGCCGACACTTATTCAATTGTTGAGAGAGTCTCAAGGAAGACGAACGTAAGGAGTGCACCAAATGTCTGAAGCACCTCAGGGAACAAAGCTTAGAAGAGATAGCGACTAAAATCCCTTGGAGGGAAGTGTTCATTGGTTTGAAGGTCGAGTAGACGAGATCCGCTCAAGAGGATCCAAAGCCTTTTATAGCCATCAGATCTGGAGGAGTAGCATAGGGTTTAATCCTCGAAGTCCTTCGGAGTTCGTGAATTCGGAGATTTTTCGTGTTTAGCTGCAAATGAGATGGAACTCCTGAAGTTTCAGAGTCTGAAATTGATCTGGACCATTGATCAAAGGAAGACATGTGTTTGTAGATAAGGCAGGGACCATAATTCCGGCTATCTGAAAGAAATGGGGTGTGGTCATAAAACTTCACAAGATTCTCAAAGTCCCGAATCGCAGAGTAATTCCTAACCGGTGATAGACGGGAGACGCATGGAACTAGATATAGTAGTTCAGAGGCTTGGCGCGCCGTAAGGATCAAGGCATAAGTTGTTTGAAGTTGAGAAATCCCAAAGGCCAAAGGCCAGAGTTAATCTCGATCATTGGTTAGAGAGGGACACGTGGAGAGCAGATCTGACCTTCGTTAGTTCAGAGTTCAAAAGTTGTAAGGGGTTGTGTTGTAAAGACACCTGAAGTTTCGAAGCTCGAAATAGATCTGAGACATCCACCCACCAGGACAGGTGGACCATCGATTGTGACCCTTTGCGAGTTCGCTTTTTCGGCACTCCAGTGAATTTGAAGTGTGGTGCTTCGAAAAACTCTGAAGCTTGGAATTCTAAAGTTCTTTCCAACCATAAGACTATGGCAGGCGTTGTGGACCGTTGATCCCCTCCGTTGTTCGGAGATCCATGAATTCGACGTTCGTGAGGAACGTCGCGTGTTGTTGTAGGAGCTCCCGAAGCCCAGGGCTCTAGAGTCTCGAAATTTTTGAAAAAATTAAGTTTGGCCCATGGTTTTGGCCCGAATTTATGTGGAGTACTTCTCCGTTGAAGTGACAAGAACCTCGTGAACTTGAATTTGTGCACAAGGAGAAGAGTAAAGGCATGTGGTAGGGAGTTTTGAGGGCTCAGCAAGAGCCCGAGAGCTAATTCATCTCCTTAGTGTGAACGATCCTTAGACCAGGAGGTCGCGTGAGCCCCAGGAGGTTGTGCGAGCCCCAGGAGGTGGTGGAGGTTTGCATCAGTAGGCCAATAATTTTTTTACCTCAATATTTTATGAGAAGTAATGCAAGCGGAAAAATGACCTCCACAATATCCCAAATGGAGCTCTGAAATTAAATTATTCTTTTCCTCTTCGTTTACACATATGAGAATTACTCCATCGGGATTCCTTCATCCAAGACCTTCCTGTGTGAGGAAATATTTCATGGATTTGATTCTTAAATCCCTTCTTTTGTAATCCACTGCATGTTCTAGACATGTAAGATTATTCAAATAATACATGATATCAAAATACCATTCGTCATTTTCGATTTCACTTATAACAACGTTAACCTATTCCTTTTCTCCTACCTTGATAGCTTCTTGATTGCCCTCAGTGATCATTTTGGCTAATCCTTGTCCCTTTATTATTTTGGAAGGTTTTATTTCTTGATCATACTCTTGGGTTTTTTATATCCACTTTCCTCTCGACCCAAGACAATCATGTTGTAATAAGACCTCCTTCACCATTGGATAAGGGACAAAGGCTTTGATCTTGTTTTACCCTACATACGTTCTAAAATGCTTGGGAGACTTAACAAGGGAATAAGCTTGCTTCTCAGTAATTGTATAATTCAATTTTGAGTCCTTGAGTACTTTACTCATGAAATTAATTGGTTTCTCATCTCCTTCATTATTTTTTTGTAAAAGGACTCCCACAATGGTGTCATCTGAGGCAAAGGAGAAAATGATGAAGTCTTCAGTAAAATCTGGGCTCACCAAGATTGGCGCAATAGTTATAGCTTCGTTAATATGTTGAAAATCCCTTTTTCCATTGTCATCCCATCCAAAACGGGCACCCCCTTTTAAAAAACGATTCAATGGTTTGACAATCTCATCAAAATTCAATATGAATCTTCTTATGAAATTAATTTTACCAAAAAAGGATTGTAAATATTTCATATCCCTAGGGAGGGGAATTTTTTCGATTGCTTCAATTATAGAAGGATCTATTGAAATTCCATCCTTAGAGAGGATATGTCTCAATAAATTTCCCTTGTCTACCCCAAAAATCAATTACTTAGGGTTGAGAGAGAGACACCATACTCTCTACATCTCTTCAATATTGTTCGCAGATGTTGAATGTGTTGGTTTCTCTTCTTGGAAATGGTAGTCAGATCATCTTGGTAAATCTCTATAGTTTTCCCTACCATATCCTTGAAAGCATAGTCCATGGCTCGTTGGAAATTAAACCAAACATTGGTTAGTTCAAAAGGCATTCGTAAATATTTATATGTTCCCCATGGGGTGGTGAAAGCGGTCTTCAGATGATCCTCCTCTTTACTAAGACTTGGTTATATCCTGAGAAACCATCAAGCATAGACATTATCTTTGCTCCAGTAACCCTTTGAAAAAGATGTTCCATGTTTGGTAAAGGATAATTATCCTTGAGCGATGCCTGATTCAGGTTCCTAAATTCAACGCACAATCTAGTGTCTCTAGTCTTTTTTCAGACAACCACAAGGTTGGATACCTAGGATGAGTATCTAATGGGTTCGATTATTTCTTCTTCCACCATTTTTTGCAATTCCTTCTGAACTTGAGGCACAATATTTGGGTCGATATGCCTTAGTTTATGTCTAAAATACTTTGTATCTTCCTTCATAGGAATAGCATGTTGTACGACATCTCCTCGGTAAGATTTCAAATCCCCGTATGACCAACCGAAGACATCTTCAAATACTCTGATGAGAGCTAGGAACTCCTTCCTTTCAGCAAGGATGGTTCCCTTTCCTAGCTTTATTAGTTTATGAGACGCATCGATGCCAATATCAAACTCTATAATTTCATCTCCTTGCCCATCAGTCGGTTTTCGTTTGCACATGTCATTTCAATCAAACATTCTTTCCAGGGGAGCCAACCCTCTTGGAAATGAATCACCAGGCAAGTCTATGACCTTAATGTCTCCCTTTTCATTTAGTAATTTTAACTGAGTCTTTGAAAACTCTCTTCGTTTTGAAGGAAATGCAAAATTTGTTTTTTGTCATCAAAAACCTACCAGTGTTCTAATTTTTCGGGAACTGAAGGCCTGAAATTTACTTCCACCTTGTAAGGGAGAATTTATTCACAGGGTTGTAGGGTAGAAGCGGAAATAGCCAAGGCATCTGCCATGGAATTTTCCTCTCTAGGGATGGCTTTGATTGAAAATTCGTCGAAATTTTTCATAACATCCCAAATGACATCCTTGTATTATTTTAGCCTTGGTTTCTTGGCGGTAAAATCTCTCTTAACTTGGGAAACGATCAAATTTGAATCTCCTCTTACATGTAAGGACTTGATATTCATATCAATGGCGAGATTTAATCCTAAGATAAGAGCATCATATTCAGCAATGTTATTAGTGCAATCAAACTCAATCCTATACGAGAAACATGTAACTCCATTGTCAGACGATATTAAGACTATTCCAACCCCTGAACCTGCACTTGAATGTACCTCGTCAAACTCCAAGCCCCAACACCCGTCATTTTTCTCTTCATCCTGAAACACAAAGTTTGACAATATGCGTGTGTAGTCGATTTCTTCACTGACAACGTGAATTTGATGTGACAAACCATCACGGTTCCAATTATGTGTTGTGACAGGGGGGCTCAAGGTACAAGACAAGAGGGTCCCCATTCGCATTTGGGATGATGATATAGGAAACGTTTTGATGAACACTCCCTCTCACTTCATTTATCCATTCCTTAGATAGTAGCATCCCCCATTTTTATGGTACATCAATGACTATGACATCTATCAATAAAAGTATGTCCAGCAATTTTTCAAGGCTTGCTTCCAGGTCCTCAATAATCCCACAAACGGGAATTTTCCTTGAATCCATATGACATGTGTTCTTGTAAGGTCGAGTTATCTTTAGTACAATTTTTTTGACAAAATTCATTGTCATAACATTTGTAAAAGCCCCGGAGTTCAAAATGCAATTGTGGAAGGATAGGTGATTTATGTTCAAAGTAACGAGAAAAGGTGGGTGACTTCTGCTCCGTCTAGAGGGGATGATTATAGGGAGATATTCCTATTCTATGGCATTGTTTCCTTGACTGGAATTGATGACAATTTCCCCCTTCGGCTTGTGGACTTGAGGGAAAAACCTTTGGGCAAGCCTCGATATTTCTTCTTCAGCTTTGTTTGCTGCAAGAATTTCTTCAAGGTCTATCTTTTTCTTTGTGATAGAAAGAGATTTCTTAGTGTCACGTGGTACCCTTTTCTCTTTATGGACTCAAGAAGATGATTAGCAACTTCGACATCAACTTTTCTTACTTTTGCTTCGAGATATGTCTTGGTAACACATAGGGCCTCAGTAGTAGGTGTAGTTTGGACAAAGTGAATCATTGGGTTTGTTTGCAAAGTGTCATGTGGGAAATCGATGTTATGATGGTGAGAGGAAATTAGATTTCCATCTATCTTGCATGCCCTCTCCTGGGCTTCCATTAAGGTAGTGGGTTGTTTTTTCCCTATCAGAGAACCGTAAGGATCATTTATAGTTTGCATGTAAATTTGGAGAATGACATCCTTAGGGGGTTTGAAATCCTAAGGAAAACTTTTTATGAGGGTATTAAACCTAAAACTGAAATCCTTGATGTCCTCCCTTGTTTCCCTTCAACAATGGTAAAGTTGATCATAAAGGGATACCAAATCCTCCTCTTTTGCAATCTTCTGACGAAAAGACCTTGGAAATTGTTCCAAGTGGTAATTTCCACTGGTGTGATACTGTCATACCATTTTTTGGTCTTCCCCCATGAGACAAAGAAAAAAGTCTCATTCATACATCTTTGTATTGATCATAGCATTGGAAAACACCCACAAAGGTGTCTAAATGTTGTTGGACCAAGGTGGGATCATCACCAGAAAAGGTTGGAAGCCATTCTTTAAAACCCCTTGGGATTTTGTGGGGTGATCTAGGGATTCTTGTGATATCTAACGGCTTGTATATGTTCTTTGTCCAAGGTTCTCGGAACACACCTATAGCAGTGGGTGCAGACGAGGGGGGGACAGATGAAGGTGGATGAACACAATATGTGGGCAAAGGCGAAGGACTAGGAGGCCTATGTAAAGGTTTTGGGATGCTTAGATCCAGATCTAGGACGTTTATGTACAGGTGGAGGGCTAGGGTAGACCCTCCCTCAGGTTTGTCTCATGATGGAGTTTCTAGATGAGTTTTATGAAAGACTCATCAATAATGAAAAGGGAACATCCCCCAAATGGAGTCACCAAGAAAGTTATGGGTAAAGGCTTTGGGATCAGAGCTCTCCAAAGTGTTGTTAAGGGTTGAAAGAGGATTCAAAATCCTCCTCGGTAAAGGCGCCAAAATGTTATCGTGTATTCTATAGCTTGGGAAAAGCCCAACCCAATCCACAGAAGCGTAACAACATTGGGAGTACCTACCCACTGTCACCTTAGATAGACACTCCCCTTGTTTTAGTGATGATAAGTCACCACAAAGAGGGAATCATGGTGACCCTAGGGGGATTGAGATAGAAATTGAAAGAATGATTAATGGATCCCCTATAGGTAAATCTTGGAGATGAAGAAAGGGATTGAAGAAGACTCTTGTGGAAGGGTAAATGGATTCCAAGTATTGTGCACCTGCAAAACAGTGTTAGCCCTGCCTGGAATAAGCAAAATGATGATAAAACAAGCCTCTAATCAATGGAGAATCAGCAATATAAGTTTGTTTTCCCAGAACTGCAGCATATATTAGATTTACAACAACAAATAATAAGTTATAATAGCTGCACAATTAACCATCAAAAACATCAAATGTTTATTGGATGATCAAGCCCTAAACATGTAGATAATATTCCAATACTTAAACTTAAGTTTTGATGGAAAAATAGGGCTGCAAAAAGATGTTATCAGCGGTATATTAGGGCAGAGTTGTGGTTGTAGAAAATTGTTGCTACTACAGCAAGTTCTAACCATTGAAATTCACAAGAAAAACACCCAACTGAAAGCCCTTGACAAGAAGAATAATTAGTACTAATTACTTGCAATTTTCAGCGGTAGAAAGAGTAGTAAAAGATGATGAAAGAGTTATTTTGCAATGTCCCTAATGGTTGTATCACTAGTTTATAATAGAAAATAGAATTAGTTAGCCAAGCTAAACGCCCTTAGGGAACAAGAATGCTTATACCATATAGAATCAATTCCAACTTAGATAATTGCAATATCTCAACAATTCATGCATACCAATGAAATTATTTTATATCTCCAATGCAAATTAGATTAGTGCCTTGTCAATTGGGTTATGGAGTCTCTTTTTTGTAAGAGATAGTTATGTTACTTCTCTAGGGTTGTAAGTATTTTTACTCTCTAGAGAAAACAAAACTAGCAAAGTAAATCTAGGAGGGTGTAAGCCTTTTTACTCCTCCTAGCTACCTTTGCAAAAATAGTTTATCCAGGAAAATGGTGATTAGTGCAAGGTGTATGCATTTATACTCTTCCAAGAGCTTAATGAAATTAACCTTGCTACTAAAAAGAAACAACACAAAGAAAAAATTCCTTACTTGGTCCAAGAATTAGCAAGATAAACCCTTTTTTACCAAGAATATTCCATCACAAGAGAAAGAATGTGTTGATTTTTGTAGCTTCGGGCAAGTATTCTCCCATGGCCCTAGGTGTTAGGCATGTGGGAATCATCATGGGCACCACATAACACTTTTCGTTTGATGAAAACCCCTTGGTTTTGATTGGGGGCTTCATGGGTTTGGTGATGGACTTTGTGGGCTTGTGTTGGGGCTTCACATCCAAAAGAAAAGTTTGATTTTATGTTGACTTGTGGAGGGGCTTCTATGTTGACCCCTAAGGATTGTATATAAATAAGAGAGGTCGTTGTGACATTATAGATCATGTAGTATGTGTGGAGACATAATGGAGCTAGCACAAGTGAGTCTACACTTGTGCTAGGAGGCTTGGTGATTTCAACAAAGGGAATTGGTAGGGTGGAAAATCTAGCGTAAGGTTGAGAACTCTCTATTTTTTGTTTTTGGAAGGGAAAGGCACACCTCGCATGTGAAAAAGAGATACAACCTCAGAAGGAATATATTGTATGAAATGGAGCGATTCGTACGAAGTATTCGTATAGTTTTTCGCATGTATGTGGGTTGCAATGGGAACAGTCACGTACGTACGTGGGTTGGTGTAGGAATAGTTGTGTACATCCGTACAAGCTCTTCTGGGGAGGGGAAGTTCCATACAAGCTGACGACAGGTGACCTCGATAAGTTGTACAGGTGGTCTGCAGCATATTTGTGGGCAGAGAATATTTCTAGGATAGTATTGAGGTTTGGTTTTTTTATTTGTATGGTTATTGAAGAACAAGGTTAATCTCAGTTTTGGTGAATTTGGAGGACAAGGTTGTCCTCAGATTTTGGTGATATTGTATTGGTTGGGAGGGTTGGCTTTGCCCTCAATATTTCGGATGATAACAAGATTACAGAATTTAAATTGTGTTTCATATGTGTGATTATTCTTTTGTGTTTCCGCTGCATATGTTTTCAATCAATAATTTTCAGAGTAGAATTTTTCAATGATAACAAGTAGGGTGTTACTTTTGATTCACTAGGAAGCAATTTATCAGATCTGAAAATTAGTCACATAGAGTTGCATGTGAAAATTGACATGGTTTCAAAGCTTGGGATCCGAAGAGAAGGGGATCATCCTTGAAAAACATTTTTGGATACAACACTGGAGGAGTGTTGTTCTTGTTCTTGTTCCGAGAAATTCACAGGTGATAGCTCTGAGAGGGAGCTATAGTGACGGTTTTAAGTGGCAACAAGTTATATGGTCTCTAGTTTGAGACATGGAGTAGATTGTCCAGACGAGGAGTTGTGGACTATTGCAGCGTTGTGGTGTGGCAGGTTAAGAGTTTTGGTGAATTGGCGGAGAGCCCGGATCATAGCAGTATGGTGTGTGGCAGATTTCCAACCTTGTGGATGGACTTTCGGTGACTTTTCATGGTGATTACCAATGGGTGCAACTCAGGTGCTTCAGCATGGAGGAGATGGATTCAAACATTTGGCAGGTTGATGAGATAGATTCTTCATCAGGACGAAAGGTTGCACCTTGTCAAGGTATGAAAATATATGTGGTATTTGACCTAGGAGGATGAGGACATTTGCAGATATGAGTTGCAGTGGTCTAGAGTGGACTAGATTGAGAGTCCAACCGCATCTCGGGACTGTTCAGACGAGGACCTGGGATTAGTGGTAGGTATGCACAAAGAGTTTTTTGAATTGGATGATGGACTTTGGAAGAATTTCATTGGATGATCGTGACTTGGGTAAGCAGGACGCTTTCCTTGGAGGATTGCATGGCTCTTATACAGTGAGAGCCACTGGCACATGAGAGGGGCACAGGATTTGTTCATGAGCTTCATAGTGTCTAAATAAGGTATGTATGAGGAGCTTGGTAGGAGGACTAGGCATGTAGTACAAGGATCTGGAGCAGTGGTATTCTGCATGAAGTCAGGAGGTGTGTTGCAAGTAGAAAATGTGTTATGGTTTCAGGAGTGTGTTCTTAGCCTCAGGGATTGAAGAGTAGGACTATGCAATGTTGTTCCGATATGGAAAGGTGTTATTGGATGTTGAGTTGGTCTTCCTAGGTTTTGGGAACCTTTTGTGCAGGGGATCTATGCACATGAGATGTTTCCAAGGTTTGAGAAGATATGGACTGATTGTATCTAGGAGGAGACTCAGTTGGTGTCCGGGGAGGCTTGGTGACTTCAACAAAGAGAAATTTTTCTAGGGTGGAAAATAAGGCCTAAGGTTGAGGACTCTCTATTTTATGTTCTTAGAAGGGAAAGGCACAACTCGCGTATGGGAGAGAGAGACAACCCAAGAAGGAATATAATGTATGAAGTGGAGCGAGTTGTACGAAGTGTTTGTACTGTTTTTCACATGTACGCGGGTTGTAGTGGAAACAGTGGCGTACGTATGCAGGTTGTTGTAGGAACAGTCACGTACATCCGTACAAGATCTTCTAGGCAAGGAAAATTCCCTACAAACTCACGATAGGTGATCTCAACATGTTGTACAGATATGCAGCAGATTTATGGGTAGAGAATATTTCCAAGATATTGTTGAGGTTTAGTTTTCTGATTTGTATGGTTATTGGAGAACAAGGTTGTTCTCAGTTTTGGTGAATTTGGAGGACAAGGTTTTCCCTCAGGATTTCCGATGATAACAAAATTAAAGAACTGAAATTGGGTTTCATATGTGTGATGATTCATCTCTCATATTTTTTGTTTCCGATGCATATGTTTTCAGTCAATAATTTTCAGTGTAGAATTGTTCAGTGATAACAGCTACGGCGTTACTGTTGATTCACTATGAAGCAATTTTTTAGATCTAAAAATTAGCCATATAGAGTTGCATGTGAAAATTGATAGAACATAGCATCCAAGAGATAGTGCCTAGATTATTCCTCCAATAGACAAGTAGTAGCATCCACAAAGCAAAAGAGAGAGAAAGTGTGAATTGCCCAAGTAGGGCGAAAATTTCAGCCAAGTAATATGTAATTCTCAAGTATGTTATATCCAAATGACAAAGGGGTGACCTATATTTATATGAGGTCACCTAAATCCTTTTTCCACAATTCAAAAATTCAACATGAAATTAGGTGGGTTGACCTCCCCTTTTGTCCATTTACATCTTAAAATTCAAATATTACACAAAGTAAAACCCTAAATGATGACGCCATACCCCTTAGGGGTAACGTTTTGGCATAATAAGTAAGACGTTGAGGTTCTTTCGGGAGTCATTGGGCCTCCAAAGGCCATATCTTCATGTGAAAGGGTCTTCCTTCATATAGATGTTCCAATTCATCATCAAATCATCCAACATCATCAAACCCTATCCCTCCAAGTATGATGTCATACTCTAGGAAATGACGTTTTCAGCCTCCAAGGCCAAACCTTTGAGCAAAGGGGGGATAATTTCCTTCTCCAAGGTATCCTATCATTCCTCCAAAGGAAGCACTCATCATATAGCTTGTCCCTATCTGTCCAAGAGAAGGGGGTGCATCATCCAACCAACGGGTTTCATGCCCCAAATGAAGGTCCAAGTGGCCTTGTGCCTTCATGATCAAACTTTCACCCGTCAAGGTCCTACAAAGGCAAACAAGTACGCCCTCCAAGGGTCCACAAGTAACAATACCATGCCAAGTAAGTCATAACTAATAAAAGAACCACCCAAACATGTGCATCAAATCCCCCTTTTTCAAAATAAAAAAAATGCCCAAATACCTTATGAGACTTGCCAAATTTAGATATGGGAGGGATGTCATAGTGCCCTATTGGGTGAACCAATTCTTCAAGTAGGGGATGTTCCCAGGGAGAAACCTTTCTAAATCATGTAGTGAATGTGAGGTGAATGGGGTTAGACTTCTAGGTATAGGGTTTCATGACATACAAGGGTTCGTATTCTCTCATTTATGGGTGCTTTTGTTGAGGGCTAGTCACATCCTTTTCCTCTTTTTGTTTTTAAGGCACATTTTTCCAAGCCCTTTTATTAGCAATTTATTTTGCATGTGTCGCCAAATTGAAGACAATAAGGGGAACTAAAAAGGAAATGCATAAACCACATACGTTTTACCTTGGTTTGCATACATTTCCAAGTTGAAGACAATAAGGGGCACTAAAAAGGAAATGCATAGCCCACAAACGCTCTACCTTGGAAAGTGATATTGATTAATTAATTATTTATTTTATGGGTCCCTTACTTTTTTGAGAAGCATTTCATTACTCTTGAGATCCCAGGTCGAGCCTTTATTACATGATGTTTTTTCTAGGACAGCTCCGAGCCTAATGGCCCATTCTTCCCATGAAATGAGGTACATGCCCTTCTTGGGTCAATAAGCCTGAAAACCTAAGAGGTCAGTATACAAAGGGGAAGAAGTGATGGAAGGTGGAAAGTATGAGCAGGAATGGTACGAAGGGATCCGTACCTCCGTACAAGGAGGTACGGAGACCTCCTTGTATAAACCATTTCCCTAAGGGTGGCCACTTACTAAGAAACCATGACACTCACCAAGGTGAAATAGGGCAAAAGGCATAATTTCCAAGCAATTTTTTTCAAAATCAAGAAAGGATCATTTGCAACATGTTCAAATGCTTCAAATATTGAAATGACACTTACCAAGATATTGGACATGTTACCTCATGAAGAAAGATATTTCTTCCTCTGTGGGCCAAGTCGGGTGTAGTGGATGTTGTTTCCATCGATCGGATGGTGATATGTGGTATGATAGAGTCCCTTGCCTACTCATCTACCTCTCGGTACTCCATGTCTGCAACCTGAGGGCCTCGAAACATCATATCCTTAGTTATCCCTAGGAATGGGGGATAACATGACCTAAAGGATGAAATCTATGCCCATGTCCTAATGGCTCACCCCTAAACTTGTTTGGAAGCTACTAACCAAGTCAAGGAAGCGCAATAGATTGTCTCCTCCCAAACTAGAAAATCTTCTTGTTTGCATAACTTCCACATACAAGCTCCAATTGAGGTGATTTTTGCACTGTTGAAAAGGTCTTGATGTGTAGAACAACATCAAGGGGCTAGGAACTATTCTTGCAAAGTTTTGACCCCAAAAAGTGTAGTTTGATGCTTTAAAATGGCTCTGGAACATTTCAGACCCCAAATCTCCAAATGAGGGCCTACCACTAAAATGGGCCCTACAAACCAATTCCTCCAATTCCCCCTCCCACAAAGTACCAAGATAGATGAAAAATTATATAATGATCCAATCTGAATTATATCTCTCCATTTAGAGGGGGTTTGGTCCCCAAAAGCTTTTATTAAATGAGGTGAGGAAATATTTCCTCTACCTTCTCCTTGGAGTACCATTTTTTCTTGTCTGGAAGTTGTCCTTTCAATCCAATCTGTCAAAGTTCATGTTGCCCTTGTCTAGTAGTTCTAGACTTCTTTTACAAACCTATATCTATTGCCAACTCTGCTAGATATTCTGATGCTAAGTCCTCTATGGTGGGTAGGACCTACTCCTTAGTTTTCTAATCCAACGTGAAAGGCTCATAGAGTTTCAGATTCTCCACATTTAATACAAAGTAAATGCACATATATAGGGTTAGACTGAGTCTATAGGCATTTTCACCCACCTTCTCCAATACCTCAAAATGACCATACCGCAGAACCTTAATCTTCTTACCAAGACCTTGAAATATTTATTTGTTCAACTATAACCAAAATTTGTCTCTTGCTTTGAATGTTTTCTCAGTTCTATGTTAATCATGTCGGGCCTTGTACCTTTCATATGATTTATTCAATGTCTCTTATACTTGCAAATGGATTTACCTAATCTTTTCAACAAATTTCTCTTCTTTGAAAACTTCTCATGTGATGTCTCCCCTCACTCCTTGTTGTCCATATACAACATCCAATGCAAAAGGCGACAAATTCCCAAAGCAAGTTTCGAAAGGGGACAGTGTGGGCTACTATGTTATAAGAGTGTTGAATGTAGATCAAATTTTCATCTCATGTCTTCGGATTCTTCTCATTGTAACCCCTCAAAAGTTGAACCAAAGTCCTATTGACTACTTTTGTTTTCCCATATGTCTGTGGATGGAATGTTGTAGATTTATTATACTTTGTGTCCATATTCTCCCAAAGTGTAGTCCAAAACGAACTCAGAAATATGGTATTCATGTCTAAGATTATGTTCTTTGGTATCCCAAAGTGCACCCAGACCTATTCAAAGAACATGTTTATTACTTCTTGTTCTTTGATGGTATTTCTACAAGGCATAAGAATGCACATCTTGTTGAACCTGTCAACTACCACAAACAGATAGTCATATCCCTTCCTGGTTGTTGACAAACCATCCACAAAATCCATGGAAATGTTTTCCCAAGTTCGAGTGGGTACAAGTAAGGGATGGTATAAACCTTGCTTTCTATTATTGGGCTTGTTGGTACAACAAAGTATGCATTCTATAATATACCAAGTTACATCTTCTTGCATTTTGGGCCAATACACATACCTTTGTAAGTTGGCAATTGTCTTCCCAACACCAAAATGTCCTGCAGGCTTGGAGGTGTGAGCCTCTCCAATAAGCTGCAATCTTTCACCTTTAGGAACACAAAGCTTGTCTAGCTTGTAGAGCAACCCATTCTAGAGATGATAGAGCAATCCATTCTAGAGATGATAGCCAGCCTTATTGTCACCTTCTTCTACACAAATTTGGCCATGTAGCTATTGAAACACCTCTGTAAAGTCTTCATCTTCTTTGCATGCATCATGGGTGCAAGGATCCATGTGCATAAGAGTTCTCAAAGCTGTAATCTTGAATTTGGATGACCTTGAAAGCATGTTTTCCAACTTATTATTGCTTCCAACTAGATGAAATTGTTGCAAAAACCCCATCCACTTATAATATCTTATTTGTTGAAACTTATTATGGCCCTGCAATTACTGCAGTTGTTAGTAATCAGTGTGGGTAATGGTTTCCTTTCCCATCAGATAGTGCTTCCACTTCTTAACAGCTTGAACCAAGGCATAGAGTTCATTATCATATGTAGGGTAGTTCAGAACTCCTCCATGAAACATCTCAAAATGAAAGCATACCAACTTACCACCCTACATGAAGACTGCTCCCATAGCATATTCACTTGCATCTATCTCCAAGTTGAAGGGCTTCTGCAAGTTAGGTAATGCAAGGACCAGTGCTTGACTGGTCTTCCATTTCATCTCATCGAAAGATTTATGTTGATTTTTCCCCACTAGAAACTCTTACCACTAATCATTATTACTTGGAGTGGCACAACTATTTCTAAAAATGATGCTATGAACTTTCGTAATTATTGTGTTGCCCCAACAAAGCTCCTAACTTCAGTATCATTAGTACGAACTAGTCACTTGATGATGGCCTCCGTCTTCACAAGATCTATATTAAGTTCCCCTCCACCGATCACGTACCCCAAATACACCAATGATTGTTGAGAAAACTCACATTTGTTGAGGCTAGCCAGCAACTAATTCTTTTTTAGAGTCTCTACACTTGCATGAGATGTGAGATGTGTTCCTCCCAAGTAGAGTTATAAACCAATATGTCATCCAAATGCACTATTACAAATGAATCTAAATAGGGACACAATATATCATTCATCAATCACATAAATGTAGCTATTGAATTAAATAAACCAGAAGGCATGACTAGCCATTCATACAAACCTTGCCTTGTCTTGAAGGTGATCTTCCAAGTGTCTTCGTCTTTAACGCATACGTGGTGATATCCTGATTTGAGATCCAACTTGGTGAAGTACTTGGAATGATGCAATCAATCTAACATATCATCGATCCTAAGTAGAGGGTATCGATTCTTGAGTGTGATCTTGTTCAAAGGTCTATAGTCGATACACATTTTCCAAATCCTATCCTTCTTGGGTATTATGATGATAGGTGACCCACAAGGTGAGGTGTTTGGTCAAATTACTCCCTACTTCAACAGTCGTTGCAATTGTTTCTTCACTGCATATGCTTCCAAAATGGACTGTTTATACAACCCAATATTTGGTAATGGGGAGTCAGGCAACAACTATATCTCATGCTCCAGTTCCTTCTTAGGTGGTAACCCTTTAGACTCTTAGAACACTCCCTTGTATTCTTGCAATAATTTCTCAAAATGTTGTTTTTTCTCATTGGTACATCCCTCAAAGGAGTACTTTACTCTTATAGATTCATCAACCAATTGATTCTCTCTTAAGAAAATCAATGCATACTTCTTGCTAGAACTGATCAACATTTTGCCTTAGTTGGCACTTACCTGAGAGATCTTGGATTTACCTTTGTGTGTATTGATGATGTAAGACTTCCCATCCTTGATGAGGCGATATTGGTTTTCTCTCTGCATGAAGATCACGTCCCTCATATACATATAGGGGCTCCCAAACACTACACCACACACATCAAGGGGTACTACATCTAACTCCACTTCATCAATAAAATATGCACTTATAGCAAACTTGTTCTTTCATTGTTGCATGACCTTGAACTTTCCATGCTTGTTTACCCATCCCAATGGATATGGGCTAGGATGATCATAAACTTCCAACCCAAGCTTGTTGACCAAAACAATTGCTATGAGGTTGTCTTGTGAACCGAATTGAATAGAGCATCTACCTTGGTATTTTTGACTTGGATCTTAATATGGAAGAGTTTTGTCATCTCCTTCTCTTCCTTGTGATGAAGGCTACTCATATTCACCTCATTCTACACTAAGGTGCAAACAATCTTCTCATCCACATCTGATCTACTCTCTACCAAGTCGCTTGAATTAGTGGTTAGCAAGTTCTTCTTCTTGGCATACTTCTTATGGTTCTTTGGATTCAACTTTGTATGTAGCTTCCAACACTTATCTTCAGTGTGATTGTCGATATTGCAATGGTTATTTGGATCCTTGCACTAATGTGCAGTAGTTGTCATTTATTGTCTTTTCCTTTCCACTTCCTATTTCCCTCCTTGGAAGCATCTTGGTCGTCTTTTTGTTTAAAACCACTTGGCTATCATTTCTTATGGTCTATGTTCTCCAGGTATTGTGCTTGCACACAAGCTTCATCAACATTCCTTGGTTTGAAGAGCATCACTTGCTTTCAGAAATGATTGTGTAGACCCCCCAGATACTTGAAGAGTGCATCTAGGTTCTCAGAGAAGATACCCAACATGATCACCATCTTCCTGAATTATGTTGTGTATTCTTGCACACTCTTCCCTTGCCTCTGCCTGAAGTGATGCCAATAGATTCACTTGTCCTCTACATACTCAATAGGGTAGAATTGGGACTTGATGAGGGTTTTAAAAACCTTCCACTTAGTTACCGGAGGATCACCCTCCAACCTAAGTGTCTTTGAGTGGCTTTCCCGCCAAGTTAGTGCATGGTCCACTACTTTAAATCGAGCAAATGAAATTTTGTGCTCTTCATCTATATTATGGACATTGAAATACACTTCTAACTGTTGTGACCAATGGTTTAACTTAACAATGTCGATTTCACCTTGATAGGGCTTGATGTCCACTTTCACGTCCATTTTGAATAGAGCTTGTGAAGGAATGATGGCACTAGAACTTGGTTGTTCTTTCTCATGCCCTTTTTTTACTCCTTTTTTGGGTCTTCACTATCTCCTGGTTTCTCATCTGATTCAACTTCCAAGATAGAACCACCAACCTCACTGAAATGTATGAACTTGTTCACTATAGCCGCCATGAGGGACATGTTGCAAGAAATATCAACGACTTTCTCTTCCAACCTCACAAATCTCTTTGTTGTTGCATCTCAAGGGTTGTTATGACTAGACTCATCAACCATAGCTAAGGTTCTACAACTTCGTTCTTAAACCAACTCCTAGATACTGCAACTTCCCACAAATACCCCAAAGAAAATTTCTCTAAAGACGGATACCAATATGATCTGTAAATTGTTGTGGATATTCAACTAGAACAATTCGTCACAATAGATCTTATAAGACTCTAAAATATTTTATTATGCAGGGTTATTTCCTTAGATCTCAAGTTTATTATCACTATCTTATTGCTCAAATTAATAAAAGTAACTAAAATACAAAATTGAAAAAATAAGCAAATGAACACACCATCCACACAAATAAACAAGATGTATCTTGGAAAACATGAAATAGGATAAAACCCAACAAGAAGGTGAGGCCTATGCTCTGCTCTCTTTTCTTCAGTTATGAAATGCAAGTACAAAAAAATGGGCACTCGCTATAGAGTTGTAATGTCCCAAAATTCTAACAAAGATAAATCCATAAATTACCTTATTTAGTAACCAATAATTTGTAATTAAGGAAACCCTAATGAAATTTAATCAACTCACAGAAGATGTGAAATGTAGTATACCTAAGGGGATAATATGGGGTACCTATGGAGGTACCCAATGGTAATGTGGTTGTATTATTAGTGGAAGTCATTCAATGTAAGGTGGATTAGGTCCACTATATTAAATAATGTCCACTATGGTAGTTAGATATAATAAATGTCAGAAGGTTTTCTAGAATGTTCCTAGGAGATAGAGAGTGCTATATAAAGAAGTGTAAGCAATGTTTGATTCATTCACAATATTATTCACTGTGTTTCAATACATTGATTACACTTCTTTATATAACACTCTCTATCTCCTAGGAACATTCTAAAACGTCTTCTGACATTTATTATATCTAACTACCATAGTGGGCATTATTTAATATAGTGGTCATAGTCCACCTTACATTGAATGACTTCCACTAATAATACATAACCACATTCCCATTGGGTATCTCCTTAGGTACCCCATATTACCCCCTTAGGTATACTACATGAGAAGCTTACCTATGTTGAAGAACCCAACTTACCTACAACCCAGTGATTTCATAGATACAACCATACCTTGATCATTGACCTGGAAAACCACGACACAAAGTGGGGGACAACTCTCCACCCAATTGTAGACCTTGATGCGTTAATCTCTAGTAGCAGGTCACCTTCGAGCCCTCAATCGACTACTATGTCAGTGAATCCTTAGTTTTGTCCTCTCTATAGCTCAACCAAAAGAGAGATGTGCAAAAGAGAGAGATGATTATTTTCTTTTTCCTTCCCTCCTTATATAGAATCTCAACACTTAATCCCCGGGATTCACTTGAATTATTTATTATATTTTTAGAGTTTTTCATATATCATTGTTACTTATTTTACCATTACCCCGATTATTTATCTTTTAAGTATTTTTTATACTTTATTATTATTATTTACTTATGTATTTATTCATTTAATAATACCAAGATGGAGATGATCCCCTTAGGATAATACCGAAATGATCATTTTTAAGATGATGATTATACTTCCTTATTATTATTACTATTTAATTAAATAATAATACTAATAATAATGTGGGGTATGATAGTTGTCTTTGACATTGTGGCTTGAATGGTGGTTGCAGAATCTTCTTCGTATTTTGTTATGCTCTCAATTATCACTTCTAGATATTATGTTCAACTATGGAACAAGTATAATACTAAAGAATGGAAACCTTTCTCTTTTTAACAGCCCAGTGTTTAACATAGCCTAATAGTCATCTAGGGTTAGGGTTTTTGCATGCTTCAACTCTCAATTAATGTTAGGTTTTAGACCTTCTAGAATCTTCTTGAAAGTCCATATGTGGCTAACCCCACATGTATGAGCAATGGGGGTTGATGTGGCATCCACTCAATACCATGTTGTGTTAAAATAAATGTTAGTTTATAATGGTCAACTAGATATTAGACTTGGGCATTAATAAAGTCAATTCAACTTTAGATGAATTTATGTTTTTATAACTTATTTCACTTTATTGATTTATCCCACATTCATAAAGTGGATTGACTGGACTTGATTGTAGCCCTACCTAAAAAAGATTTATCTTTCTCATTTAATATACAATACGGATAACTCTTTCGAGTTATCTTTGTTTTCTTTATGTGCTAAATTTCCGTAATATGGTATCAGAGCTCAATGTTCTAGAAATCGCATCAAGAGCCTTGGACCTTGGAAAGACAAGGTTTCCACTCTTCTAACTTTAATAGTCTTGGTTGTGTGAGCGTGAAGACCTAGAGATTGTTGTCGGCAAAGACGGATCGAGGGATCACAGGCATAGCACATTGAAGAGCCAAAGGGTTTCATTGAAACCAAGTATTGTTTCATTTTTTTCGAAGCAAGGTCAATTGTTTATTTTTTAATTTTCATCCAGTACCATACATCGATTTTTCAGTCGTTGTTTTTAGCAATCAATTCCAAAGGTCGTATGGAATAGTCATATGGTACAACAGTGCAGTCGTATGGAATCCGTACAGTCGTACAGGATCCATACGAATTGTACATAATTTCTCAAAAAAGGGCAAAAAATTTTGGATTACGACCCAGAATAGCCTCTTTCTCAATTTCCTTGACAGTATAGACGAATTGGAAGCAGATTGATGTTGTTTTTTTTCCTATATTAGTGCCTAGATTTGCAGATTTGGAAGTTTTGACTACTGATTTATTATTTTACAGCAGATCCAAAGAGAAATTGTATGTTTTTTGTGTTGGTTATTAGCATATTTGACTGTTTTTTAGTTGTTTGAGGGCATATCTATCTAAATCTATGAAGTTTCAGCTATTGGTACGTAGATCTGTGTATTTTTTGGGTTGATTTGAGGCAGATTTCTCACAAATCCATGTGTTTCTCAACAATACGTGGCTGCTACAACTATTTAGCGCCAGTATACAAGTGATTTTACTCTCGTGTTGTAGTTTCAGAGATGGAAGAACAAGTATTTTGCATTTGTTTCTTTGATTCGATCTATTTTTCTGCACTCTTGACTTGTATCTATGGCTTCATTGTCCAACATCATGTTGGAAGGCAACCAAAAGTTCTGTAGGAAGAACTACAATATGTGGAAGCAACATATGTTGGCCATTTTTTAGTACAGGTGTTTGTCAGAGATCGTTCTCGACAAGACAACCCAACCTGATGTTGCGGGTAAAGATCGGGACAAGTTTGATGGACAAGACAGAGAAGCAGTGATGTTGCTCAAGTTGTCAGTGACAGATAAGATGCTCCCTGGGCTTCAAACTGGGAAGAGTTCTGCCATGATTTGGAAGCATTTGAAAGATCTGCAAGAGACTTCAGACAAGGGTCGAGCCTTCTTCTTGAAGAACATGTTATTTTCGATCACATTAAGTGAGGGTGCATCATTACAGGAGCACTTACTCAAAATCAAAGACATCCGAGAACATTTGGAGTCCATTGGCCGAAGGATGGAAGAAGAGGACATGGTGATAATCACGTTGAAAAATTTACCACATGCTTATGAGCACTCATAGAGACCTTGAACATCACTGCTACAGATGTTGACTTGAAGTTTGGTGAATTGTGCAATAAGCTCTTACAACATGATAGATGGAAGAAACAATTCAATAGCAGCAGTGAGATCAAAGGTTCAGAACAAGCCTTTGCAGCCAATGTCAAGGAAAAAAACAAATGAGAAAAGAAGAACATTTAAGGCAATGGTGAGGATGCAGCCAAGAGCCCAAAGACCACCTATCACTATTGTGGCAAGGTAGGACATATGAAGAAGCATTGCAGAAAAAGGTTGGCATATCAAAAATCCAACCAGGGAGGGCCTCAACAAAAGGCTCATGTCGCAGCACACACGAAAGAGGAGTCAGTGTTACATGCATTCATGGCCACGACACAAGCAGATCAATCCAGATCATCTGCTTGGTTCATCGATCCAGGGGCATCACAACACTTCACCAACAAGCAAGATTGGTTCACAGAGTATTCACCTTGTTCATTCAAGGATTCTGTGATCTTTGGTGGTGGGGAGAAGTATATTATATTTGGCACAGGAAATGTGCAAATTTCCTTTGGAGGGAAACTATTCATGTTCCTCAATGTTTACTATGTGCCAAGTATGGAGCTTAATATGCTTTCAATCAGTGAAATTATGAGGCATGACTGCCATTTAGATGTCAAGTTTAGCAATCACAAATGCTACATAGTTGATAGGGAGACCAAGAAGACTGTTGCTCTTGGTGTCATGGACCATGGGTTGTTCATGTTGGTGGATATTGGACAAGCCAAAGAGCATGCACTAGCAGCTAAAAGTGCATCTGACATCAATACCCTATGGCATCAAAGGTATGGGCACCTCAACTTGACCTACCTCTCTCAATTGGCATGAGATAAACTAGTATATGGGCTTTTGGACATTTCGTTGAAGATCCAGGGAGTTTGTGAAGCTTACGAAGTAGGGAAACAACATAGAACACCATTTGATGAAGGACAAACTTAGAGAGCACAGAGAGTCCTTAAACTAGTTTATGCAGAGACGTGGACCAATGAATGTTGCATCAATCACTGATGCCAGGTATTTCCTTTTGTTTCTTGATGATTTCATTAGGAAAATGTGGGTGTATTTTCTGAAATTAAAATATGACGTGTTTAATGAATTTCAAACGTTCAAACCATTAGTAGAGAAAGAGTCAAGTTGTCATATTGTCTCTCTTAGATCTGATAATGGTAGGGAATTGTGCTCAAAATAATTCAATAAATTTTGTACTAAACATGGGATCCAAAAACAATATACTACACCCTACACTTCATAGCAAAATGGAGTGGTTGAGAGGTGAAACTGTATTATCACATAGATGGCCAAGTGTATGTTGCAGATCAGGTTTGTTCCAAACAGATTTGAGCTTAGGCAGTGTTCACAACAGTATACTTGTTGAATAGATCTCCTACGATGGCGATGAAGCAGAAGACCCCAAAGGAAGCATGGTCTGGAAAAAGCCCAAAGTAAGTCATATTAAAGTCTTTGGTTCAACTGCCTACACTTGAATTCCAACTGAGAAGAGAACCAAGTTAGATCCAAAGAGCAAGAAGTTGATGATTACAAGGTACAACAACACTCATAAGGCTTACAAGTTGGTTGATACTGACACTGCTAAGGTAAGCTTCAACAGAGATGTTGTTGATGAGAAGGTTGGCCCTTTCCAAACTTCACCTGAGTTCCAAATTATTGAGAAGCCAAAAGTGGTTAAGGATTCAGGGGTCAAGCTTCAAGTAACTCCACCTAAAAGGGGGGAAGATTCTAAGCATGAGGAGTCTCCTAGACCAGTTATTTCTTATTTACATCCAGGTGGCCCAAGTCATAGTGGTAACACTGACTTGGATGAGGAAGATCCCACAAATAGATCTCACAAATAGATCTACGTGGTGGCACAACACCATTAGAGATGTTTAAATAGGCAAAATGATCAAGGGCCAATCATCGAGAGGAAGAGCAAACAAACATTAAACACATTCAACATTGCTCTTATGGCCAATATTCAGGAAATCTATGAGCCACGGATGTTCAAAGAAGCACATGGGAGACCTGAATGGGAAAAGGCCATGGCAACCGAACATGAGTGTTTGATGAAAAATCAAACTTGGGATCTCACACCACTTCAATCAGGGAAGAAACCCATTGGATGCAAATGGGTGTACAAGGTCAAGTACAAGGCAAATGGTACACTTGACAAGTACAAAGCACGGGTGGTTGCAAAAGGGTTCTCTCAGCAAGAGGGCAATGATTATGAGGAGACCTTTGCTCCTACAACAAAGATGAGCACCATTCGTCTTGTTCTAGCCATGGCAACACATAATGGCTAAAAGGTCCTTAAAATGGGCATGAAGAGTGCCTTACTCAATGGAGATTTGGAGGAAGAGGTATACATGTATCAACCACATGGTGTTTAGGTTTCAAAGAAGGACCATCTGGTCTGCAAACTAAATAAGGCTATGTATGTTATGAAACATGCACCTAGGGCATGGTACATCAAGATTGACAGGTATTTCAATGAACAAGGGTTCCAGCGGAGTCCTTCAGATTCCAACATGTATGTCAAAAGAGTTGGTAATGATATCCTTCTGGTCATATATGTAGATGATGTCATTAATACAGGGAGTGAGGCAAGTGCAATAACACAAATCAAATTCAATATAAGCAAAGCTTTTGACATGATAAATCTAGGCCTCCTACACTATTGTCTAAGTGTAGAAATTTGGCAAACAAGTAGCATCATTTTTATCTTGCAAACAAAATATGCCAAGAGTTTGTTGGACAAATTCAAAATGACAGACCGCAAAATCTCGTCTACGCCTATAGAGAAAGGATTGAAACTTTCAACCAAAACTAACTCTAAGGTAGTTAATGAGTCAGTATACATGCAATTAGAGGATAGCTTGATATATCTTACAGCCACTATACCTTATTTGAGTCTCGTTGTGAGCTTCATTTCCATGTTCATGATAGTGTCAAAGGAAGAGCACTGGACAACAGTGAAGTGAGTGTTAAGATATGTGAAAGGGGCACTTGACTTTGGCATTCTGTATGGCAAAAGCAAAGGCCCTAGGTTGTGTGGGTATACAAATTCAGATTGGGCAGGGTCTATTGATGACGAAAAATCCACTTTTGGATATGTTTTCAACCTTGGCACAGATGCAGTCACATGGACCACCAAGAAGCAGCATGTAGTAGCCCTTTCATCAACAAAAGCAAAATATCGAGGAGCAATGAAAGGAGCATGCGAGTCAGTTTGGCTTAGGAGAATGCTTTCAGCTATGCAAATGCAGCAAACAGAGCTAACACCCATGTTATGTGACAACCAAGGGGTGATGAAACTTGCCAGGAATCCAGTCTTCCACAAGCATATCAAACATGTTGAGGTACATTGCCACTTCACCAAGCAACTTGTAGAAGATAGGTCTATTGAGCTGCAATATTGTCCTATAAAGGATCAAACGACAGACATTCTCACCAAGGCTCGAGGTCCCAAAAAATATGTAAAATTCTAGGTTAAGCTTGGAGTAGTTAGTAAATTGACCATTAAGAGAGGGTGTTAAAATAAATATTAGTTTATAATGGTCAACTAGATATTAGACTTGGGCATTTATAAAGTCAATTCGACTTTAGGTTAGTTTATGCGTTTATGACTTATTTCACTTTATTGATTTATCCCACATTCATAAACTCGATTAACTTGACTTGATTGTAGCCCTATATAAGAAAGCTTTATCTTTCTCATTTAATATACAATAGGGAGAACTCTTTTGAGTTATCTTGGTTTTCTTTATGTGCTAGATTTTTGTAATATGTTGATCAACAAAATAGATCAACTTGCGGGAGGCGTAACTTCCAGATGTGAGCTCCAATTGAGGTGATTTTCACACTGTTGGAAAGGTCTTTGTGTGTAGAACAGCGTCAAAGAGATGGGAGCTATGCTCACAAAGTTTTGACCCCAAAAAGTGCCATTTGATGCCTCCAAATGGCTGAACTCAAATCTCCAAACTGGGACCTACCACTAAAATGGGTCCTGCAAGCCAATTCCTCCAACTTCCCCTCCCCCAAAAAGAAAAACATATGAAGATAGACGAAAAATTATATAATGATCCAATCTAGATCAATCAAATACATGTGTTTTCTTTAAAACCAAAACCCTCACATCCAACATTTAAATGCAGTAACATGTAGCCCTAAATTGATGAGCTAAGTACAATAGAAGAATAGACTCTTGACCACATAAATTAATGCAAAGGAAGAATATACTGGAATTTATTGTTTGATAGATTAAGAAAGCAATGGCATAACACATGGTCATATTTTACTATAGACTGGTGAAAAGCATTTCACTTCCATTACCAATAAAGCGACTTGACAAATGAAAGCATAAACATACTTGTGTTTTGGATTAAAAAAACTTCAATTATACTATTGTATAGTACCATAATGCCAAGACATCATCAGATTATAGGGATTCGACATCAATTAACAAAACAATAATTGCACAAGRAGGATGGATAAAGTTGCAATGTACATGCACTCTATCAAATGGTGCTTTCTASCATACAAACCAGTAAGACTTTTATTACTGTGTACACTGTCCATCCAGATCACAGTGCAAGAAKCTGTGACATTCGCCTCCAAGAGCAACTATTGAGTGCAGAGCAGAGTCTTTCATGAGGGAATTTTGCATAACTAACAATCTGTGTAGCATCATTAGCTGCTCAAAATCACAACCTAGAAATGTGTTATTATTGGACCCCCGTGGCAACAGAAATTAGACATTGATGCAAAAACAAAATACACTGAAAACTAGTTGACCATGGGATGATGCCAAACTATCACAAATAAGAAACTGATAGATGATATAAAGGTTAGAACATTTTATTGGATAATAACTATGACCATCAAGTTGTTGAGCAACTAACCAAATAATAAGAAACAACACGATGTGAATCTGCATTTTAAATAGTTGTAAATCATCTACTTGTTTCTCAATGTTGAACTTTGGGGGCAAAAGATGCCACCAACAGAGAAATGATAACACTACCACACACCAATGACTAGCTAGTAGACTGCTCCCTTTGGTAAAAGTACTGAAATGTTTTATGGTATCAAATGGAAAGCATAATGTTTAAAATCCATCTTCCTAAATTCAATAAAGGTTTCTCGTACAATGCTCTTCAAGAAATGCCCTCCACTTTAATTTTGTATATGAAAATTCAAGTTTGAAACCTGCTCTGTAATCACCAGCAATAATAGGTTTAGCTCTTCTTATTTTCAACTCTAAGCTCATGCTAATATTTTTCTTGAAATTCTTGCTCTAATATCTCAATATCAACAAAGCTCTCAAATACTGGAATTTTGAGCTCTCCTAATTTCTATACAGACTCGCAACAGATTTTTATGAATATGTATATAATGTAACCAGCAAATAAAAGGCACAAAGGCTTTGCCCTTTCCCAAGTACATCATCTCTAGGACCATCGACACTTCCAAGAACAAAAATTTGTTGAACATTAAGACTTCCATCAATCTGTAGTAGGCTTGCTTTTCACTGTTATCAGGCTACATTCTTGAAAAGCATTTGTTACACATTTTATTTGAATTTTGCATACATATATTGCGTTTCAAAATATATTACACAGGTTAAATATTCCAAATTTTAGCTATCTGTTGTTTTTCACCCTTTCATTCATTCTAAAAGAGTAAACCAAACTCGAAATAAGCACTTTCTATTTGCTTCACACCCATAAAAGTTTGCTTATGCAAATGGACAAAAAGTGCAATACAATTAAACACTTCATTTTCCTTCTTCCCTTTCCAATATAATTGGTACTAACCATATTATAGCATGCAAACGGAGATTCTGTTTCAACATAGTTTCACTTGGACTCCAATATAAACTAGTAACATTCATTGACTTATATGTGCAAAGATGTCCTAATTCAAGTTAGAATCATTCATTTCCATGTCATATTGGTCCTATCAGGGTGGTGGATGATGAGACAGGGCCACTCCGCTTCCTCTTTGACCATTGCCACAGACATGTGACAGCGTCAATCTCTTGTCTCAGTTTCCAGCTTTGGTCTTCATTTTTCATTTAAGCCAATTTATACATGTACTTTGGTCTTACAGTATGGGTTTACAGTTCACCCCCTCACTATGTTTACAGTGTTTACTTTGTTCACATTATTTTAACATCTTAGTGTTTAGCTACGTTTTCAGTCCATACAGATTTTTCTACCCTAGTTCTTTTCTATCCTGCTGGATGTAATTTCGAGTCCCATTGACCTACTTTGGTCATTCATTGACATAAAATAAGTTCTTTATTTCTTTCATTCTTTCTTTCTCAGACTCTCTGTGACTTGGGCTTCCATTCACATGCCACAATCCATTTAATGATCCAAACTCCCTTTTGACTCTTTCTATGCTCGATGAATTTTTAGAGGCATCTAGATTGGTTCTATATATATATATGGTCATTCAGTCTGATATTCACTTCTATGAAAGTAATTGCTAACAACTAAGCAACATTCCTGGCCATTTTGGGAAAATATGCCATATCCGATTGTTTATAATAGTTACTAGACTATAAATTCTCCTCTTCCCAATTACATGAACCATTAATGTAGCCTTTCTATTAAGGGGACTCTATCATAAACAACTTTGAAGATATTTTATCTACTTGTTGATTTAGAACATTAATTCAAAGTCTTTTAACATGATAAAAGGGCTTAGTTAGGAGAGAGAAAGTGGGGTTCACTACTAACCCCTCATTATGCAAATGAACATAGCAGCTACACTATTCTGCACCTTTCATCTAAAGCAATGGAAAAAGTTACAGCCTACTTCTTTCTACCAAGAAAATACATTATATTTTTCATCTTAAAATCTTCACAACAAAAACAGTATTTCTCAATTATTAGTTATTGGAAAGCAAAAGCACTATGCCTGTATCTACTGGCTCAGAAGAGATGCCAAGCCCACTCCAATTTTTTCTTTTGCCTGCTTGTCCAATGGATCTTCTCCAATATATAGGTCGAACAAAGAACGACACAACAGCTGGCTCTGAATGCTGCCAACCTCCTTTTCATCAACTACAAGCAAAAAATGAAATAAATGAATTCTGCCACTTATTGTATTCCATATCTTGTGTATAATCAATTAATTAACACTGAAGAAAATAGAATATATGAAAGAAAGCATTTGAAGAGATATATCAAATTATCAATACTCTGCAGGATTCAAAAGATCACAAAGAATGTTTTATGCAGTGGTTATCTTTGAACATGGTGAAACTATGGTATGCTGTAGACCTTAAGCTTATATTTTTTGTTCAGTATATCAGCATCCAATTTCCTAGAAACAAAATTTACTGAATCCAGTAGTGTTCTTTTTGGGAAACTGAAATACGTATTCAAATAAATAGCTCGTAATCACAAGAGAACTTTGTGCATTTTGCAATTTACAAAGAGAAACATGCATGCTATTAATTATGAATCAAGTCAACACGTTTATGAATAATGTGGAATGCAATGAGAATTAGATTTTACATGAGAGGTTACAAAAATCATATGTAGAAAAGAAGCCTAAAGCAATGCTTCCTTTAACCAGCTCAGAACTTGCCTGTGACTTGCTGGACATCATCTGTAGGATCCAAACTTCGTTGTAAAATGTGTAGAAACACAAAAGGAAAACAATTTTTTCATTTTGAACACATAAAGGCCATATTTCAGTTTTCACTATTACTTTAGAAATGTTGCAGTTAAATGCCAGTGTGCTATATAGACCTGATCTTTCTATTTCTAAGGAGGAGGAGGTCCAATTAAAACCTTCCATGAGTGAAGTATAGATTGCTTACTTTTCGTCTGGAGAATGTGACCAGGGAATCTAGTAATGTGTATTTTTGTGCCCCGTGGTAGCTTGTGATCATCCTTAAACTGAGATGTGAATCTAAACACCAACAACATATTTACGTTAGCACATAAATATGTCTCATATGCAACCCATGAAACTGAATTGTAAATGCCAAGGGAAGGAATATAATCTATAAAACCTACCACATACAAGCTTCATTATCAACCAAATAAATGAAGGGAGATTGACAAAGATTTATCCTAAATATTATGTTCCAGTCCCTGAAGTTCTTAGAAAAAATCACCTTGAATAAAAGGAAATAGGATCTAAATGAGCATAAAAATCAGTGTTTAAATCTCTACATGTCTATTTTCCATCATTATTTTTGGGCCTTGCACCTGCACCCCCAAATCAAAGGTCGTTTGTAATTGAAACCATAGAAAAGTTATACACATTGTCCTTCTAGAGTTTGGTCCAAAGATGCAGCCCGAAACATTTTATAGTCAACTGTTCCCAGATTTACACCACCTATAAAATGAGGACTCCCAATGCTCAAGTCATTCATTATATCATTAGTGAGGCAAGAATTTATTTGATAAAATATTGTAAATTTTCAAGAGAGAACCTTTGCAATAATTCCTTGTTCTGGTTTCCACTGAATTTCTGCAGTCGACTCCCAATTGATTCTTCAAAGGCACTACGCACTGAACCAATACTTAATTTCCCATACACAATCTCAAGCCTCACTGTCAAACTTAAATCATTTCCAATCACATCTTCATAAAATTCTTTACTATCCTTCAGTTCTGTTACTGACATCTTCCCATACTTGTCAACAAGCTTTTCCTTGAGACTGTTCTCGTCTACATATACGCCTGCAGATAAAAGAAAAACATGACCTGAATTAGTCTAGCAAAAGAATTGATCTAAACATCCTATGTTTGGATCTAAACTGTAGGCAAACAGACCACTAAATCCATCCCAAACCTGCAGGAACTTGGAATTTTTATTCTTTGTCTGAACCTTGAAAGAAATTATACAAAATTTCAGCTGTAATAATTAAAATATGCCCTATCTAGCAAGTCAAGGCACTGGCAAAAAGTGCTAGTCAGCGTATTCAAATTTAAAACACAACTCAGCTGAGTTAATATTATTTTCGGCAGAAACAAAAGGTCCAGTGTGGATATTGCCATAATCCTTTCATTTATAGAGTCTGGAGTTGGATGTCTTGAAGCATGCCTCTTCTCTAGGTAGTAAACTGAGGTCTTCCAAACATAGTTTCTTTGACCAACTTGATTTAAGCATGCGATTATTTATCGTGCATACCTAATCACAACATCTTTATTGGGTATTAGACTCTATGTATATTAGCTGCTTTGTATGTAAGCTCATGATTTGCTAATATTCTTGTTTTAGGCCTTTAGAGTATCATATTTTAATATTTGTAAAAGGTCACTTTTATGTAATAAGAGCCTTGTCACTTTTATTAATGACTTACGTGTTCAGTTATGGGTTTTGCTTTTTTTAATAAAATAGAGATTTCCCTCCTCTCATTTTTAACTATTATTGTATCACTATAATCAACAAGCTTATAGGAGATATCTTCCTCCATTACTCAGATTTATAGGTGCAATCCACCCTTGGGTGTGCAGGAGCCCCCACTATTTTCTCTGTGTTTGGCTATTTATTTCTGTTACTCTTAGTTTGTTTATGTTACACGATACATCAAAAGTTGCAGCAGTTTGATTTTGGGTGTAGGAACGCTACATGGTGATACCAAAGCTTCAATCAATTTTCGCCCTTGCTATGTGATTTCAAAAAAATGGCAAAGGGCAAATCCCAATATGTGACTAAAGAAGAGCTAGACAAAAGCCTCACAAAGTTTGTAGAAGAAATGAAGCAGTTGATGTAGCTACAAACCCTAGGCAAAAGGATTAAGGACCATTGACCCTAAGCCAAATACTTCACTTCACAACCCTAAAATATTTCAAAAGGAAAAGGAGGATGTGAACCCTTGGGGAAAGGGAGGCAACACCCCTTTGACCTCGTTGGCCCCACAGAACTCTCACAAACCCACTTTCAACCTTTAAAAGAAAATCCCACAGTACGACTTTGGTGATGAAATGGAAGTACACAAATGGCTAAGCAAGATCAAGTAAGGCTTCATGGTGCAACACATTGGCAATCATGAGGATAAATTAATTGTGAGGCCACAACCTTTGGATGGGGCAGCCCATACATGGGGTGAGAGACGGATCTCTAAAAACCCTAGAGGGGACTTTGGCAAGTTTATGGATCAGTTAACTCTGAGAATAATTCGTAATTGAGATGAGCCCTACGATGTTCAACTCACACACCTGTTCCAGAATGACTTAACAGTCAAAGAATACACTGAGAGGTTGCAAGCATTGGAGTCAAAGGCCAAACTCTCCACAGATCTGGTGTGAAAGATCTACATCTCAAATCTGAGTTCAGAAATCCAAACTAAGTTAGGAATGTTTGAACCTGATTCTTTGGAAAAAAAAACATTACTAGAGCAGCTAGCTAGGAAAGCAGACAGTCATATCAAAGGCTCCAATGTTGCAAACATAGTTATCCGCAAAAAATTGTCGAGAGCCTTGACCTCGAGACATAGGAAACATCAGGGACAAAAATGGCAAAATTGGAAAACCATGGAAAGCATTAAAAAAATACAAAATAAATTCATGTTTTCAAAATTTTTTAAATATAAACTAACAAAAACATCAAATAATCAGATTGCCACATAATTTTTTTTTTTAAACTCATATATAAGATGTATAAGCCCTAATCTGCATGGGAGTGCCCTAAGGGTTTCTTGATGGATTAAAACACTCTTTCACTCCATTTTCTCTCATTCTATTGCTCATTTCACTCAACTTTGTTAAGGTTTTGAATGGGCTTCTTTATAGTTGTTGAGGGGTAAATTTGTAAGAGCTTGGAAGGGATATTGAAATCTGCCATAATTACATTCAACTACCATTGGAGAGCTGAAGAGGTAAACTATAAGCCCATTCTCGCTTGTTTTTTTCCATGCATTGTAAACTTGTAAATTTTCTATGTTGAATAGTTGAATGTTCTCTTCTCCTACTCTTTCACATTCATCCTTCTCTCTCATTCTATTGCAAGTGGTAGCTTATTCTGCTGGGTATGTGGTTTATCATTATAGTTCTGTTTTTTGTTATGATGGCGTTGTTGGGAAACCAAGATAGCAATTACAAGGAGGAAAAGTAAGCAGCAGCCCATACCATGGAGAGTGACAAGAAATGGAAGCGGATGATGAAACTAACAATAATGATAGAAATAAACCCAAAGAGAATTCAACACCCTTGTGGAAGTATGTGACAAGGCATGAGGAAGGGAAAGGTGACGGAAGTTGGAACCACTATATTTACATGTCCCCATTGTAATAAGACTTACACAGATTCATATACTCGTGTCAAGAAGCATCTCTACAGGATTATGCCAAGTAATGAAAATAAGAGTATAGGAGTCAAAACTTGCGATGATGTGTCAGTGAAAGATAGAAATAGTACATCAAAGAAGAGAAGTGTTACCCCCCTTCTCACCTATGGGTAACTAGAGGAGATCATGTCTCATGGCCTACAATGATGACAGTGATCCCGATGATGATGATGATGATGATGATGATCAATATTCTCCACAAACAGAAGCCCCTCAAATGCCTCCCCCCTCATCCAGCTTAGCTCATTGCACTTGATCAACATTGTTCATCTAATGATGGTGGTCCAGCACACATGAGGTACATTAGTCATTGTTTCGTATAAAGCGTCATATTTAATGCATTGGGCATTTAGGTGAGGATCATGGGTTGAAGTCAGAGAATGGATCATAAGCTTAAAAGTTATGCCTTTTGCCTTGTTTCACCTTGGTGGCCATCATTTGTGTCCTAGTCCAGCGTTGTCACTCTTGGGGAACAGAGGTACTACTGAGAGGCTTTGATAGGGGTAACATACCGCTCCCTTTCATACTTAACACTTTTCATCCTGGGGCCTTTCGCAGTGTACTAATCTTCGGGTAATGGTTGTTACAACTTTACATGTACACCAAAAAGGCATGTGGTTCATTCTCCTATGAGAAGAAGGGATAGAATGTCGAGGATGAAGCAGCTACTAGAAAAAATGAATAAGAAAAAGAAAGCATGTTATAAATGAAAGAAGAAATGATGGAATAATGAATGACTAAGTCAAATGCCAAAGATCAGCTTGAGCTCTACCCCCTCACTATAAGGCGATCGTCCCTAGTCCCAATGCAGTGAATTCATATCAATTAAAAGGACTTAATCCCAGTAAAAGAAATAATGAATGCTTGAAAGCTGAAAAGGGGACTTGCAAAAGCAATAAAAGAATATCAAAACAAGAAAGGGGTTTGGAATACACACACTACCGAGGAAAAGGTATCTCAAGCAGCAAGTGCTCCCTCTACAAAGGCACTCATGGAGATGGACAGAGCATGGTACCTTGCATGTCAATGATTCCATCACCATGAAGTAACCCCATGCCATTTCATTCACCATACTTACATTTTGATGGGTTTTCTTGGGAAATATCCCTCTACTTGGGCTCTCGCACACCTAATAGGGTCTTTTAATGGTCCTCCCATACCTAAACTTGGAAAATTGCATGAAGTCTTGAACCAATGTGAAGTTTGAAGAAGATACCTAATGTGAATCGCTTATGTGGTTTTTGTATTAAGTGGTGACTTACTTTGTATGATTCTAATGGCTATGGTATCTTGTAGTTGTTGGTTTTACCTAATTCTGTGAGCCTTGCTTGATCGTGATGTACTCTTGACATGGTCCTTTGGAGGACGTTTTCATGTTTGTACCCAAGATGCTATGCACTTTTCAAAGAACATTGCACACTTGGTCCGTTGATGACTTGGCATGCCTTGAGGTACCTTTCCGCACCTCTTGGGCCTTGGACGTTAGACAAATGAGCTAAGATATTGCGGATATGGTCAGATGGGTAGGAAGCCCACGGGCTGGATAGTGTACCCCTGATCATTTTAGGTTTTGATTGGATGATGTTGCACTTGGAGATGATGTTACACCTCTTGGGAGGGGTTATGGAGCCTTCTTCACCTATGACATCCTGCTCTAGCCCTTGGACAGTGCACCTATGATGATGACGTCATGCTTTTGATGCTTGGTGGGCCAACCTAACATGTGGATACCTTCTTTGATGATAAGTTGGCACTTGATGGTGATGAGACATACCTTTTGGGCGAGAGATGTGACCCTTGACGATGATTGCACCATTTCATGGAGAGACGTCGCCTTTGGAGGCACCTTTACCCCTTGGATGATGACATCATGGCCTTTGGAGGCTCTCACACCCACATGTCTCTTTTTTAGGGGAGGTTTTGATGTACTTTTATGTTATCTTTATGTTGGAGGCTATTTTGGGGGTCGACCTTGACCTATCTAACTTGTATCATGGATATTTTATGTTTTCAGGGGCTTTGAGAGTGTATAGCGCTAAGGTTTCCTCATAAAAGAAGGCTAGAGCTACCTCATTGTTGAATCATAGCACACACTTGTGGAGAATCACTTCTATAACTCTCTTCTCTTCTTTTTCATTATGGAGTACTTGTGCGCACCTCTTAGAGACTAGTCTTGTGGATACTTTTCTTGTTTTGGTGGATGATTCATGAAACTAGAGTTTCCTCATGCATAGCGACTTGGTATAGCAAGTGTTCTTTCCAAGTTTAAGTGTTTTTCTCGGTATATTTTGGTGAATGCTCTATCTAATGGTTGATAAGTTGCATGTTATCATGTATCCTTGAATAATTTTGTTAGAAACCCTAAGGAAGAATTAAAAATGTTTATCCCCTTCCCTTGTTTTGTCCATTTTAATTTTGTTGAAGGATATAAGGTCAAGTTAGGGATTATGATTGTATATCCCCCTAACCTTGTCCTTACTAGTTGAAATCTAGTGTTTTTGATCGTATAAACTCTAGGGTTTGACTTCTTTCCACTTGAGCTTCTTGCTAGCCACCATAGAAGAAGTAGGGTGGCACCTAGAGTTTATGATTGTATAAACTTTGGGGTTTCCTTCCTAGAGGTTAAGACTAGGCTTATGATGGTATAATCCTAGGGTTTTGATCTTCAAGTCTTCTCTTGCTTTTAGCCTCCATTGAAGTTGTTGCATTGACTCCATATGGCCAAGGATTGAAGACAACACTAGTCTTCTTGTTGCAAGTGATAAAACCCTAACTTAAGCTCTCCTCCTTCTCTCAATGTTTTGTGTTGGTTTAAGACCTTTGCATTTGCCTCTTCATTGACTATCATTCTCTAACTTAACGTCTTGCATCTTAACCTAGATTCATCATCTAACATAGTCATTGCTGCAATAATTGCATTTTCATCCATTAGGTCTTGTCATATTGCAATCAATTAACATAGTTTCATGCTCTTTCTCTCATGCAATCATCGGTTAATGGTTTATAAGCCTTTTACTTGGTATTTGGCATATTTTCCATAGTCTTCTTGCTGATTTTAGAACTGATTTATTGCTGCTGTTATAAACTTGTTACATGCTCAAGTATGTTATCCATCATTCAAGTTTATTTACAGCATTCATTTTTCTTTGATAGCTAGTGTTTCAGAGCATTTAATTTACTTTCTTAGTTTAATAAACATCGTTGATTGTCTCACTAACACCCCTCACACACACAATCACAAGCAACCAAGATAGTGGACCATAGACTTGCCTTTAACTTACTATAGGATCCCTTGAGGTTGCTAGGGAAGCCTCCCTTGTATTGGATCTCCATCCTTCACTAAAACGAGGGAAGTACTTGCGTGGCAATTACTTCCATATGTTACACTAGTCAAGCATCGTGTGAAGGCTTTGCACAAGTGCTAGATTATGTGATAAAAAGAAGGAAGCACAAAACAAATCCAAAGATCCAAAGGTTGAATTTGAAACATCAAGCTCATATATAATGTGTGATGGTCAATCCCCATCCCTCCATGTTAGTGATTCTAGCCCATGCATTCGAGGTGTAGAACAACATCAGATTTCCTTGACCAAGGTGGTTGGGATGACATGGATGCAAAAGTGTTTAAGGTTCTCTATGCATGTAGCATACCATTCAATTTTCTTCGCTCACCCTATTGGCATGAAATGGTACAAGCCATCAACAATGCCCCTACAGGATCAAGAGCCTCAGGTACGACAAATCCAGAACCATGGAACTTGACAAGGAACAACTCAAAATCCATAGTGCTCTGGGACAATTTACAAATGATTGGACTGAATATAGGTTATCCATTGTACATGATGGTTGGACAAATGTCAAAGACAGACCATTGGTAAATATTCTTGGTGTGTCTGCCAATGGTGCGGTCTTCCTTTCAACCCATGACTGCTTGGATCATTACAAGACCAATATTAATATTGCAAAACCCTTAATTAAAACTATTCAAGAGATTGGACCATACAATGTCATTCAAATCATTATTGATAATGCCACTAATTGTAAGGCAACGAGAACAATCATTGTTTTGGTTTGGGTGTTTGGTTCACACATTGAGCCTCTTGATGCATGATATTATTGAAATTAAGGAGCATGATTATAAATGGATTGGTGCATTGTACAAGAATGGGAAGAGAATGATAAAAATTTATTACCAAACATAATCATGCCCACTACATTTTCCACAATCACTCTAAGCTTCCATAATGCTAAAGAACTTACCCAGAAATTAATTATTTCTATACATACAATTGGGTTTGGCCTTGTGGATGGTAGGTGGCAACTGCTACCAAGTGATCAGGACTTTTAATTCCTTGGAATTGTTTCTCTTACGCAGGGAACATAGGCACTACAATCAAAAGTGAGTAATTCACCAACATGGTTCGGATTTCACTGGTAAGATATTCCTTTTCTTTCATAGTTCTTTGATGAATTGTAACTCTTCAGTGGCAAGACTGCGTGAGCTAATCAAGCAATGTCGTGCAGCTGGTGTCCTTTTGAATAATAAAATTTTGGCATGTCGTTCATTTGATTGGCAGATTATTCAAAGCCCTTTCTAATTTGTAGAAACATTAAACAACCTTTAAATGGCACTGATAATTAGTAAAATAAGAACAAGCTCACATAACTTATATTGCAAGGTTGGACAATGGACTGTCCCGAATACACTCTCGACATAATGAATATGTGACTTTGAGAAATGGAAAAAATCACAATTGAAGTTTGTAGAGTAGATCCCTCCATAGTAACAATTTTAATAGGAAAAAATTAATATCATTTTGAGTAAACTAAACTGAAAGTTCAAGCAACAATTTTAATAAAAAAAAAATAATATGATTTTGAGTAAACTAAACTGGAAGTTCAAGCGTAACTGCTTGCTTATTAGGCACCTATATTTTCTATATAGCTGAGGAGGTTTGCTAAGCCCCAATTCACCCAAAATAGAACATAAACTAATATCACAGCATAATAAGTCCAATATCACATAAATATCATGAAATACCCTGAAATATAATTGCACTATTCAAAGGAATAGCGCAAATTGTTATGAATAATGAAAAAAATAGATGAAATAGTGGGAAGCACTGCTTCTAAAGAGATGAAACGCACACTATTGTCCTGCAAAGATAACTGGGAGCACCTTGTCCCAAATTAGGTATTCCACGCCTTAGACATGAAAACTCTTTCAGTATATGAGTATATAGTCATTCATGATGATGAATTAATGACTGTAAACATGAGTTTTGACCTCATAGAGGATGGTCAGCCCACCCAAATATAATAAAATAGTATTAAGAATGTCTAACAACGTGACAGACTACATAAATTGACAAATTTAATGACCCATTACATTGATTTAGATACCCTAACACACACCTACGAACCCATATGACCCAATGGAGAGGTCACCCAAACATCCTAAAATAGTATTAAAAGGGGACCTAACAACTTTACTGATCACATAAATTGACATTAATGGGCTCATTATATTGACTTATATAATCTGACACGCACCTATGGACCCAATGGAGAGGTCATCTTCTATGTCATACATGTATTATGTTGTGCTGGGGAAAGAAGAAAATCAGGCCTAGTAACATAAGATACTTATTATCTGAGAAAATCGTGGTTTATTTACTTATTATTTGCTCATTGTGATCAGCGATACTTACCCAAAAAGGATCCAACAAAGTCTGTTAAAATAGGGAGCAATTGTAAAAGCTCATTAGTACCCTATGTGCTTTGAAGAGGGCAGACCCCACCCATAGAGGTGTTGGCTCAGTAAACGCCCACATCAAGGAGCTTGACTTATTGTGGATATCTGGGTGCATTTAATTATGCTTAACTCTCATTTCTCAGGGAGTATCCACATACAGAGAACAATGGTGATCAAGCAAAAAACCAACTGTGGGATCCAAAAAAGTAATCACATAGCATTCAGAGCCAAAATGATATGAGGAAAAATTAGTGATAAACCAAAAAAAAAACTTACCAAATGCATATACATTGATGTTTTTGAGGCCCAGTATGCTCTTCTTCCTCACTCCAACTCCAGCAAGCTGCTTCGTTTCATAGAACACAGATGGGAAAGAGACCCCAGTGTTGGGTTCCACAATCGTTTTAGTTTTCTCCATCTGGGAAACCTCCGTCGCCAATGACAAACAGGCTAGAGGACCCCAAAAATAGGAGGGTGCCCTTCTTCTCTGAGCAGAAACGTCACGCAGACTTTGGGCCACCCAATTTCTCTGCTTGGCAAGGTGGGGAGCCACGGCTAGACCAACTCCAATTCCCACGCCCAATGTCACTGCTAAACACCTGATAGATGATGAGGATGTAGACGAAGTGGGTGTGGAAGAATGCCGTGGGATTTGCGGAGAGTTTGGGTTTAATGGCAGAGGTAAGGATGATGCCATTGCGGTCAGATATCAATAGGATATCTCTGTAAAATCTAATTAACTGCTAACACCCAGATGAATTATATCAGTGTATCAATTTGTGGGTAGGTAGGAAGTGTGAATCAAGAACAACCACTACCCACATGAAATTCGGGAGTGATTCTGGGAGGATATTAATGAGACTGAGGTCTGAGACAAAACGTCACCTTGGCGCAGGGTATGACTTGTGAGTAAGTTTTACTTTTAAACAATTGCTAGATTTGTGTTTCTAGGGGGAAGAGACGGCCCAGTCCTGAAGGTCGTTGAAATCGAAGTTTATATTTTTGTTTACCAATACTAGACAACACAACATTTGCAGTGGAACAGGAAAGAAGTAAAGCAGGCGCTCGCTGCAATTTCCCAAGCCAAGGCGATGGCTGCCCAGTGCCCACACTGGCATCCCAGCCCAAAATGTGGTAGTATTGATATAATTACTACGTTAATAAATTCCTCATCGGCGTTTGGTAGATAACATTTAGCAAGACACTTGATGGTAGTACGAGTACAAAGAGAGGAAAACACGTTTCCGAGCACAAACTATCAAAGTATTAGGTGAACAATAACGTCATCCTTCCATGGAACACATTAACAAAGATCCTTCGTTAATCACGAAGTCCACAATAGGAAGAAACTTGTGTAGAAAGGAAGCCTCCATTTCTTTTGAAAACTTGTTTCCATTACAACCGTTTTCCGTTTTTTTATATGGGAGGGAGGCATGGTGAGGAGATTTTATAGTAAATTTTATATAGTATTATATTTGAATCTTTAAAAAATACCTTGCCCATGTGAGGCTATAATGTTGTTGAATACAAAAAGATATAGCGTTTCACAAGTGTCCAATGGTTTCCTTGTTTTTGTTGATGTCATGGAGGTAACCTTCGTTCCAACACTAAAGAGTACTAAGAGGGTGGATCTCTAGTGTTGTGTTTGGCTTAAAGAGGAAGGTGTCCAAATGGTCAAGCAAATATTAGGGAGGTGGTTGGGTGATGTGTTGAGGCATTGAATAGACCTTCTAACTCATCATGGTGGAACACATGATATGATATTATGGTATTCCTAAATCAATGCAAGGATGCATTGATTAGATGTGCATAAGTAGATTATGTAAGTGTGCAAGTTGTGATTATGTACACATATATGTTGGAACATATCTTCAAATGTATGGTGTGATTGCATGTTTGTGCCATATTTCATTACAATCAATTTCTTAACAATTGAAGTGTTGGAATCAATTATATGACCATACTTTTGAGATCATTCCATGAGCTAGTATGGACTCAGTGGAAGTGTGGTATTTTTTGTAACTTTGTCGGGTCTAGAACAAAGTTACGAAAAATGATGTCTTGGATATGGTAGTGAAAGTAAGCCATAATGAAGATAGGGACTATTTCCTACATAGTTTAAAGATAAGTATACGTGGAAATTCCTATATTATTTGGAATCTATTTGTTGTAATAATTGTTTTAGAAGTTAGCTCAAAGATAGAGAGATGACTCATAATATTTGTATACTTACGTTTATGACACGGGTGAATGGTGAACCTACCTAGTAAGGGCAAATGATGATTGTTGTACACTTGAAATCCTAGAAAGAAAGACGTTGTAATGACACTCAAACCCTATGATTTCCATAAGTTATGGATTGATTAGAGGATACCAATGGGATGCTTGGAAATAAGGTGAATGATGAACCTACTTAGTAAGGGAAAATGATGATTGTTGTACACTTGAAATCCTGGAAAGAAAGACATTGTAATGACACCTAAACCGTATGATTTCCATAAGTTATGGATTTACTAGAGAATATCAATGGGATGCTTGGAAATGAGACTTAGTTGGCACTCTTCTTTCTTGTGAAAGCCTTGGCAAGATGGATCATCCGAGGAACTGTTTAGTAGAGAACAGGTTGCATGAGCTTGGAAGGGTCGGTGCAGCAAGGAAGAGGCAAAATAAATGAATCTGTTATGAGATATTCATGTGGCATGATTGTTGGGATCAAGGAGGGTGTGTTAGAAAGGATAGTGAGCTAAACTCTTACTTGTGATAGACTCGTAAAGCAAAGAAAGATTCACATAGATAAGTATTGAGCTAGAATTTTGTACTTATTTTTGTTTTACAAGTATACGTGCTTACATTGTAGAGTTGAGAATTCTTGTGAATAGGATACTTGCTACATAAAAATAACTATAACATGAATTTATTTTTATTTTCTTCCATTGATTATTGTTATAGGTGCAATTAGAGTGAATACATGATTGTATTACTAGAAAAAGGAACATTGAGAACGATGTTATTCCAAGTGGGGAAGGAATGTAATACCCCTATGAGCATATGAGTATATTGTGTAAGTATATATTAAGTGGGTTTAAGTAAAGTACCATTTCATTGTATTTGTGTTGAAGAGTCCAAATGGCTTTTCAAGTAGGTAAGGGAGAATGTCCGATGACATGTTCCAATTAAACCTACTCTCGTTTAGGATAGCGTTTCTGACCAGCATGTGGGCTTGGTTGCCATTCTAAAATATTTTAAATTATGAATCTAAAAACAAAATGTTCTCAAATGAATTAAAATATAAGCTAAATGTTTAACTATTGCTATCTAAAAGTATACTAAACTAACTCTATACTAACCTATCGTAACCTGATCAGGAGCAAACTGAAAAGAGTACAAGTACATTAGAAAATTATATCACTAGCAGCATAAGTAATTCATGTATGCAAGTAATAAATGAACATAACAATGATATAGATACATCAACAGTTAGTTGTCTAGTAAACCCATAACATTGTTTCTATACTCGTAAGGAAATAAGTGATAGCATAAACATCAAGAACAAGGTCAAGAAATAATTCATACAACACAGTTATGTAATATTTAAGCAGAAGACAAACACACAAAGAGAAATCTCATATACATTTGTATGAATTGCTAATTTTCGAAACATGGCTCTTGCTCTTTATCATTAAGCAGTAATAGTATTGTTCAAACATACAATGAAAAAAAACCTATTCTTCCTCGCAATGCTCTCTTTTATAAAACAAGAGAGATTGTTCACACTGATCCCTTTTGGATTTCGTCCATAGTCTTTCAAGTTTTTGTTTATCTTGTTCTAGCCCTAGTATTTTATGCTCTAATTGTTCTTTGAACTTGTTGAGTTCTATGTGTTTTGTTTGCCAACTTACTATCTCATGTGCATGACTTGTCTTCATCTACTTTGTTTCTTGAGAATGCATTAACTTAAGAGCATCCAACTCTTTCTTGTGTATATATTCAACTGCAGAGGTTTTCCTCTCGAACTCTATATTTGTCCCTTTGGAATTGCAACACTTTTTCTAGCTCTTCTCTATGAAGCTTCTCTATTATATTGACTTCCCTTTTGAACTCATTAATAATATTGTCTTGATGTGTTCTTAACACTTCTTCCAATTCAACTATTCTAGCTTGAGAGGTATCCAATGCAACACCTAATTCATATATTGACATTGCATTAGCTCTTGCAAATGCATTAAGAATTGAAGCAGTTTGTAGAGAAATGTTCTTGGGATCTGGGCCTACTTTCCCAATAATGGACTTCTCAGAAGACCCCATGTTGAGATTTGTTTCTCCCCTTTTCCTCTTGTTTGATCTCTTCTCAATACCTTTTGTTTTTTTGTTGAAATAGTACTCACCAACTACTACTACAACCTCTTATAATTCCAACACCTAAGAGGAATATGAGAAATTCCCCAGGATTTCCTTCAAGGGGGTGCATTCTTGAATGGGTATGTTAACTATGCTGACATTTGGACTTGCTCCACCAGTATTAGCCTCATCTAATTTCCTCTTCTTTTCTCTTTTTGCCTCTTCTTTTGATTGCTTTAATGCTTCGACTTCAGTAGCCTTCTACTTTTGCTCCTTTTGTTTCTTTCTATGTTCTACCTCAACAACCATTCTTTTCATTTCCTCTTCTTGCTTTCCCTTTTTCCTTTGCTTTGCATCTTGTTGTTCATTTGCTTCTTTCTCAGCATTCCTTTTCTTCTCTTCAACAAGTTTTATTAGGGCTTCATCCCTTTTCTTCTTCTCTTCCATCTTAGGTTTCCTCTTGTCTTGTCTTCTTCCTTCTTCTTCTTGGCTTCATTTTGTTCCTTTTTGTTCTCCATTTCCATCTCTACTTGCTTCCTTTAGTATTCTTCTTTTGCTTCCAAGGCTTTATTGTATCATTCTTATGCTTTTCTCTTTTCTTCCTCTTCCTTTGCTTCTAGCTTTTCTTTGTCTTTAGCTAGAAGCAATATAAATTGTTCTTTGACTATTTTCCTTTTCTCTTCTTCTTCCCTTTGAAGTTCTTCCTTAGCTGGCTCATCTTGTAACCTATTTAATACTTCTTCAATGAAGAAATATCCTTTGAAGATTTATTCTGCATATTTTACCTAATGAATTATAGAGTGGGTTAGTCTGACAACTTTGACATGTTCAATTACCAAATTTTTTGGGTCATGTCCCTTTGGTTCTCCTGTACATAGGCATATTTCTTGTAGGGCTTCAACTTCCTTTGAGGAACATTGGACAATACATATCTCCCTATGCTCAATGGGAATTTGGGGCAGAGTTTCTTGTTACTAGTTGACAAGAATGAGGTTATCCCTATCCCTATTGTCTCGTAAGTGACCTCTCTGGCTAACAACCTATCGGGAACATACTTTGGCAAGAGATATAGGGCCTTCGAACTCCCATACATCCTGACATAAGTATAGTATTTACCTACATAGAAGTCTCCAATGTCCCTCAGGGTTGTTATGGCTCTTTGTGATATTCTATGTGGTGGGTATCAAAAAATCAAGATAAACAAGGGAGATAAGAAGTAATAACATATGTCGTATATATACTTCTTGTAGTTAACTTCCCACAATTCTAAGTAGTAAATATGAAAAGGTGGTTCGCTAGGACTCCAATCCCATCCGAAAGCAGGGAAATGAACAACATAGCATATTGCATCAATGAGATAGGCCGAAATGAAAAAGATGGGTTTTTTCATACCTGGAGCTTCTTTGGCCTTATTGAAAATGTGGAATGCGAGGATATTCTCCTAGCTCAAAACTTTCCTTGTTTTTACCACGGTATAAGCTATTGGAAACCACTCCATCAGAAAATGAGTACTTGTCTCCTCACCATATAATTGACATATTATAGTGCTTAACAATCTGTAGGGTTCTTTTAGGTATTGCGCTATGATCAACCATTCTCCTTTCTTGACACATCTTAGTTCATTGTTCCACAAATATTCCATCAATTCTTTGAAATATTCATTATCTTTCCCTAACTTTTGCAAAAACGACTCGTTTAAGGATACTACAGATTCTTAGAGGTGATATCAGATTTTTATGTCCTTTGGCTTCAACGACACTATCAAAATCCTAGATTCATTCATTATAGTAGCTATATCCTTGTCAAGGTGTGTGAAACACCATCTCACAACATCATTATATAGGAACAACATCAGACGAGTTGTTATGGCATGCATGCATGTTGCTCTTTCTGATATTGTGGTAGGCTTTGAGTTCTTCATCTTCGGGTGAGAACTCTTCATTATTGAATATTTTGTATATCTCATCATACCATAGACAATGTTCTCTTCCATTGAAGAAATTTGTGTTTATCGCTAGAATTTCATTTGGACCCTTCACGGGTGCTGGCATATTTGCCACGGGAGTTTTTCCCTTCCTAGTCTGTGGTTGGCACATGATGTTGCTTTGAATTCCTGCAATAAGCAATACCAAAACAAGTTCACCAAGTCTTTAATATCAGCATAAAATGATTAAAACTAGAGCTTATACATACTTGTTACACTAGAATTTCGCAGATGTCTCGGGCTAGCTTGATGCTACAATATACACAACTATCAACTTATAGAAGATGAATAATGCATCAATTAGGGTTGTAAATAGGTTTTATGCACTTAAAATTTACTCCAAACCTTATGCAATTAATTCTAAATAGGTTACAACCTGTATTGAGGTGGAGAAGTGTATCGCCAATGATACCCTTGGAAGAACATTTTCTCTGAATGTGTGTTATCGGATGTGTGACACTAGAACATTGTGGTTGGGAGATTTCACATGAAAAATTATCTTCGACAATGTTATTAGAAAGGAGCTATCGAAATGTAATATCGGAATGTATCGAGGTCCTCGTGCCTTTCGATGGAAATTCCCCGAGGAATATTCATTTTTCATATCGGGAAACGTGTCACAAATGAGATGTTATACATTTGTGTGTGTGAGCTACATTCATCTTGCGCGTACGAAACATTAATCAAGATTAAGGTTTAAATAATCATCCTTTAACTACCTTAAATTAACTCGTCGAGATGAGTTTTTGGAGAGGAAGGTATTCTTGAAAAGCTAACTCCGAGAGGAGATCTCCCAATAGTGCTATCAAGGAGGATCCATCGAGAAGGATCCATTTGAAGAGATAAATGTGTATGGTAATTTATTGTTCCGACGAGGGTTTCCTAAAGGAATATTTTGTATCTCGAGAATCATGCTTCCATGAAGGAACGTTATACGTGGGCCTGATTAAAACGCTTGGATAAGGTCAAACTTGCCAATGAGCTATGATTAAGGTTTAAAAGATCATCCTTTAATTACCTTAAATTAACTCATTAGGATGAGTTATCAGAGAGGAAGGTATGCTTGAAAAGTTAACTCTGACAAGAGATCTCCCGATAGTGCTATCGAGGAGGATCCATCGAGAAGGAACCTGTTGGAACACTTGTATTTTTCCAAATAATCTAGTCATCAAAGGTCCGAGCCGCCTTTTGTCTAAGTATAGAGATGATACACCTAATCCTAAAAAGTTGGATTTCGTGATTTTGTATATATCATGGTTATACATATCTGAACCCTCGATATCCCGACACGCGAAGTAGTGAAGTTGGCTTAAGTTTAATCACGGTTTTTTAACCTTTAAACATGGATTATCACCTTTGATACATCGTGCTCTTGCGTTTCGGGAGTCACACCTCGAACGCCCTTTGAATGTCCAGTGCACAAAGTTGCGAGTTTAGTTTAAGTTAAAACTGGTTAATAGCAAGAATAATGACTTTTAAGCCATATTTAATCTTCGTCGCGATTTCGCGACTCGGCGTTACCCCAGAAACAACATATGTGTAGCTCTGATCCCCGAAGTCGTTATTTTCGTTAATTAATTGGGGTTAATTAAAAGCTTAAGTCAAATCACAGTTAATCAACCAAGTCGCAATATCATGAATTCGGGGTTCGCAGATTCGACGACTAGGAGTAAAATCATTCGATATTGCGAACTCTGAAAAAGGGATTAAGGACTAAACGGACTTAATAAAATGTTGAATTGAATTAATTAACACCTTAAACGACCTTCAACCCGTACGGCCTACGGATCGAGAATTAAATGTTGTCGCGATCCTCCCGAATCGTGTATTATCAAACATTTATGGCATTTATTAAGAAATTTAGTGAGGTGACTGATAGTAAGATCCCGTTTTATTTCTAAATCTTTTTATTAAATGATTTAAACGTTCTGTCAGTAAGGACTCACACAGACTTAAGTGCTCAAAGAGAAAAGGTTTCAGTCATTATCTTAGATTTCTTTCTAATTTGCGCAGAGCCAAGTTCACCAAGATAACCTATGTCTATGTTTTCATTTTCTGTGACAAGGGATCTAATTGCAAGGTTCTATATCATGGCTCCGCGAAAAGCGTCCAAGGCAGCTTCCAAGAGTCCAGGTCAAGGTTCAGATATTATTTCTGATACCTCGCCTAGAAGTATCAATACTGTCAAAACATGGACGTATGTCTCCGACATTCTGCAATCTGAGCTGATAGATTGTCCAGATGATTCTAGTGATAACAAGAAAGATGACTTGTCCACCAAATACAAAATCATCGCTCAGTCGGAGATGCACAAGATAGTAGCAAGGCCACGACTTTTTCCCTATTATGATTTGATCAGATGGGCGTTGGACCATGTAGACATCCCAACTAGGACAATTTTCAATGAGCAGAAGGTGGCAATTGGGACATTCAGATCAGAGCATTTACAAGAAATGTATAAATTGTCTCCCAAACCAGACCTTACTCACAATGTCGGATTCTTGGAGCGTTTCAAAATGAAGGAATGCGAGCAGTTTGGGAAAAGCTTATCCAATCTGATCAAAGATTGGATTTTGCACCTCGCGAAATTTAAGGACGATACTAATGGAATTTATTCAATCTCATCGTTGGTACCACAATTTATGTATATAGCAATGATGGTTTGCAGACTGTATGTGAAGGAGGACACCTCTCACTTCTTTCTCCCATGGGTACGACTTATGCACACAGTAGAAGAGGGATTCTCTTTCGACTGGGCCAAATTGTTGTCAGACAGTCTGGCCAGTCGAATTACAGAATATCGAGCACAAAAGGCGAGCGGGAAAGCGTCCTCATTCTTCATGTCTGCTTACATCATGGATGCTATCTGCTTCATGACACCTTTCCCATTTATGAGCTAGAGCTGGACTCCAACTAATGTAGAGCCTATTCATGTCTACCACTCAAAACTCTGGGAAGATAAAGCCAAAGAATTCGTCTACGAGATTTTCAACGGGGTAATGGTGTCAATGCATGTCTCTATCTTCGGCCATCTGCCTCCAAGGATTTCAGATAACATCACGGCCAACCTGAGCAGCGTGGCAGATTAGTATATAAAAGCAAAATTTTCATATATTAGGGTTTTTGGCACCTTTGTCCCCCCATATGCTCTGTCGCTGTTCTCACCAGACAAGCTAGTATGTCCTGAGATCACCAGGCAAACTGTGCTCGGTGGGATAAGAAAGGAGCTCAAAGGAGTATCGAAGAAGCTATGGCTGCCATTCCCCATTCACATTGGTACATATTCTTTATTATATTTCGGCCATGCCAAAGCGGAGGCTACAGCCTTGGAGGAAATGAAATTGGTGAACATTCGGTTTAAGAAACATGACCCCAATATGGTTGTGAGTAATCACATGGCGAGTTGTGGGCTGAAGAGATACGAACACGAAAACTCACCTCATGACGAAATCTTTCGAGGTGCGAGGTCCTACTCTGAAGTCTTAAGTCAGGTTCAAGCTCTGTTTCCCGGTGATATGGTCGATTTTTATACATTCCAAGAGCACAAGAGAAGTTTCCTCCCTAAAGTTTTACAGGGCAAAAACTCACAACCTCCAAGTACACAGCAAGTAGAAGATAAAAGTTCAGCGGGTGTGAACCCTAGCAAACAAGAGACTCAGGACAAGACGAAGGAAACTAAGATCTCGAATCAGGAAGAAGAGATCCCCAACCAAGAAGAACGAAACCCAGAGATAGTTACCAAGGAAATCGACAGCCCCATTGCGTCCATCACTCCCTTACAATTCATAAAGGGGAACCCTGATACAGAGTGGATATTCAAGGAGGACCTGACACCTATCTTTGTAGAAGAGTTGCCTCCTAATTAATTCTTCTTCAGTAAGAAAAGGAAGGTCGTGGTGAATCAATAAACATACCAAAGAGTGGGCACAGTAGCTAAAAAATACAAAATCCTAGCAGATGGGGAAGACTTGGAATAGGAAGAATTCATCGATGAAATAGCAGGAACATTTGGTGCTTACGCAACAACCAACCAATATTCAGTCGGAACTTTGAGGGCACAGTTGAAACAAAAGAACCTATTGATCAGCAAATTGGAGGCTCAGTTAACAACGACAGAGACGAGTGCCAGGGATGAAGCAAACAAAGGTTTAGAGCAAGCCAGAGTGACTGATCAATAGGAAATCGAGAGACTTAAATCCGACCTTGAGCAGATGCATCAGTCGGCAAACATTAGCCAAACGCAGGTAAGTCAATAGGAAGAGCAAATAAAACTTCTATAGTCTAAATTAATTTATGTTGAAAACCAAGTCATAGACATAACAGTATTCCAATCCCAAGCCACGGAAATATGAAATAAGGTAGAATTAGCTCAACAGGATCTACTTGCCAAAGTAGAAACCATACAGAATCATTTTCATATGATAGAACAAGCATTAAAGGATATCTCCTCTAGAGAAAGAGAAGTTGCAGTAGCCCGGGTTGCTTTCCAAGAAGTTGTTATAGCAATAGGGAAAGAAGAGGTGGCCATCAGTTCCAGGTTGTCTATCCCAGAGCAAACCAGAGGTAACATCTTACTGAAGGCATGGGAACATAATATATCCGAGAGAAGAAAAAGAGCTAAAGAGATGAGAGATGCTTGTGAAGAGACATTTGACTTGATAAATAAAAATTTGTTAGATCTCGATAAAGAAAGTAGTGCTGGAACACTAGACAAAATTAACATAGCCAAACATCTACTGGATATCAAGGAAAATGGGGAAAAAGGACAAATTGAATTATCCTAGGTAAGTAAGGTCAATATCGCCCAAGTGGATAAATGGTTGATAAGACCAAGCTTGCAATTGTGGTCTATTGTCGTGGAAGACCGACAAGTAGGAAAAATATTGCCACAGTTGGCAAAGGATTGTTACACTTTCGAGGCGAAAAGTCAAGCCGAACCTTCCAAGATGATAGCCCTAGTTAGTAGAAACGTGTGTTATTTGTATCGAGCAGGGGAAAGGGCAGACTTCTGGAGGCAAGCAGTGACAGATGTTGATGCCATCCTATTTTTGGAGCCAGAGAACAAGAAAAGAAAATGCCCTACCCACGTGGAGGAAGACAAGAGACAAGGAAGCAAAACGCTTCATTTTCCATTTGTAACTGAAATTTTTGGAACGATTAGAATTCAAAGCATTTTAAAATTTTGTATAAGTATGACTTTGAAAGAAGGGAGAAGGGATTTTTCTCCTTTGGCCGATTGTACCAGAGAATATTTATTTCACCCGAATTAATACAAGGTAGATTGAAGACTCTTTTTTCCGTCAAGACTGGGTTATGTGTTTCTTTTGTTATTTTGCATTTCGCATCATTTCTCATATGTGTCTTTAATGAATGCTTAGCTGCAATTTAGTACAACCTCTATTGTGGTGGTCATTTATTTTAGTTATCTAATCGTTTACAGCTTTTCCTCTGTATCGACTATCAGCAGGTACAAGACCTGTGAATTGTTTAGATTTCTATATCATATGCTTCATTAAAGTTTTTCTTAGTTATCTTCTTCTTCTGTCACAAGGTGAGATTCTTCCCTGATTGATGCCTCACATTGTTCAACAGGTCTATGTTTTCTTTCGTTTCATGCATGGTTTTAAAATTTAACTCAGTTACGGAAAACGACCTATGATTTCGTTATACTATTAATTCGATTTTGGGATTCTTTCTTATATAATATAAAGGTGAAATGACAACCAACGCTTTACAAAAACTCTGTTCCTTTATGATTGTCCCTGTGGCACGACAGCCCAACATAGAACCCGGTCTCTTAGATCAAACCATCCTCGCTTTAAACCTTTTCAATACCATTCTAAAAACTGCTACTACCCGAGCCGAACTTGAACGTTCATGGGCAACCATTGAATGAGATATAAACATTCAGGAATAGTTAGAAGCTAGACCCAGACAACTCAGAAACATGCCTTAGCTTCTCTTCCCAGTTTCTTTCTCCAATTACATCTTTCACACTTTTTGGATGCCTAGACTCGGTACTTTATAGCCTTAAGTACAGACTCTGGAACAACATCTTTTTGGCGCCGTTTCCGGGGACAGAGATACGAAATCATTTTCCCTAGGAGAACGACATTTGCAGGTTTCTACTTTTTGACAGTGAACAAAGAGTGAACACCGTCTAAAGGCTAAGTTTTTATTATTCACTTGGCGACTCCACATTAAGTAAGCTGGCATACGGTCGAAGGAATACCAGACAAAATCCAGATGGTAAACAGACCATGCCTGTTCCCGATCCCGAAAAAATACTAAAATCAAGAAGTTCCCTTATGCCAACTACTGCAGTTTACCAGCTTAGACAAACACAACCTAAGGCCAAGATCCCACTCGAAGTAGTGACTTCACAAGGAGCTCTCATCGAAACCCTCTTCGAAGAAATGAAGACAGTGGAAGCCAAAACCCTAAACCCAAATTTGTCTTTCCTAGAAATTAAATCTGAAACTCATACGACTACCCCTTGCATAAATGAAGTTGAAAATCCCTCGGTAAAGCTCACATCGATTGATACCCCCGTAACTCTTCAATTAGATTTCCCAACCCCACTAAGTCTCGAAGAGTATACCATATACTCGGATTCCACACTTGCGGGTTCCCCTGTTTACATCTCTTGCAAGTCAGAGGAAACAAGGCCCCGTATCCCGTTTCCACCTTTTTCAGTCTTCTCTTCTCCCGAAGAAGCTAAAGATTCGCTATACATCTTCCAAAATCCTCTGTACAACATACCGGTTTCCTCTCCTAGAGTATCTATGGCTACAACAGGAGGAGGAGTGGCAGGCCAAGCACCGCCCCCACCACCCAAGATTTTCGTTGAAGTAGCTACCAGATACGCTCCTCTGGTCCTCCCGATACCCTTGCATGACCTGCCTGAAAACTACATGAAAAACATGCCTAAGTTTACAAGGGAAGGAGACCTAACCGCGGCCGAACATATAAATTTCTTTGACCAATTCGCAGACATCCTAGGTCTCAAACATGAAGATGTATATTCACGGTTGTTTGTCCAAACTTTCGAAGGACAGGTGAGAACCTGGTTCCAAAGTTTGCCTGCAGGTTCGATATTATTCTATGATGCTCTAGAAGATGATTTTCTTAGGCAATGGGGCGAAAGGAAGGACCATTTACACTATCTGACTAAGTTTGGATCTTTGAAGAAAAAAATTTAGAAACCATTATGGAATTCATTCAAAGATTTAACAAATTATATAATAAGATCCCAGTCGAGGTCAAATCGTCCCAACTTGCAGCCAAGGTAACCTTTGCAGGAGCCTTCGAACCCGATTTTGCACTTTTATTAAGAGAAAGGAGAGGGGCTGACCTAACTCGAATGCAAGATGATGCCATGGAGATTGAGTCAAACATGATGTCTTCTGGTAAACTAAAAAAAAAAATAGAAACGGGAAACAGAGAGACCAAACGTTTTAAAGAACAAGCGGGACCTTCAGGATCAGGGAGGTCCTCATACGATAAAATAGATGATATGGCTAGGATAATAAAGGAGCTATAAAATAAAATTTCAAGGATGGAGATAGATCAATCCAAAGCAGATCAATTCGTTAAGAGGCATTTCAAAAGAAACCTCAATCCTTAAATTCAACAAAGATAGATTAAAAATGAAGACCAAAAAATTCAAACTCCTTTAAAAAATGAAAATTTTATAGGAGGAAATGACTTGCAAGAGTTTGAGGATCTAGGAGAAGACGTTAACAATCTGGGCGACGATTGTGTACAACCTCATCTAACCAAGGAAGATTATGAGAGGTCTCTGAACATAAAACAACCATCAAATAAAGATAACAACATAAATAATGCAGGTGGTTCTGCCTATCAAGGGATGGTTGATACTATAATGGCCGAGCTCCAACACAGGTACAATCTGAGGCCTAAAAATAAATCTGTGTCGACTACTCAACCAAAGAAAATCCTACCAAGAGGCGAAACATATGAGATCGTTCCGAAAGACACCAAGATATAGAATACCAAAATAAAGGAGGCTGAGGCCCAAGCTGGGAAAATTAAGGTAGCCGAAATGTAGACATTGGAAACAAAACTAACTGAAAATAAAGCGATGCAAACAAATAAGCCAGAAAGGAAGGAAACTGAAGCTTCAACTAAAGAAACAGATAAACTCGTGAGGGATTTCAACCTGGGAAATGAGATAAACAAGATAAAGATACCAATACCTCTGGTCGAATTGGCAAAGAATGTTGTGTACTGAAAGCAAATAACCAAAATGATAAATTTTTCAGATTTAGAAAGTCAGTCTGATGTGAAAAAGTTTTGAAGACGATAAGCCTAATATAAATTTTGGCCTGCATTTCGAAGGCGCTAGGGATACCGTCGCCCCTTTCTATATCACACTGAACATGCAAGATCGTCTGTTGCATAATTGCATGCTAGACTCTGGAGCCTCACATAACATGATGCCTAAGTCTATTATGGACAAACTAGGCCTCGAAATCACCAGGCCATACTGAGACCTATATTCTTTCGATTCAAGGAGAGTTAAGTGTATGGGCATGATCAAAGATCTAGTGGTAACTCTTGCACAGGTTCCCGTAAAAAACATTCTAATGGATGTAGTTATCGCCGATATACCTCCGAAGTATGGTTTTCTCTTATCTAGGTCTTGGGGAGCCAATCTTGGGGGATCTCTTCAATTAGACATGACCTATGCCACGATTCCTGTTTTTGGCGGACAATTCACTTGAATATACAGAGAGACGCGGTTAGCATATACAGTAAGTGATCCATAGAATCCTAATAATTATCCTGTTTATGTCGCCGATCAAGACCTGGGTAATTGTATTTTATCTTTTGATGATGGTGCAAATGATTGTATAGAAGAAAATTTTATAGAGAAAAATAAAGCAAAAAAGATAGATGAAAATGTGTATAACTTTGGAAAATGTTCTTTGATGGCGCTTCGTCATGTGAAGGAGTAGGTGCAGGAGTACTTTTTGTAGCACCTGAAAATGAATTTGTTATCCCTTTTTCTTACAGACTGCAGTGGGACATAGACTACACAAATAATGTATGTGAGTACGAAGCCCTAGTCTTGGGACTAGAAGCTGTCGGGAAGATGAACATAAAGAACTTGGAAGTCTATGGAGATGTGGAGTTGATTGTGAAGAAAATAAATCGGCAGTACCAGGCCAAACACCCGAGATTATGATCTTACATAAATTGCGTCTGGGATCTAATAGAAAACTTTTTCTCATCGGTAAATGTTCAATACATTCCACGTACAGAAAACCTAAACGCTGATTCATTAGCGAAAGCAGCTTCAACTTTCGCACCTCCTACAGCTTTCAAACTGAAGTATCATATAGAAGTGAGGCACAGACCCTCCATACCGAATAATATACAACACTGGTAGGTCTTCGAAGATGATGAACATATCAAAAAATTCCTTGAAATGGTAGACGATTTCGCTGAAACTCACATTGACCATGAAAACCAAAACGACCATACTTGGATTATGCAAGAAGGGGAGGGTCCTCAAGAGTTCCAAGAAAAGATCGTGAATCATCGCATGTTAGCTTTAAAAAACAATCAGATTCTGAAAGGACTAATCCCTCTAGAAAGATTGTTTGACCAAAATGACATGCCCCTAAAATCTACTTTACAGCCTCAACCAGAAGAAGTTGAAGATTGCGACATAGGGACCAAAAGAGGAGCCTAGAATAGTAAAGATATCAAAATATCTTCCCCCCGAGATGAAAGGGAAGTATGCAAATTTACTCCAGCAGTATAAAGACGTGTTCGCTTGGTCTTACTATGAACTGAGAACTTATGACACCATGGTAATCGAACACAAAATACCTTTGAAGCCCGGTGTTAAACCTTTCTTACAGAAACTCAGGCAAATCAATCCCATTTTATTACCCGTGGTCAAAAAGGAAGCTAAAAAGATTTTGGACGCAAAAATAATTGTGCCATTGAGATACTCTGACTAGGTATCTAACTTGGTCCCAGTTAGGAAGAAGAGTGGAGAGATCAGACTGTGTGTGGATTTTAGAAATCTAAATAAATCCTCCCTCAAAGACAATTATCTGCTTCCCAAAATGGATCACGTTTTGGAGAAGGTGGTTGGGACAAATAGAATGTCAATGATCGACGGGTTTTCGGGTTATAATCATATCACTTTCAGTGAGCACGATAAAGAGAAAACAACCTTCACCACCCCTTGGAGCACATTTATGTATGACAAAATGCCTTTTGGTTTAATGAATGTAGGTGCTACCTTCAAGCGTGCTATGGATATCGCTTTCGTCGGTGAGAGAGATAAATTCGTGGTCATTTACCTTGATGATCTAACTGTTTTTTCTAAATCTGATGAAGATCATCGGATACACCTCAAGCAAACGGTTGAGAAATGCTGAAAAATTTGGTTTGTCCTTAAACCCTAAGAAGTCTCACTTTGCGATGCAAGAAGGTAAACTCCTGGGCCATATTGTGTCTCGAGACGGAATTAAAATCGATCCTAAAAGGGCCGAAGCTATAGATACTATAAATATCCCTAGAAATGTAAAAGAAATTCAATCATTTTTAGGAAAAATAATTTTTTTGAGGAGATTTATCCCGAATTTTGTTGAAATAGTAAAATTGATCACAAATATGCTGAGGAAGAACAACGAAGTCAAATGGATAGTAGAAGCCAAAGCATCATTTGCACGTATCAAGAAAGTTATAAGCGAAGCACCCGTGCTGGCCAGCGCTGATTATCTCAAAGAGTTTTTGATTTTCTCATTCGCCTCCGAACACACGATCGCGAAAGTACTCCTCCAGAAGAACGAAGAGGGTTTTGAGCAACTGATAACATTATTTAGTAAGAACCTTAGAGATGTAGAATTGAGATATGATATAATGGAAAAGAAAGCATACGCTATGGTAAAGGCACTGAAGGCTTTTAGAACCTATGTGTTACACTCCAAGGTAATTGCATATGTACCCACAAGTTCTGTAAAAGATATATTGGTGCAGCTCGACAGTGACGGGAAGAGGGGTCGGTGGCTCGCCAAAATTCAAGAATTTGATCTAGAGGTCAAATCGACAAAGCTCGTAAAAGGATAGGGATTGGCTAAGCTCTTAGCCGAATCAAACTTCAGAGCACTCGGAATAAATAATCTGCAAGAATACGAAATATGTGTGGACATAGATGAATTCGATGACCAAATAGCTCCAACCAGAATTGAAGAGAAGTTTGTCTTATCAGGTTGGTATAAAGACATAGTATCGTACCTTCTGACCCGGAACTGCCCGAGTGATTTATCTCCATCTAAAGCCATGACACTAAAATTACGTGTGGTAAAGTACTGTATATCCGAAAGCCAATTGTTCTGGAAAGACCCTCTAGGCTTCCTTTTGGTTTGTTTGGTAGAATCAGAAGCAGAAAAGGTCATAAACGAATTTCACGAAGGAGTATGCGGAGGACATCACGTGTGGAGAGAAACAACTTATAAAATCATGAGGGTAGGATATTACTGGCCTAAACTCTTTTAAGATGTCAATACCAAAGTCAGAGCCTGTAAATATTGCCAATTGTTCGCAGGCAAGCAGAAACTCCCAGCTTTACCTTTGGTTCTGATTAAAACGGAAGCCCCGTTTCAATAATGGGGGTTGGATTTTATAGGCAAAATTAACCCACATGACAGCGCTCAACATAGATGGATCCTGACCGCTACTGATTATTTCACCAAATGGGTGGAAGCTATCCCAACCAGAAGAGCGACAGATTCGATGGTGATAGATTTTCTGGAAGAGAACATACTATCTAGATTTGGCTGTCCCAGAAAAATAGTTACAGACAATGCCCAGGTGTTCAAATCTATGGCGATGGTCAACTTTTTCCAAAATTACAATACTATACTGGGCCATTCTACATCTTACTACCCCCAAGCCAATGGGTTGGCCGAGTCATCGAATAAAACCCTAATTACCATAATCAAGAAAGTGTTGAACGAAAACAAAAAATCTTGGCATGTGCATTTGAAGTACGCCTTGTGGGCGAATCGGATAGGCACCAAGAAATCGATTATCACTTCTCCTTTTTAAATGGTGTACGAGACCGACGTAGTGCTACCCATAAATCTGGCCCTACCTGTGATGAAAATTTGGCAGGATGAAAAAGAAGAACCAAATCACATCACAAGAAGGATAAATCAGTGGATCAAAGTTCAGCAGAACAGAATGGAGGTAGACGAAAGGCTTCAGAGGTATCAAGACAATATGAAAGCGTTGTTTGATCATAAGGCTAAAGACAGGGAATTCCTCCCTGGTGATTTAGTTTTAAAATGGGATGCTAGAAGGGAAGACTCGACAAAACATGGCAAATTTGACCATATCTGGTGTGGTCCATTCAAAGTCATAGCTTCTGAAGGGAAGAAATCATTTTTGTTAGAAAAATTGGAAGGTAAAACCCTTAATGCCCCCATCAATGGGCGCTATCTAAAGCATTATATGCAATAAATAATTTCCAAATTTCCACTGTATATACCGGTTTGTGTTTTTGTTTTTATAGTTGTTCGGTAAGTTTTATTTTCTTTTTCATCGCAAATAAAACAGATTAGTGATAGGAAATTTTCAACACATTGAATTCCATAAATTTTAAAATCTTGACGCTCTTCGTGTTTCTTTCTTACATGATTCTGGTTTACAACCCAAACATCATAAAGAGGAGAACGGACGGTCATGTATTGGGAAACCGATTCACCCGAAACAAGTGATAAAAGATAATTTACTAAGATGAGAACGAAATGGTAAGGCAAAGGTACGAATTCCCCAAATATTTAGATTGCAAATGAAGGTCACCTAAGTGCAATAATGGGCTCATGAGTATGAACTTTTTCACTCGATGGATTATCAAAAGAGTAATTTCTTACTGTGGATTCTAAAAAGTTCCCCTGGATAAGATAAAAATAATCAAAATAAAATAGAAGAAGTGAAGCGTCGTAAATAAGAAAAAGGTTCCAGGAGTCAGGATTGCATTATAACACCTATTCTTACGAAATCCAAAACCTTCTTTGCCTCTCTGTCCCGAATCTTTGATTCTTTCCCCTTGAATCCTGATATCTTCCCATGGTTTTCATAGAAGGAAAAGAGGTTGCACTTTAGCTCTGAAATCCGACAAACGATTTTTCCGAATGCCAACAAAAATGGTGGCGAGTTCTTGCGAACCCTCAGCTCTCACTGAACTTAGATATGCTTAGGCTAATCCTAACTCCCTTGGTTTTTTCAACAGGGCTTGACGATTAGTCTTGCTCAAAAGAAGGCCCCTGGAAATAAACTCTCCCCTAAAGCTTCCCTGCCAACTAAGATGTTTAGAAGGTCAAAGGAAAATTGATCCAGAGTGATCAAAGTGAGTTAACAGACGTCGGCTACAAAATTATATGCAGATATTACCCCTGGTATACCTTCTACTAATTGATTTCCCCCACTTCATGGCAAAGGAAAATATAAGACAGATGGTGAAAGGAAATTCAAAAAATTGATTGTTCCCATCTAGTCCGAAAAGAGATGATGAAAGGAAATTCAAAAAATGATTGCCCTCATCTCAGTATTTAAATGCAAAGTTAGGCTCAAAGTGGTGAAAGGAAATTCAATAAAGGGAATCAAACAACTTCACCGCGGTACTGAACAGGCTCGCTGGCAGTGAAGCAATGTCTAAAATATTTGTAAGCCTATTGCACATGAACTATATCATACTCTGGTAATTAGTTTTCTTTGAAACCTGCTCTACATCCAAGGTGCGTGCAGGACTCTCTGATTAAAAACATTGAAGTTACTTCACCTTGATGCAAGCAAAATCAACAAAACCTGTTCAAATCACCAAGGTTGTTTTGATCACCTTGAGCAGACCCGAATTCAGTATTAGAGGAGCAAGAGGACTAATTTTGAGATAAGAGATTGATTAAGTTCGAAATCTTTCAGAAGTAAAGATGAAACCCCCTTTCTCCCTCTGTATCCTCTTCCCAGACAAGTTTCGCAGAAGTGAACTAATGACTCCATTTACCCAATAAAGGCACTTGGTCTACTGTTCTTCTCATCCCGCAAGGAGATGAGATCCCTAGTTGGATCCTATGTTGGAAGACTTGTATTTTTCCGAATAATCTGGTCATCAAAGGTCGGAGCCGCCTTTTGTCTAAGTATAGAGACGATACACCTAAGCCTAAAAAGTCAGATTTCATGATTTCGTATATATCATGGTTATACATATCTGAACCCTCGATATCCCGACACGCGAAGTGGTGAAGTTGGCTTAAGTTTAATCACAGTTTTTTAACCTTTAAACACGGATTATCACCTTTGATACATCGTTCTCTCGCGTTTCAGGAATCACACCACGAACGCCCTTTGAATGTCCAACGCGTGAAGTTGCGAGTTTAGTTTAAGTTAAAACTGGTTAATAGCAAGAATAATGACTTTTAAGCCATATTTAATCTTCGTCGCGATTTTGTGATTCGACGACTGTTACCCCAGAAACAACATATTTGTAGCTCCGATCCCTGAAGTCATGATTTTCGTTAATTAATCGGGGTTAATTAAAATCTTAAGTCAAATCACAGTTAATCAACCAAGTCGCAATATTGCAAATTCGGGGTTCACGGATTCGACTACTAGGAGTAAAATCATCCGATACTGCAAACTTCAAAAAAAGGATTAAGGACTAAACACACTTAATAAAAGGTTGAACTGAATTAATTAACACCTTAAACGACCTTCAACCCGTACAGCCTACGGATCAAGAATTAAACGTTGTCGCGATCCTCCCGAATCGTGAATTATCAAACATTTATGGAATTTATTAAGAAATTTAGTGAGGTGACTGATAGTAAGATCCCGTTTTATTTCTAAATCTTTTTATTAAATGATTTAAACATTCTGTCAGCAAGGACTCGCACAGACTTAAGTGCTCAAAGCGAAAAGGTTTCAGTCATTATCTTAGATTTCTTTCTAATTTGCGCAGAGCCAAGTTCACCAAGATAACCTCTGTCTATGTTTTCATTTTCTGTGACAGGGGATCTAATTGCAAGGTTCTATATCATGGCTCCGCAAAAAGTGTCCAAGGCAGCTGCCGAGAGTCCAGGTCAAGGTTCAAATATTATTTCTGATACCTCGCCTAGATGTATCAAGACTGTCAAAACGAGAAAGATGACTTTTCCACCAAATACAAAATCGTCGCTCAGTCGGAGATGCACAAGATAGCAGCAAGGCCACGACTTTTTCCCTATTATGATATGATCAGATGGGTGATGGACCATGTAGACATCCCGACTAGGACAATTTTCAATGAGAAGAAGGTGGAAATTGGGACATTCAGACCAGAGCATTTACAGGAAATGTATAAATTGTCTCCCACACTAGACCTTAATCACAATGCCGAATTCTTGGAGGGTTTCAAAAAGAAGGAATGCAAGCAGTTTGGGAAAAGATTATCCGATCTGATCAAAGACTGGGTTTCACACCCCGCGAAATTCAGGGCCGATACTAATGGAATTTATTCAATATCATCGTTGGTACCACAATTCATGTACATAACAATGATGGTTTGCAGACTGTATGGGAAGGATGACACCTCTCACTTCTTTCTCCTATGGGTACCACTTATGCACACAGTAGCAGAGGGATTCTCTTTCGACTAGGCCAAATTGTTGTCAGACAGTCTGGCCAGTCGAATTACAGAATATCGAGCACAAAAGGAGAGCGGGAAAGCGTCCTCATTCTGCATGCCCGCTTACATCATGGATGCCATTTACTTCATGGCACCTTTCCCAATAATGAGCTGGAGCTGGACTCCAACTAATGGAGAGCCTATTCATGTCTAACACTCGAAACTCTGGGAAGATAAAGCCAAAGAATTCGTCTATGAGATTTTCAACTGGGTAATGGTGCCAATGCATGTCTCTATCTTTGGCCATCCGCCTCCCATAATTTCAAATAACATCACAGCCAACCTGAGCAACGTGGCAGATTGGTATATAGAAATGGAATTTTCATATATTAGGGTTTTTGGCACTTCTGTCCCCCCATATGCTTTGTTGTTATTCTGACCAGACAAGCTAGTATGTCGCGAGATCATCAGGCAAACTGTGCTCAGTGGGATAAGCAAGGAGCTCAAAGGATTATCGAAGAAGGTATGGACGCCCTTCCCCATTCACATTGGTACATATTCTTTATTAGATTTCGGCCATGCCAAAGAGGAGGCTACGACCTTGGAGGAAATGAAATTGGTGAACATTGAGTTTAAGAAACATGACCCTAATAAGGTTGTGAGTAATCACATGGCGAGTTATGGGCTGAAAAGATACTAAAATGAAGACTCACCTTTAGACGAAATCTTTCAAGGTGCGAGGTCTTACTCTGAAGTCTTAAGCCGGGTTCAAGCTCTGATGCCCGGTGATATGGTCAATTTTTATACATTCCAAGAGCACAAGAGAAGTTTCCTCCCTAAAGTTTTACAGGACAGAAACTCACAACCTCCGAGTACATAGCAAGTAGAAGATAAAAGTTCAGCGGGTGCGAACCCTAGCAAACAAGAGACTCAGGACAAGACAGAGGAAACTAAGATCTCGAATCAGGAAGAAGAGATACCCAACTAAGAATAAGGAAACCCAGAGATAGTTACCAAGGAAATCGACAGCCCCATTGCGTCCATCACTCCCTTATAATTCACAAAGGAGAACCCTGATACAGAGTGGATCAAGGAGGACCTAACACCTATCTCTGTAGAAGAGTTTCCTCCTAATGAATTCTTCTTCAGTAAGAAAAGGAAGGTTGTGGTGAAGCAAGAAACATACCAAAGAGTGGGCACAGTAGCTAAAAAATACAAAATCCTAGCAGATGGGGAAGCCTTGGAAGAGGATGAATTCGTCAATGAGATAGCAGGAACATTTGGGGCTTACGCAACAACCAACCAATATTCAATAGGAACTTTGAGGGCATGGTTGAAACAAAAGAACCTATTGATCAACAAATTGGGGCTCGGTTAAGAAAAGCAGAGACGAATGCCAGGAATGAAGCAAACAAAGGTTTCAAGCAAGCAAGAGTGGCTTATCAATAGGAAATCCAAAGACTTAAATCCAACCTTGAGCAGATGCATCAATCGACACAAATTAGCCAAACGCAGGTAAGTCAACAGGAAAAGCAAATAAATTTGCTGCAGTGTAAATTAATTTCCGTTGAAAACCAGGTCATAGACATAACAGTATTCCAATCCCAAGCAACGAAAATACGAAATAAGGTAGACGTAGCTCAACAGGATCTACTTCCCAAAGTATAAACCATACAGAATCATTTTCATATGATAGAACAATCATTAAAGGATATCTCCTCGAGAGAAAGAGAAGCAGCAACAGCTTGAGTTGCTTTCCAAGAAGTTGTTATAGCAACAACGAAAGAAGAGGTGGCCATCAGTTCCAGGTTGTCTATCCCAGAGAAAACCAGAGGTAACATCTTACTGAAGGCATGGGAACATAATATATCCGAGAGCAGAAAAAGAGCTAAAGAGATGAGAGATGCTTGTGAAGAGACATTCGACTTGATAAACAAAAAATTGTTAGATCTCGATAAAGAAAGTAGTGTTGGAACACTAGGCAAAATTAACATAGTCGAACATCTGCTGGATATCAAGGAAAATGGGGAAAAAGGACAAATTGAATTATCCCAGGTAAGTCAGGTCAATATCACCCAAGTGGATAAATGGTTGATAAGACCAAGCTTGAAATTGTGATCTATCATCACGAAAGACCAACAAGTAGGAAAACGATTGCCACAGTTGGCAAAGGATTGTTACACTTTCGAGGCGAACAGTCAAGCCGAACCTTCCAAGCTGATAGCCCAGTTAGTAGAAAAGTGTGTTATTTGTATCAAGCAGGGGAAAGGGAAGACTTCTGGAGGTAGGCAGTGATAGATGCTGATCCCATCCTATTTTTGGAGCCAAAGAACAAGAAAAGAAAACGCCCTACGCACGTGGAGGAAGACAAGAGACAAGGAAGCGAAATGCTTCATTTTCCATTTGCAACCGAAATTTTTGGAACGATTAGAATTCAAAGCATTTTAAAATTTTGTATAAGTATAACTTTGAAAGAAGGGAGAAGGGATTTTTCTCCTTTGTCCGATTGTACCATAGAATATTTCTTTCGCCATAATTAATACAAGGTAGATCGAAGACTCTTTTTTCCGTCAAGACTGGGTTATGTGTTTCTTCTATTATTTCACATTTCACATCATTTCTCATATGTGTCTTTAATGAATGCTTAGCTGTAATTTAGTACAACATCTACTGTGGTGGTCATTTATTTTAGTTATCTAATTGTTTACAACTTTTCGTCTGTATCGGCTATCAGCAGGTACAAGACCTGTGAATTGTTTAGATTTCTATATCATATGCTTCATTAATGTTTTTCTTACTTATCTTCTTCTTCTGTCACAAGGTGAGATTCTTCCCTGATTGATGCCTCACATTGTTCAAGAGATCTATGTTTTCTTTCGCTTCATGCATGGTTTTAAAATTTAACTCAGTTACGGAAAACGACCTATGATTTCGTTATACTATTAATTCAATCTTGGGATTCTTTCTTGTATAATCTAAAGGTGAAACGACAACCAACGCTTTACAAATACTCTGTTCCAGCTTTATGATTGTCCCTGTGGCGTGACAACCCAACATAGAACCTGATCTCTCAGATCAAACCAGCCTCGCTTTAAACCTTTTCGATACCATTCTGAAAACTGCTACTACCTGGACCAAACTTGAATGTTCATGGGCAGCCATTGAACGAGATATAAACATTCAGGAATAGTTAGAAGCTAGACCCAGACAACTCATAAACCAGCCTTAGCTTCTCTTCCCAATTGTTTTCTCCAGTTACATCTTTCACACTTTTTGGATGCCTAGACTCGGTACTTTATAGCCTTAAGTATAGACTCTGGAACAACATCTTTTTGGCGGTGTTGCCGGGGATGGAGATACGAAATCATTTTCCCTGGGAGAACGACATTTGCAGGTTTCTACTTTTTGATAGTGAACAAACAGTGAACACTGTCTAAAGGCTAAGTTTTTATTATTCACTTGGCGACTCCACGTTAAGTAAGTTGGCATCCGGTCAAAGGAATAGCAGACAAAATCCAGATGGTAAACATACCATGCCTATTCCCGATCTTGAAAAAATACTAAAATCAAGAGGTTCCCTTAAGCTAACTACTGCAGTCTACCAGCTTAGACACACACAACCTAAGGCCAATATACCACTCGAAGCAGTGACTTCGCAAGGAGCTTTCATCTAAACCCTCTTCGAAGAAACAAAGACAGTCGAGTTTGAAACCCTAAACCCAAATTTGGCTTTCCCATAAATTAAATCTGAAACTCATACGACTAGCCCTTGCGTAAATGAAGGTGAAAATCCCTCGGTAAAGCTCACATCGATTGATACCCCCGTAACTCTTCAGTTATATTTCCCGACCCCACTAAGTCTTGAAGAGTATACCATATACTCAGTTTCCACACTTGCGGGTTCCCCCATTTACATCTCTTGCAAGTCAGAGGAACCAAGCCCCCGTATCCCATTTCCACCTTTTTCAGTCTTCTTGTCTCCCGAAGAAGCTAAAGATTCGCTATACATCTTCCAAAATCCTCTGTACAACATACCAATTTCCTCTCCTAGAGTATCTATGGTTGTGGAAGGAGGAGGAGTGGGAGGCCAAGCGTCGCCCCCACCACCTAGGATTTTCGCTAAAGTAGCTGCCATATACACTCCTCTGGTCCTCCCGGTACCCTTGCATGACCTGCCTGAAAACTACATGAAAAACCTACCTAAGTTTACAAGGGAATGAGACCTAACTGCGACCGAAAATATAAATTTCTTTGACCAATTCACGGACATCTTAGGTCTCAAACATGAAGATGTGTATTCACAATTGTCTGTCCAAACTTTCGAAGGACACGTGAGAACCTGGTTCCGAAGTCTGCCTGCAGGTTCGATATTATCCTATGATGCTCTAGAATATGCTTTTCTTAGGCAATGGGGTGAAAGGAAGGACCATTTATACTATCTGACTGAGTTTGGATCTTTGACGAAAAAAAGTTTAGAAACAGTTATCGAATTCATTCAAAGATTTAACAAATTATATAATAAGATCCCAGTCAAGGTCAAACCGTCCCAACTTGCAGCCAAGGTAACCTTTGCGGGAGCCTTCGAAGCTAATTTCACACTTTTATTAAGAGAAAGGAGAGGGATTGACCTAATCGGAATGCAAGATGATGTCGTGGATATTGAGTCAAACATGATGGCTTCTGGTAAACTAAAAACAAAAATAGAAATGGGAAACAGAGAGACCAAACGTTTTAAGGAACAAGTGGGACCTTCAGGATCAGGGAGGTCCTCAGATGATAAAATAGATGATATGGCTAGGATAATAAAGGAGCTATCAAATAAAATTTCAAGGATGGAGCTAGATCAATCCAAAGTAGATCAATTCGTTAAGAGGGATTTCAGAAGAAACCTCAATCCTTAAATTCAACAAAGACAGATTAAAAATGAAGACCAAAAAATTCAAACTCCTTTAAAAAACGAAAATTTTATAGGAGGAAATGACTTGCAAGAGTTTGAGGATCTAGGAGAAGATGTTAACAATTTGGGCGAGGATTGCGTACAACCTCATCTAACCAAGGAATAGTATGAGAGGTCTCTGAACACAGAACAACCGTCAAATACAGATAACAACATAAATAATGTAGGTGATTCTGCCTAACAAGGGATGGCTGATACTATAATGGCTGAACTCCAACATAGGGACAATCTGAGGCCTAAAAATAAATCTGTGTTGACTACTCAACCAAAGAAAATCCTGCCAAGAGGTGAAACATATGAGCCCATTCCGAAAGACACCGAGATACAGAATACCAAAATAAAGGAGGTTGAGGCCCAAGCTGGGAAAATTAAGGTAGCTGGAACGCAGACATTGGAAACAAATCTAATTGAAAATAAAGCGATGCAAACAAATAAGCCAGAAAGGAAGGAAACTGAAGCTTCAACTAAAGAAATAGAGAAACTCGCGGGGGGGGGGTTCAACCTGGAAAATGAGATAAACAAGATAAAGATACCAATACCTCTGGTCGAATTGGCAAAGAATCCTGTGTACCGAAAGAAAATAACCAAAATGATAAATTTTTCAGATTTAGAAAGTCAGTTTGACGTGATAAATTTGGAAGACGATAAGCCTAAAATAACTTTCGGCCCACATTTTGAAGGCGCCAGGGATACTGTCGCCCCTTTCTATATCACACTGAATGTGCAAGATCGTCTGTTGCATAATTGCATGCTAGACTCTGGAGCCTCACATAACGTGATGCCCAAGTCTATTATGGATAGACTAGGCCTCGAAATCACCAAGCCATACAAAGACCTATATTCTTTCGATTCAAGGAGAGTTAAGTGTATGGGCATGATCAAAGATCTAGTGGTAACTATTGTACATGTTCCGGTAAAAAACGTTCTAATGGATGTAGTTATCGTCGATATACCTCCGAAGTATGGTTTTCTCTTATCTAGGTCTTGGGGAGCCAATCTTGGGGGATCTCTTCAATTAGACATGACCTATGCCACGATTCCTTTTTTTGGCAGACAGTTCACTCGGCTATACAGAGAGACACGGTTAGCATATACAGTAAGTGATCCACATAATCCTAATAATTATCCTGTTTATGTCGCCGATCAAGACCTGGGTAATTGTATTTTATCTTTTGATGATGGTGCAAATGATTGTATAGAAGAAAATTTTATAGAGGAAAATAATGCAAAAAAGATAGATGAAAATGTGTATAACTTTGGGATTTGGAAAATGTTCTTTGATGGCGCTTTGTCATGTGAAGGAGCAGGTGCAGGAATACTTTTTGTAGCACTTGAAAATGAATTTGTTATCCCTTTTCTTACAGACTGCAGTGGGACATAGACTACTTAAATAATGTATGTGAGTACGAAGCCCTAGTCTTGGGACTAGAAGATGCCAGGAAGATGAACATAAAGAACTTGGAAGTCTATGGAGATGCGGAGTTTATTGTGAAGAAAATAAATCGGCAGTACGAGGCCAAACACTCGAGATTAAGATCTTATAGAAATTGCACCTGGGATATAATAGAAAACTTTTTCTCATCGGTAAATGTTCAATACATTCCATGTACAGAAAACCTAAAAGCTGATTCATTAGCCAAAGCAACTTCAACTTTCGCTCCTCCTAAAGCTTTCAAACTGAAGTATCATATAGAAGTGAGGCACAGACCCTCCATACCAAATAATATACAACACTGGCAGGTCTTCGAAGATGACAAATAGATCAGAAAATTCCTCGAAATGGTAGACGATTTCGCTGAAACTCACATTGACCAAGAAAACAAAAACAACCATACTTGGATTATGCAAGAAGGGGAGGGTCCTCAAGAGTTCCAAGAAAAGATCGTGAATCATCGCATGTTAGTTTTAAAAAACAATTAGATTATGAAAGGACTAATCCTTCTAGAAAGATTGTTTGACCAAAATGACATGCCCCTAAAATCTACTTTACAGCCTCAACCAGAAGAAGTTGAAGATTGCAACATAGGGAACAAAGAAGAGCCTAGAATAGTAAACATATCAAAATATCTTCCCCCCGAGATGAAAGGGAAGTATGCAAATTTACTCCAGCAGTATAAAGACGTGTTCGCTTGGTCTTATGATGAGCTGAGAACTTATGACACCATGGTAATCGAACACAAAATACCTTTGAAGCACGGTGTTAAACCTTTCAGACAGAAACTTAGGCAAATCAATCCCATTTTATTACCTATGGTCGAAAAGGAAGTTAAAAAGATTTTGGATGCAAAAATAATTTTGCCACTGAGATACTCTGACTGGATAGCTAACTTGGTCTCGGTTAGGAAGAAGAGTGGAGAGATCAGACTGTGTGTGGATTTTAGAAATCTAAATAAATCCTCCTTCAAAGACAATTATCTGCTTCCCAAAATGGATCACGTTTTGGAGAAGGTGGTTGGGACAAATAGAATGTCAATGATCGACGGGTTTTTGGGTTATAATCATATCGCTGTCAGTGAGCACGATAAAGAGAAAACAACCTTCACCACCCCTTGGGGCACATTTATGTATGACAAAATGCCTTTTGGTTTAATGAATGTAGGTGCTACCTTCCAGCGTGCTATGGATATCGCTTTCGTCGGCGAGAGAGATAAATTCATGGTCATTTACCTTGATAATTTGACTGTTTTTTCTAAATCTGATGAAGATCATCTGATACACCTCAAGCAAATGTTCGAGAAATGCCGAAAATTTGGTTTGTCCTTAAACCCTAAGAAGTCTCACTTTGTGATGCAAGAAGGTAAACTCCTGGGCCATATTGTGTTTCGAGACAGAATTAAAATCGATCCTAAAAGGGTCGAAGCTATAGATACTATAAATATCCCTAGAAATGTAAAAGAAATTCAATCATTTTTAGGAAAAATAATTTTTTTGAGGAGTTTTATCCCGAATTTTGCTGAAATCGTAAAATTGATCACAGATATGTTGAGGAAGAACAACGAAGTCAAATGGATGATAGAAGCCAAAGAATCGTTTGCACGTATCAAGAAAGTTATAAGCGAAGCACCCATGCTGGCCAGCCCTGATTATCTCAAAGAGTTTCGGATTTTCTCATTCGCCTCCGAACACACGATCGCGAAAATACCCCTCCAGAAGAACGAAGAGGGTTTTGAGCAACCAATAACATTCTTTAGTAAGAGCCTTAGAGATGTAGGATTGAGATATGATATAATGGAAAAGCAAGCATACGTTATGGTAAAGGCACCAAAGGCTTTCAGAACCTATGTGTTACACTCCAAGGTAATTGCATATGTGCCCACCAGTTCTGTAAAAGATATATTGGTACAGCCCGACAATGACGGGAAGAGGGGTCGGTGGCTCACCAAAATTCAAGAATTTGATCTAGAGGTCAAACCGACAAAGCTCGTAAAAGGACAGGGCTTGGCTAAGCTCTTAGACGAATCAAACTTCAGAGCACTCGGAATAAATAGCGTGCAAGAATACGAAAGATGTGTGGACATAGATGAATTCGATGACCAAATAGCTCCAACCATAATCAAAGAGAAGTTTGTCTTATCAGGTTGGTATAAAGACATAGTATCGTACCTTCTGAACCTAAACTGCCCGAGTGATTTATCTCCATCTAAATCCAGGACACTGAAATTACATGCGGTAAAGTATTGTATATCCGAAAGCCAATTGTTCTGGAAATACCCTCTAGGCTTCCTTTTGGTTTGTTTGGTAGAATCAGAAGCAGAAAAGGTCATAAACAAATTTCATGAAGGAGTATGTGGAGGACATCACGCGTGGAGAGAAACGACTTATAAAATCATGAGGGCAGGATATTACTGGCCTAAACTCTTTTAAGATGTTAATACCAAAGTCAGAGCCTGTAAATTTTGCCAATTATTCTCAAGCAAGCATAAACTCCCAGCTTTACCTTTGGTTCTAATTAAAACGGATGCCCCGTTTCAACAATGGGGGTTGGATTTTATAGGCGAAATCAACCCACATTCCAATGCTCAACATAGATGGATCCTGACCGCTACCGATTATTTCACCAAATGGGTGGAAGCTATCCCAACCAAAAGAGCGACAGATTCGGTGGTGGTAGATTTTTTGGAAGAGAACATACTATCTAGATTCGGTTGTCCCAAAAAAATAGTTATAGACAATGCCCAGGTGTTCAAATATATGGCGATGGTCATCTTTTGCCAAAAATACAATACTATACTGGGCCATTCTACAGCTTACTACCCCCAAGCCAATGGGCTCGCCGAGACATCAAATAAAACCCTAATTACCATAATCAAGAAATTGTTGAACGAAAACAAAAATTCTTGGCATGTGCATTTGAAGTACGCCTTGTGGGCGAATTAGATAGGCACCAAGAAATCAATTGGCACTTCTCCTTTTCAAATGGTGTACGAGACCGACGTAGTGCTACCCATAAATCTGGCCCTACCCGTGATGAAACTTTGGCAGGATGAAAAAGAAGAACCAAATCACATCACAAGAAGGATAAATCAGTTGATCGAAGTTCAGCAGAAGAGAATGGATGTAGACGAAAGGTTTCAGAGGTATCAAGACAATATGAAAGTGTTGTTCGATCATAAGGCTAAAGACAGGGAATTCCTCCCTGGTGATTTAGTTTTAAAATGGGATGCTAGAAGGGAAGACTCAACAAAACATGGAAAATTTGACCATATCTGGTGTGGTCCATTCAAAGTCACAACTTCTGAAGGGAAGAAATCATTTTTGTTAGAAAATTTGGACGGTAAAACCCTTAACGCCCCCATCAATGGGCGCTATCTAAAGCACTATATGCAATAAATAATTTCCAAATTTCCACTGTATATATCGGTTTGTGTTTTTGTTTTTATAGTTGTTCGGTAAGTTTTATTTTCTTTTTCATCGCAAATAAAACATGTTAGTGATAGGAAATTTTCAACACATTGAATTCCATAAATTTTAAAATCATGATGCTCTTCATGTTGCTTTCTTACAGGATTCCAGTTTACAACCCAAACATCATAAAGAGGAGAACGAACGATCATGTATTGGGAAACCGATTCGCCCGAAACAGGTGATAAAAGATAATTTACTAAGATGAGAACGAAATGGTAAGGAAAAGGTACGAATTCCCCAAATATTTAGATTGCAAATGAAGGTCACCTAAGTGCAATAACGGGCTCATGAGTATGAACTTTTTCACTCGATGGATTATCAAAAGAGTAATTTTTTACTGTGGATTCTAAAAAGTTCTCGTAGATAAGATAAAAATAATCAAAATAAAACAGAAGAAGTGAAGCATCCTAAATAAGAAAAAGGTTCCAGGAGTCAGGTTTGCGTTATAACACCTGTGCTTACGAAATCTGAAACCTTCTTTGACGCTTTATCCCAAATATTTGATTCTTTCCCCTTGAATCCTGATATCTTCCCATGGTTTTCATAGAAGGAAAAGAGGTTTCACTTTAGCTCTGAAAGCCGACAAACGATTTTTCCGAACGCCAACAAAAAGGGCGGCGAGTTCTTGCGAACCCTCAGCTCTCACTAAACTTAGATATTCTTAGGCTAATCCTAACTCCCTTGGTTTTTTCAACAGGTCTTGACGATTAGTCTTGCTCAAAAGAAGGCCACTGGAAATAAACTCACCCCTAAAGCTTCCCTGCTAACTAAGATGTTTAGAAGGTCAAAGGAAAATTGATCCAGAGTGATCAAAGTGAGTTAACAGATGTCGGCTGCAAAATTATATGCAGATATTACCCCTGGTATACCATCTACTAATTGATTGCCCCCACTTCATGGCAAAGGAAAATATAAGACAGATGGTGAAAGGAAATTCAAAAAATTGATTGCCCCCATCTAGTTCGAAAAGAGACGATGAAAGGAAATTCACAAAATGATTTCCCTCATCTCAGCATTTAAATGCAAAGTTACGGCTCGAAGTGGTGAAAGGAAATTCAATAAAGGGAATCAGACAACTTCACCGGGGTACTGAACAAGCTCGCTGGCAGTGAAGCAATGTCTAAAATATCTGTAAGCCTGTTACACATGAACTATACCGTACTCTGGTAATTAGATTTCTTTGAAACCTTCTCTACATCCAAGGTGCATGCAGGACTCCCTGATTAAAAACATTGAAGTTACTTCACCTTGATGCAAGCAAAATCAACAGAACCTGTTCAAATCCCCAAGGTTGTTTTTATCACCTTGAGCAGACCCGAATTCAGTATTAGAGGAGCAGGAGGACTAATTTTGAGATAAGAGATTGATTAAGTTCGAAAGCTTTCAAAAGTAAAGATGAAACCCCCTTTCTCCCTCTATATCCTCTTCCCGGACAAGTTTCGCAAAAGCAAACTAATGACTCCATTTACCCAATAAAGGCACTTGGTCTACTGTTCTTCTTGTCCTGCAAGGAGACGAGATCCGTAGTTGGAGCCTATGTTGGAACACTTGTATTTTTTCGAATAATCTGGTCATCAAAGGTCGGAGCCGCCTTTTGTCTAAGTATAGAGACGATATACCTAAGCCTAAAAAGTCGGATTTCGTGATTTCGTATATATCATGGTTATACATATCTGAACCCTCGATATCCCGACACGCGAAGTGGTGAAGTTGGCTTAAGTTTAATCACAGTTTTTTAACTTTTAAACACGGATTATCACCTTTGATACATCGTGTTGTCACGTTTTAGGAGTCACACCTCGAATGCCCTTCGAATGTCCGATGCGTGAAGTTGCGAGTTTAGTTTAAGTTAAAACTGGTTAATAGCAAGAATAATGACTTTTAAGCCATATTTAATCTTCATCGCGATTTCGCGACTCAACGGTTGTTACCCTAGAAACAACATATTTGTAGCTCCGATCCCCGAAGTCATGATTTTCGTTAATTAATCAGGGTTAATTAAAAGCTTAAGTCAAATCACAGTTAATCAACCAAGTCACAATATCGCGAATTCAAGGTTCGCGGATTCGACGACTAGGAGTAAAATCATTCGATAATGCGAACTCCGAAAAAGGGATTAAGGAATAATCAGACATAATAAAAGGTTGAACTGAATTAATTAACACCTTAAATGAACTTCAACCCATACGACCTATGGATCGAGAATTAAATGTTGCCGCGATCCTCCCGAATCGCGAATTATCAAACATTTACGACATTTATTAAGAAATTTACTGAGGTGATTGATAGTAAGATCCCGTTTTATTTCTAAATATTTTTATTAAATGATTTAAACATTCTGTCAACAAGGACTCCCAGAGACTTAAGTGCTCAAAGCGAAAAGGTTTCAGTCATTATCTTAGATTTCTTTCTAATTTGCGCAGAGCCAAGTTCACCAAGATAACCTCTGTCTGTGTTTTCATTTTCTGTGACAGGGGATCTAATTGCAAGGTTCTATATCATGGCTCCGCGAAAAGCGTCCAAGGTAGCTGCCGAGAGTCCAGGTCAAGGTTCAGATATTATTTCCGATACCTCGCCTAGAAGTATCAATACTGTCAAAACATGGATGTATGTCTCCGACATTCTGCAATCTGAGCTGATAGATTGTCCAGATGATTCCAGTGATAACGAGAAAGATGACTTGTCCACCAAATACAAAATCGTCGCTCAGTCGGAGATGCACAAGATATTAGCAAGGCCACGACTTTTTCCCTATTATGATATGATCAGATGGATGCTGGATCATGTAGACATCCCGACTAGGACAATTTTCAATGAGAAAAAGGTGGCAATTGGGACATTCAGACTAGAGCATTTACAGGAAATGTATAAATTGTCTTCCACACCAGACCTTACTCACAATGCCGGATTCTTGGAGGGTTTCAAAAAGAAGGAATGCAATCAGTTTGGGAAAATCTTATCCGATCTGATCAAAGACTGGGTTTCACACCCCGCAAAATTCAGGGCCGATACTAATGAAATTTATTCAATCTCATCGTTGGTACCACAATTCATGTATATATAAATGATGGTTTGTAGACTGTATAGGAAGGAGGACACCTCTCACTTCTTTCTCCCATGGGTACCACTTATGCACACAGTAGCAGAGGGATTCTCTTTTGACTGGGCCAAATTGTTGTCAGATAGTCTAGCCAGTCAAATTACAGAATATCGAGCACAAAAGGCGAGTGGGAAAGCGTTGTCATTCTTCATGTCCACTTACATCATGGACGCTATTTGCTTCATGACACCTTTCCCATTAATGAGCTGGAGCTGGTCTCCAACTAATGCAGAGCCTATTCATGTCTACCACTCGAAACTTTGGGAAGATAAAGCCAAAGAATTCATCTACAAGATTTTCAACTGGGTAATGGTGCCAATGCATGTCTCTATCTTCGACCATCCGCCTCCCAGGATTTCATATAACATCACGACCAACCTAAGCAGCGTGGCAGATTGGTATAGAGAAGAGGAATTTTCATATATTAGGGTTTTTGGCACCTCTGTCCCCCCATATGCTCTGTCGTTATTCTCACCAGACAAGCTAGTATGTCGCGAGATCGCCAGGCCAACTGTGCTCGGTGGGATAAGCAAGGAGCTCAAAGGAGTATCGAAGAAGGTATGGCCACCCTTCCCCATTCACATTGGTACATATTCTTTATTAGATTTCATCCATGCCAAAGCGGAGGCTACGACCTTGGAGGAAATGAAATTGGTGAACATTGAGTTTAAGAAACATGACCCTAATAAGGTTGTGAGTAATCACATGGCGAGTTGTGGGATGAAGAGATACGAACACGAAGACTCACCTCATGATGAAATATTTTGAGGTGCGAGGTCCTACTCTGAAGTCTTAAGCCAGGTTCAAGCTCCGCTGCTTGGTGATATGGTCGATTTTTATACATTCCAAGAGTACATGAGAAGTTTCCTCCCTAAAGTTTTACAGGGCATAAAATCACAACCTCCAAGTACACAGCAAGCAGAAGATAAAAGTTTAGCGGGTGCGAACCCTAGCAAACAAGAGACTCAAGAAAAGACAGAGGAAACTAAGATCTCAAATCAGGAAGAAGAGATCTCCAACCAAGAAGAAGGAAACCCAGAGATAGTTACCAAGGAAATCGACAACCCCATTACATCCATCACTCCCTTACAATTCACAAAGGGGAACCCTGATACAGAGTGGATATTCAAGGAGGACCTGACACCTATCTCTATAGAAGAGTTGCCTCCTAGTGAATTCTTCTTCAGTAAGAAAAGGAAGGTCGTGGTGAAGCAATAAACATACCAAAGAGCGGGTGTAGTAACTAAAAAATACAAAATCCTAGCAGATGAGGAAGCCTTGGAAGAGGAAGAATTCGTCGATGAAATAGCAGGAACATTGGGGGCTTACGCAACAACCAACCAATATTCAGTTGGAACTTTGAGGGCACAGTGGAAACAAAAGAACCTATTCATCAGCATATTGGAGGCTCGGTTAACAACGATAGAGACGAATGCCAGGGATGAAGCAAACAAAGGTTTCGAGCAAACTAGAGTGATTGATCAACAGGAAATCAAGAGACTTAAATCCGACCTTGAGCAGATGCATCAGTCGACACAAATTAGCCAAACGCAGGTAAGTCAACAGGAAGATAAAATAAAACTGCTACAGTCTAAATTAATTTCTATTGAAAACCAGGTCATAGACATAACAATATTCCAATCCCAAGCCACAGAAATACGAAATAAGGTAGAAGTAGCTCAACATGATCTACTTGCCAAAGTAGAAACCATACATAATCATTTTCATATGATAGAACAAGCATTAAAGGATATCTCCTCGAGAGAAAGAGAAGCTGCAGCAACTCGGGTTGCTTTCCAAGAAGCTGTTATAGCAACAACGAAAGAAGAGGTGGCCATTAGTTCCAGGTTGTCTATCCCAGAGCAAACCAGAGGTAACATCTTACTGAAGGCATGGGAACATAATATATCTGAGAGTAGAAAAAGAGCTAAAGAGATGAGAGATGCTTGTGAAGAGACATTCAACTTGATAAACAAAAATTTGTTAGATCTCAATAAAGAGAGTAGTGCTGGAACACTGGGCAAAATTAACATAGCCAAACATTTGTTGGATATCAAGGAAAATTGGGAAAAAGGACAAATTGAATTATCCCAAGTAAGTCAGGTCAATATCGCCCAAGTGGATAAATGGTTGATAAGACCAAGCTTGAAATTGTGGTGTATCATCATGGAAGACCGACAAGTAGGAAAAAGATTGCCACAGTTGGTGAAGGATTGTTACACTTTCGAGGCGAACAGTCAAGCCGAACCTTCCAAGCTGATAGCCCAGTTAGTAGAAAAGTGTGTTATTTGTATCGAGCAGGGGAAAGGGCAGACTTCTGGAGGCAAGCAATGACAGACGTTGATCCCATCCTATTTTTGGAGCCAGAGAACAAGAAAGGAAAACACCCTACCCACGTGGAGGAAGACAAGAGACAAGGAAGCGAAATGCTTCATTTTCCATTTGTAACCGAAATTTTTGGAACGATTAGAATTCAAAGCATTTTAAAATTTTGTATAAGTATAACTTTGAAAGAAGGGAGAAGGGATTTTTCTCCTTTGGCCGATTGTACAAGAGAATATTTCTTTCGCTAGAATTAATACAAGGCAGATCAAAGACTCTTTTTTCTGTCAAGACTGGGTTATGTGTTTCTTCTATTATTTCACATTTCACATCATTTCTCATATGTGTCTTTAATGAATGCTTAGCTGCAATTTAGTACAACCTCTACTATGGTGGTCATTTATTTCATTTATCTAATCGTTTACAACTTTTCCTCTGTATCGACTATCAACAGGTACAAGACCTGTGAATTATTTAGATTTCTATATCATATGCTTCATTAAAGTTTTTCTTACTTATCTCTTCTTCTATCACAAGGTGAGATTCTTCCCTGATTGATGCCTCACATTATTCAATAGATCTATGTTTTCTTTTGCTTCATGCATGGTTTTAAAATTTAACTCAGTTACGGAAAACGACCTATGATTTCGTTATACTATTAATTTGATTTTGGGATTCTTTCTTGTATAATCTAAAGGTGAAACGACAACCAACGCTTTACAAAAACTCTGTTCCTTTATGACTATCCCTGTGGCATGACAACCCAACATAGAACCCGGTCTCTCAGATCAAACCAGCCTTGCTTTAAACCTTTTCGATACCATTCTTAAAACTGCTACTACTCGGGCCGAACTTGAACGCTCATGGGCAGCCATTGAACGAGATATAAACATTCAGGAACAATTAGAAGCTAGACCCAGACAACTCAGAAACCAACCTTATCTTCTCTTCCCAGTTATTTTCTCCAGTTACATCTTTCACACTTTTTGGATGCCTAGACTCGGTACTTTATAGCCTTAAGTACAAACTCTGGAACAACAGAACCATTGGAAGAGATAAAGGTGTATGGTAATTTATTGTTTCGACGAGGGTTTTCTGATGGAATACTCCATATCTTGATAATCATGCTTCCATGAAGGAGATTTATATGTAGGCTTGATTAAAATGCTTGGATAAGGTCAAACTGGCCAATGAGCTATGGGCCACCAAGTAATGTGAGTGGTTATGTGAGGGACCCACCTACACGCATCTAACTCTCACCGCATGTATCAGTTCCTTTGGACCAATAAATTCTTAACACGAGGTCACAATGTAAATGCTTGGTGACGTAGTGGAGCTCTTGTACATTAGGGAAATTTCATCTAAGAGACTTCATCGAAATCGATGGTGTGTGAAATGTGCAATCCTTTCCAATGAAGAAGACCTCGATAGAAAGGTATCTGGCATTCATATGTATTTGTTTCCGATGATAAGACCCTGATAGAAGGCTTTCGATAGTCTATCGACTTTTCGATTTCAGAAAGGTATTTAACAATTACATGTTGATTGATCCTGAATGAAGATGTCCTGATGAGGAGTGATCTGATAGCCCTTGGACACGATCACAGAACTGAAGATTTTCCTTGTAATTGCAATAGATTTCCCGAAATAAATCATAGTTTATTTATTGGGGAAAAAGGGTTAGCAAATACATGATAGAACTTCATAATATCTTTTGATAATCATAGCTTTCTTTGGTTAACCCTGAGACTGCATGTATAGAATAATAGTTTCTTGTACAAGTACCAAATCAAGTTGGTAGTGATATAATTCATTGCTTAAAAATTTTAATAGGGCTACCCATTGAAATCCTCTGGGACATAGAATTTCAGTGGGTAGTCGCGGGGTGACAACAATTCAAATTAATAATATAATTAATAAACTAATAAATATGCACACTTAGGGGTGATAACATTTTAAGAGCACCATGGGAACAATGAACCAACAAGTGGGGAAGTAGGAGAGTCAATAAAATAATATTTTAATATTAATGCCAAGTGTCTAGTTCCCAAAGCCTCCCTTTTATTTTGTCTTACATGCCTTATGGATGGACATGTATTCCTCATGCAAGCTATGTATTCATGGAAGCCTTGGGGATGGGTATTGCTAACCTTTGGAAAATAATTCATTCATTCATTCTCTTGTGTGGAGTTGATGTTGGGTATGTTGGAATGTTGGTGCTAGAGTATGCATGCTGCCATGAAAGATATGTTGCTACCATAGTTTTTCTACCATGAATGAATATAACAACCGTGGTTGAGTTATGGGTAAATGTTACACCTGATATTCCATGGTTTCCATCAATTGAGATTTCCTAGCAAGTACTTGTCGTGGAAATGGAGGGAACCGAGATAGCATGAGGAATTGTTTAGTAGTGAAGGGGATCCCATTCCTTGTGTTGTGAAGTGTTGAGGGGGAAATCGAGTTTTGTAAATGGAATTGGTGTAAATGAAATGGGATGAAGTGTTATTCTTTGGCTCTAACAATTGGGAATTCGGTTAAGTGAAGAAAAGAAAACCATAGCCATAGCTAGTAAATGCACCCTTGTTTTTCCATTTCCTGGAATAAGGGTGGCACCTACTCAAGATAGTGCCTATGGATAGGAGGAAAAACACTCCCATGGAGCTATTTCCTCAAGTACAACCTAAAATAGATAAGTATTATAGTATTTATTGTTAATGTGTTAATGTTGTTGTTGATGTTATATATGAGGATAATGTGATTTGTTTTTGAAGAATTAAGGCTAGAAGTTAGCATTGGCTCAAGAGGGAATTCCGGGTTGTGTGGTAAATATTTGTATGTGGATTTGAGGTTGTTATAGCCATATTCGTAAATTGTTATAGACATATTTGTAAATCGAGAAGCATAATTATGGTTGTGTTCTATAAATTAATTTCTATCCATGTCAATATGTTGTAATTGGCCTTGTGGGTATCTAAGAAGAGATTAGAGTCATGAAGCAAATGTAATTAATATTATGGGAAAGTTTGGAGATGCGGGTTGTAATATTTTCATATGTACACATTAATATTTCCATATACTCTTAGAGATTATGAATTATGTGCTAAAATTGTTGAATGTGCACATGGGTATTGAACAAATCTATAATGGGCAATGTAATTTTGTTGCTACATTTGTAGTTGCACGTGAATTCCATGTGATAATATTGATTACAACTTAATTAAGGAATTAATTGGCTAGATGTGTTACAACTATAAACTGATTGATTGGATGAATGGACTTCCCTTCCCAAAGTACTTCTTGCAATGAAAGGTGAGGATATCATTGAAAAATAGAAAAATATGGAAAGATACCTCAAAATCCATCAAGGGCGTATAAACAAATCTCCTACTTGTACTTCTATTATAGTATGAAATGGAAATATTCTTTCTAAAGCACAAGGTACATCTAATGGAGATAAATACTAAGATGTTGTAGGATAAATGCCTAAAAAGGAGTCTCCTGGATGTCACCCTCTACTTTTTTTGGTTAGTTTTTCATGATATGGAAGATCAAGATACAATTGTTGAATAAGCTTGGACCTACTGCGTGTCCTTCTAGTCTCCATACTTTAAATAGTGAAGTCTCCATGTGAATAAAGAACTTACTCAAATTGAGAGATGTGACTTGTTTACTTTGAGGAAGTATTCTTAGCAGTGGCTAGTCCTTCTACACCTTAAAGGAAAAAACTATATTTTTTGTTATTTTACCAGGAAGAATGTCCCTGAAAACAATGACACTATACGTTTTCCCTTGAGATTTTATCTTTCACAGAAAAATAAAATAATGTTGGGACATCCAATTAAGGTTTGAGACCTCCCCACTCTAAGCCTCAAGGGAAAAATAATTTTCCCAAAGAAGGTAAACACTATAAGCTTCAAAGGAAAAACCATTTTCTCGAAGAAGGTAAACCTTAAAATTCTAGAGAAGTAATCTTTAAACACATTGTGACTTAATTGTTTACAGATTCTAAAAGAGTAAGACAAAGTACTTCATAAATTCCAAAACATAGTTTGTGTAAAGACAATAGGACATTTAACTCAAACGTGGAGATATAGAAGATTCAAAGAGAAAACGATATCTAAAATTTTTAGAGAGTGGATATGCTAAGTCTCCTCTGTAAATAGAATAGTATCATAAAATGTCGATACTTCTTCCATATTGATGTTGATGGACCCTTCATATTTACTCCCTATGATTTCTTATCCAACTAAATGATTCTATTGTGGTCATAATGGAGATTGACTCCATAAAAAACTTCATAAATCAATTCTCAGAATTGGACTTCACTTCAAACCATAAGATATTGGACATAGCTTTCCCTCAACAATACCTACATCGACACTGGAGCAATTTCTCTGTACACGACGAATTTCTCAATTGATCTTTAAAAGAGGGAAAATTTCAATCATTGATTTCTTCAATTTTACTGCACCATGGACTAAGAAAATACAGGTTTTTCATCTTCATGCTCATACTCATGATTTTGTGATTCATGCCCCAAATATCGAGATATCAACTCTTGAGTCTAGAAGCAACATGACTTTTTCTTGCCATTTTGCGCCGCTTAGGGTCATGAAATTCTAACTGTAGCATCTTCTTACTAACATCTCAAATGGATTTTAGCCATTTTTAGTTTCATGCCTCAGATGTAAAGGTGCGATCGACTAAAATATGGAGGCACGATCATGTTCATGCAAAGAGAGAGAAAAATATTTAAAAGTTTGTTTTATATAAAATTTGATTCACCTCTAATCAAATCTCTTTCAATATGTATTCTCATTCAACTGATTTTGCAAATCTCGTCTGCCAATTTAGTTTCAATATGGGTCTTCCCTCAAATGACTTTGCAAAGTTCTCTGAAGTGATCTCTCCATGATCTTATTGTTGCAATTGATCACTAAATAGAACCAAATGTGGATTACTAAATTGGTGTATGAGACTCCCTTGTTTGTGGGACAAGGAACCTCTTATTGTTGCAATTGATCACTTTATAGAACCAAATGTGGATAGTTAAATTGGTGTATGAGACTCCCTTGTTTGTGGGACAAGGAACCCCCTTCAGGGATTTGACCACTAAAGTCTATGGAGGTCTACATACCCTACCCCTCTAGATTTGAACCTATGACACCCAAGAATAAAACACATGTTCTTAACCATTAGGCCCACTCAAGTTGTACGACTAGTGTCACAAATATAGGCAAACTTTTAACCTACCCTATTGATCATTGAACAAAGGGAGAGGTCAACCCCACTGCTCCAAATTTGGGGATACATAAACCTTGAATTATTTCATGATTGAGTCTACTACAACTATAATTTTTTCACCATCCTATGTAATCGTATTGATTTGAGCTCAATAAACTACAACAATAAATAGAAAAGGTGCTTTTCAAAAAACATGTCACCCAAAATCTCCAACCAGTAGCACAAATATGGGAAAACTCTTGACCTACCTTATTAATCATTAGACAAAGAGAAGTCGACCCCACTTCTCCAAAGTTGGAGATACATAAACCATGAATTATCTCATGATTGAGTCGTATACAACTGTAATTTTTCACCATGCTATGTAATAGTATTGTTTTAGAGTTTAAGAAATTACAACAATTACAATAATAACTAGAAAAGGTACACATGTAGAGTATGATGAATTTTGTCAATTAAATTTAGTTTGAGTGGTTGATGAATTTTGTCAATTAAATCTAATTTGAGTAGATAAGTGGATAAATTTTATCATTCCCACCCATATTCAAATTCCATAATAAAACTTTTCTATACATTACAAAAAAAAATGCACCATAAAATACCCAATACATCCAAAACATAATGCATACTACCAATGGAGCTGCTCAAATTCATCGAGGTAAGAATTGAATAAACATTATTCCTTGTTCAATAAATACGTAGATTTTCCTTTAAATGACAAACCTTTGTCACTGTAATAACTCATTTATTACATGCCTGGTCTTGTATTTGAGTTCATGAGCTTTGAACCTTTTTTTCCCGATGGAAGTTAACCCGTTGGGAACCCACCCCGATACTTCCCCACATAGTGGATGATATGGAGGTGGAAAGCAGTAGCCCAAGGGACTCGTAGCCAGGCTAGAACTCGTGACCTCTCCCCAACCTGGGAGAGTGTGCACACGTCTTTTCCATGCGAGCTATCCCTCGAGACCTAAGAAGACACTTTCGACATATGTATTCGATATATGTTTACTTGGATATGAACCTTTAGAAGCGAAAGCCAAGATATGTAAGTGAATACCTCCCTTTCCTTAAAGGCTCTAGCGTACACATGTTCATTCATTTCAATTTGTCTTATAAGAATGTCAACAATCATTCATTTTAACTTGTTTGATAAGAATGGTAGCAATCTAACATTTGCGGGAATACATAGAGTTCCATTATAATAAAAGGTGAAGACTCGTTCACAAGTAAAAGTGAAAACTTTTCTTTAATTTTTAAATAATCTTGGATATAATGGTATGAACCATAGTTACCAAATTCAAATTCAAATTCCAATTCGATTCGATAAGAAAAAAGGGAAAAAAAAATGGACCACCAAAAGTTAAATACGGAAATAATTTTGAAGTATACATTTTACAAATAATAAAATATATTATTTTTTCAAAATTTTAAAAAATCTAAATTGATAGTCATAACATTCAAAACCTCAAAATCCCCTCAAAAATTGTTTTCAACCATCTCCTTTGAAATAAGAATCACATCATCCTCATGAATATGATATGCGATATGAAAAATGATCCCACAACCAATACTAATACTTGTGAAATTGAACTAGATACACTAAAATAAGGGAACTTTCCCTACTATAAAATTAAAGTAACACTGTGAATTCTATATGAAATTAAAGTATATTCTTATTGTAAATTTACAATATAAAACTACCATTGCAATATCAATAATTAGGAAAAACATGATAAACTCATGCCAAATCCTTTCATCATTTTTACTATTAATATATGCGAGCAGTGAGGTTATGTTACGCCCCAAAACACTTTCGTTGTAGTCATGGATACTTTTTTTGTAAGTGGCTTTTGGGTACATTCTTACCAAAAACAAAGCGTTCTTAACTGAAACAAAGAGAGCATTTATGGGTAGATTGAGATTTTGTGAATGTTGGTTGATTGAGCATTCTTACTAAAAACATAGCATTTGTTAGTCGATTGAGCTTTTGGGATGTTGTGACTGCCAATTGATTGAGTGAGTTTTGTAACTGACTATTGGTTGATTGAGCTTTTGTGGCCACGACTTCAATTGAGAGTGAACGTTCTTTTGTGATGTTTGAAGCTCCATGTCTTCCTTAAAATGCCAGTCTTGATGATGTACTGTCTTAGTGAACAAATTACCACAATTTGATTGAAAATTTGCAATTTTTTTATATAGAACATGTCATCAACTAAAAAAAATCTCGTATCGAATTCGAATTTACCATATCAATACACAAACCAAACTGAATTAGTGAATATTTGAATTATTTTTATCAATACGACGGAATTTGGTAACTATGAGTAACAATAATCTTTGCCTGATATTCTATAATTAATTACGTTCTCAATTGTTTATATTATGAGAAAACACGTTTATAGATGCCTCTATACAATTAATTAAACGATTTGTCCATCAGACCTCTTTCGTCCATCCGATATGTCTAATCTTTGTCGTCCATCTCTAATGTTTCCCTTGGTTCGTTGTTTAACTGTGACAACATCTTGGGGTTTGCACTGAACAACTTCATAGCAACTATCATAGGATTCTTAGCAGCTAAATCCAAAAATAAAAGGATGAGTGGGGGTCGTTGCATTTTTATTGGATAGCTATATAACATAAATAAAGATATAGTTTAAACGTTCTATGTTTTTATATTTTTCGGGTATTTTTTGGACGATTTTGTCCAAAATTAAGTTAGAAATTCAAAAATTGCAGATTTCCATGATTAAAATTGTAGGTTTCTAATGTCCTAGATTTTTTGAGAGTGCTAAGTCAGTTTATACATTCAAAACACGATCTAAACAATGTAAAACATTGTCCCCGCGAATCGATCAACTGGCAGGGTTCGTATACTCCCCAAATCCATGCTTCCCCTGTACCAATAGGGTTGAACTCAAACAACATGGAAGCTACAACATTTGTTATCATCTCATCAAATAAATGTGGTCGCCTCGCCATAATGTTCGACAATTTGCACGTGTTTTGAGAAGTGAGGGATCTTGTTCTTCTATGCCAATTTACTTTTACACAGTCACTGAGGAAGAAGGAAGGCCCTTAACTAAGGACTTGATTTGATTTGAGGTTTCCAAAAAATCTAGAATGAAGGGTTATTAGCATGCATGAAAGCATTACCTAGCTTTATGTCAACTACTTGTTGGGGGAGAATATTCTTGCAGCGGGGTGGAGATTGCGAGAATGGCTTCTCTCACTCACCATAGCTTGGCTCACCTTGCCCCACGTATCGTCGTGTTTGAAACCAATAGCCATGCATAGAATCTCTTACATCTTACAAGGCTACAGTGAAAATAAAATTAAAAAGCTTACAATTACATCATTAGTAATTTATACAACTTACAAGTAATGGGGATGCATAAGCAGTGGTTTATCATCCACATCATGACAAAATCAATCCATAAATTCTAGGAAAGACTTCACCTCTGGGCACAACAACCTCATAAAAAACAATATTGCTTGCTCTACCATGTAGAATTTGCCATGCTTCTTCGACAGAAGCAGTCCAAAAAGAATTATTCTGTCAAAAATATAGTAGAACAAAGTTAAAGTAAAGCAATAGATTTAGATAATACACTTCAGTTCAATACAGATGATACCAACTTCAAATTTGAACTAACACTAGGTTTTAAACCTAGATTATACATGAAGGCTGCTATGAGAAATATTATGCATGTTGAAAATAGGAAGAGCGAAAAGTTACAGTCAAATGTTTTGCATTGCTGCTTGAAGTATGGAAATATACTATATAAGATCGAAATTGCAATACAGATTCAAAAGCTTCATGGGCAATACTTGTTGCTATACTAGACAAATCCACAATGTTTGCCCATTGGTATTTTTCTATGCACAAGTTCTCCAAACATGCCAAATGTACTATATGCTAAAGCATCCAACTTACAACCATTTAGCCCCATTAGTTGCCAAATCAATGTTACTTCATTAAATTTCCCATTCAAAACTATATGTTAAAGCATCCAACTTACAACAATTTAGCACCATTAGATGCCAAACCAACTCTACTTCATCAAATTTATCTTCTATATATAAGCATCAAATTTCTCTTATATATAGAAGCAATTCAACATAAAATTATAACTATAAACATCAAATTTATCTTATATATAGAAGCAATTCAACATAAAATTATAACTACAATGTTTATCATGCATCTACTCCAACATTCTTCATTCGTTTTCAAACTTCTAGTTTTCACTATGTGTATTGTCTTATAGTTTGAATTAAAATAATAAATAATAAATAAATAGTGGGTATAAGTCTGATTGAGGGCATGGTGGTCTCTCAATAGTGGCCATTGAGAAGTTGGTTGGGAGGAGATTTCCCCACATGATTGTTATTTGTTGGAGTTTACAGTGAAAACTCAACAATTCTACATCCACTAGTATTGGAAGTGAACTGTGTAACTTTCATATATGACTTTATAACTTTATCCTCATGTTAATTAAGCAACTAGAAATGAAAGATCTTTATTTTTATAGTTTAATAAATTGAAAATTACCCCTATTTAAATTCATACATATTGAACTTACAAATTAAATAAGCATTACAGCAACCAGAAATGAAAGATCTTTATTTTTATAATTTAATAAATTGAAAATTACCCTATTTAAATTCATACATACTGAACTTACAAATTAAATAAGCATTACATATTAGATATGGTATAAGAGCATTTTCAACCTTTTAAACATATTATCCTTACACCATTACATATGTTAAATACCATGCATGCATGAATGAAAGTGTGATGATTGTTAATTTAATTAAAATAATGAATATTGTCACATTTCAATCTAAAATAGTATCATATTAACCTATTATCCTTGCACCATTACATATGTTAAATACCATGCATGCATGAATGAAACTAAAATAGTATCAAATTAACCTATTATCCTTGCACCATTACATATGTTAAATACCATGCATGCATGAATGAAACTGAGATGATTGTTAATTTAATTAAAATAATGAATATTTTCATATTTCAATCTAAAATAGTATCGAATTTGAATTAAATTGCTCGAAATTAATTCCGCAAGAAAATTAAAATAAAATTTATGTCAATAACAATGAATTTCACATTTACATATTGAATATGTTTTATGGTGTTAACACAAATATTTAAATTATTTTGAATTTCACATTTGCATATTGAATATGTTGTAATAATAATAATAATAATTTATTTTTAAGGTCACGGCTAAGCCACACCAAATTGGTGTATGAAACCCTCTTGTTTGTGGGACAAGGAACCCTCTCCGCCTAGCGTTTTGATTGGTAAAGTCTACGAAGGTATACATACCCTACCCCCCTCTAGATTTAAACTTGTGACCTCTTAGGAGGAAACACATGTTCTTAACCATTAAGCCCACTCAGGCTGTAATGTTGCTAACACAAATATTTAAATTAAAAAATAAATAAATAAATAAATAAATAACTACACATCTCTATTAGATTCAATGTACTTTTTTTTTCCAATAGAAAATTCTCTCGAAATTATATTAAGATATAATTTCATTTACATCACCAAAGTCGATCCTTTATAATAGACAACGGGATCAACCAGTTTAGGATTTACAAAAAAAGAAACCATGCACTAGACAAGCTATATTACACCCCAAGATAACAAAAAAAAAAAACAGAGAGTAAAAAAACTCAGACATAAAAGAGTATATATCCTCTTCGTACTGAAACAAAAAGCAAGGCTCTTCACCCATTTGATACTTTGAAGATGTCTAAATGAGTATGAGGACCATCAACCCCATTACTCCATTGATAAAAGGATAATCTGCCTTCCGGTTCCAGCAGTGCCCTTTTAGATAATATATCAGCCTCTTTATTGAAAACCCTGTAAATATGACGGAAGCTGATATCTTGAAAAGAATTTGCAAGATCCCTAGTCTTTTGCTTCCAACCTTCAATGTCCACCGCCTGTAGATTACCTTTTTTATTTATCCAATCTATAATTACCTTTGAATCCCCCAGGATATGAATTTTTTGGATAGATCACAAGGTTGCCATAGTAAGGGTAGCCCATACGCCCATGAGATCTGCCTTTGTATTTGTACTAGCCTCGCAATTGATATGCCATTTAATAACATTCGACTCTAGAGTTTTGATGATACCTCCAGCTCCGCAACACTTGCCATTTGTTAGGGCCACGCCATCAAAGCTTGCAATAGAAAAGTCATCTTTGTGAGTAATAGTGCACACCCTGTTTGGTACAGATTTAAGGGATGGAGGACGCTAAGAAAAAGACCCAAACATCTCGTGAACCACTGCAAGATGAGAGGGGGACCTCTCCTCAAATATAGTTTTGTTCCTCTCAAGCCATATGTGCCAACAAGTGAGAGCCGCCAGACCGATTGGAATAGATTTATCCTTTGACCAAGTGGAAAAACAATCAAAAACTGTAGTGCCTTCCCATTTTCTTTTAATTGATAAAGAGTGTGTAATCTAGCCCAGACTGCCTTTGTGAAGGTACAATGAATGAGCAGGTGGTCGATGTCTTGTACATCAATCTTGTAGAGAAGGCAAACCCCCGGTCCTTCCCATCCTTTGTTTTGAAGAGTGTCCCAGGTCAACACCTTTTTATTCTCTGCCAACCATAAAAATAGTTTAATTTTTAACTGTATATTCCACTTCCACAGGTTTACCTTCCATCCTCCTCCAATCGGATAGTCCAACGTTGAAATGAGAGCACTATACACATTCTTTACAATCATATTCCCCGATGAATCCCCCCCAGTCCAAACAAGGGTGTCTGCTAAATCCTGAATAGTAATGCCCGCGCCCAGAAGCGCCTTTCGATACTTCTCCCACTCTGTTGCAAGCCTACCTCTTATACCCAGAACTTCATTGCTTAACCAAGCCTCTGTGATGGAGTCCACGCTGCCAGGGGATTTTGCTTGTGCCATGACTGTTATTCTATTATCATTAAGGTGAGATATTAGTGGCTCCGAGAGAATTGATTTGTCTCCCATACCAATTATCCGATCTCTATCTATAGAGATTAAATGACCCAAGCCTGGGAACCAACTCTGTCAATGTTGAATCACATGTATATTACTAGTGAGACTGTTCCATATTCTAGACGCTGTTTGTTGCTTATGAGAGGCCTGTCTAAACCAGTTGATTATTGTTGAATTAAATAGATATTTATCCATTAAAACTCTGTGCCATATACCATCCTGTGCCAGTACTCTCCAAAGTGTAATTACCAGTAAAACCGAGTTAAAAAGTGGAAGGTTTCCGAGACCCAAAAACTCAATGTACTTTGAATGCATGAAGTTATATGATAGAAATATTATCGAAATTTTTTATCATAATGGAAAGAGATCTTATTCATACATAGTAATTAATCTTTGCAAACTATAAAAAGAAGTATTAGTTAATCTTAATTGTTTTATACATATTAATTAATCTTTGCAAACTATAAAAGTATTAGTTCATAACAATTATTTTATACATATTAACTTCGTAAATTAAAAAGAAGTATTAGGTCATGATAATTATTTTAAAGGTGAAAAAAAAACATTTTTTTACAGATTGTAGTGTTGCTTGGATCTTATTTTAAGTTATTTCATAATGTAACAAAGTATCAAATATTTCATAATTTAACAAAAGGTACCATTCATATATATATATATATATATATATATATATATATATATATATGAGAGTTATTAAGGAGGAGCCAAATTTTTTTTTTTAGAGAATCTTAAACCATTAGTTGTAATCTTTCTTAAAAGAAAATATTAAGGCGACCTTTGGTTATGTATAGACCTTCACTATTTAATGTTGATATTTTTATTGAAACCTTTCAAGAATGGAATAAAGAATGATGAAAATTTCTTTCCTGACTTTTTAACAATAAATTTGGAGATTCAACATTGTTGTGTGGTTCCTAATCGTGCCATAATTGATAGGCAATGATCTATTTCTTATAACTATGCATTCTTAGAAATCATTTTAACATGCTAAACCTTGATCAATATATTGACTTCGGTATTTCATGGTTTTTTCCTGCAAATATTTCTATAATGATCATTGACTATTATATAATTATTAAACCGATCTCTCGGTTAAAAAATCATTCTTAGAAATCATTTTAACATGCTAAACCCTGATCAATCTATTGACTCTGGTATTTCATGGTTTCTTCCTACAAATATTTCTATAATGATCATTGACTATTATATAATTATTAAATCGATCTCTTGGTTTAAAAAATAAGTACCAAACATTTGGATAATTTTTTTTATAAATAATATAATCATCATAAGTATTAAACCGATCTCTTGGTTAAAAAAAAAAGGTACCAAACATTTGGAAAACAATATTTAAATAATATACTCATCATAAGTATGCCAATTCTCTTTTCGAGTTTGTGTCCTACTGAAGCTCTCAATGAGTACACCTCACTACTTTCTCTCATCTAATGCTCCTGTGACTATGTGCAAATTCTTACTTGCTACCTTCGTGCATGCCCTTGACTAGCTTTTTCTCATTCTTTTATAACATTCACGTACATGTATACCCCAAGTAGTAGGGTTGTTAGTCAATGTGGGGTTTAGTCCTCATTTGGTCACTCGTTCAAATCATGTGGGTACCTTTGTGACACCTCACTTTCACGTACATGTAGGCCATCAATCTGTTGGAATTATGACAACAATTAAAAGAAGCAAAACCATTTCTATAGTAAAAACCAAATTTACTTGCAGTAAATATTTGGTGGTTTATGTAATGGTGGTGGTTCGTGTAACAATGGTAGTTCATGTAATGCATGTAACAATGCCAGTTATGTTAAAGATAATTATATGTCTATGAATTCCCAAGAGGTAGATGCAATTTTTGTAAATCTGGCATGAGAATATTATAATGTAATTTATTCTTGAGTAAATAAGAATATCGATGCCTTCCCTTGACATATTGTCAGGGTTTTACCATGTAAATAAATGTCTTGTTTGTAAGTTATTTTGTTATCTTGTTTTATTTTTCATTATTTCTTCACATTTATCTTACACAACAATTTATGTTTTTGGCTCATGTTTCCAACAAGTGGTATCAAAGCGCATGTTAAGGGGGGCATGATATGTCGTAAGACATAAGCCTGTTAGCCCTAAGCGAGTCTCTCACAAGAAGTTTCGAGGTCGCGAGCTATAAGTTGCAATGTTGTCTAAGAGAGTCTGTCTACTGCACAGAGGATTAGAGTGTATGTCTGTTGTGCATAGGAGAAATTGTGGGCCGTGAGAAGACTATGTTCTATCCGATTTGATGGAGGTCGCGAAGGTTGAATGCAAACCTTGCTCATTTTGGTGAAGGCTGCAAAGATTCATCTGTGCACGATTTAGTGGAAGTTGCGTAGCCTAGTCTATTGATTTGATATATATATATATATATATAT
>ML783528.1:57315-93323 GCA_009831015.1 Picea engelmannii | reverse complement strand
AAAATCAATCATAAGTTGCTTCAAGATAAGCTCATGTCGTGCATATATCTAAAGTATATCAGTTCATTTGCAGTCATCTTTTTGATGCTGTCATTAGCAATGTTTTCTACATGGATGATAGTAGCTTCAGTAAGATGTAACAGAGTTGCAATGGCTAACAATATACTGTCAGTTGTCATGATTGTGTTACAGTTGATCTTGATGAGACAGGTGCACAGGACAGATTTCAGAGACAGAGAGCAAGTCGGGTGGCATATCCCGAGCTTGTTGACTAGTCAGTAACCTTTTGGGGACCAAAAGGTCTTATTGTGGGGAGGTGTGATCCAAAATCGGATTCAGAATCCTGACAGGGCTTGAAAAATGCTCAAAAATGAAAGTGCTCGGAATTCGACAAAACCAACACCATTGCGTTCGTCTCGTCTTCCTGATTCCGGTGGTATATTTACTTTATCAAACAGAGTCCGTATGAAGAAGATATCGCATTCTGTCCGAAAAGTCAAACAGGCAAAAAATTTGCTGAATGTGCAGTCCGTACAGTCCGTACGGACGCTAACGTGGAAGGTCCGTACATGACACGTGGCAAGTCCGTACAGGACACATAGCAGGTCCGTACAATGACACGTGGCAGGTCTGTACAGGACACGTGGCGACTCCAGGTGATGACACGTGTCAGGTAGATTTGGCACTTTTAGTGTACGGTTGGACCAATCCTGAAGTGACACGTGTCACCACTGGAAGGGTGACACATGGCACGAGTGACATCAGCAGCTGATGTGGCAAGCTGACTGGGCAGATGTACGGTGGATGACGAGGCAGTACGACTTTCGATGTGGTGATGACATGGCAAGGCTGACTGGGCGTACGGCATGTGATGACATGGCAAGCGATTATTGGTTGGCAGCTGTCGAATCATTTGTTGACACATGGCGTATATTGGGCAAGTGATTGGTGCCACGTGGACCAATCACGGGCTGCCACGTGGCACCCCGGTAATTGGCTAATTGGTTTTGGTTTCAAAAATATTTGGAGTCGACTGGATTCGAACCGGCGACCTCCCCCACCGACTACGCCTTCATATCGACCGTTCGACCATTGGAACATGGCTTGATTCTTGTCATATGAATGTATTTGTTTATATTTGAATTCGGACTTTGGTAATAACGGATGGGGGGTCGGACCGGGGCTTAGCCCCGACCCGAGGTTTATTTGAATGCATGTGACCAAAGAAAAACTTTGCGCGGGGGGCTATACCATGGACCATTGGCGCGCGGGTTATAATATATAGCCCTGGGTTGTATGTTATACACCATGTAACCGTCATTTTAATATGTGCGCGCGGGGTATGCCCACAGTCCAACGGACCCGAGCATATGACCAATTGCTAGCAGGGGTGGCCTGCGCATAGCCCAAGGGCTAGCGCATGGCCACATGAAGCCCATGTGACCTTTTAAAGGAGCGCGCGCCCAAGACTAAGGGGCTAAGCCCGAATTTAACCAATTTATGGTTAAAAAGTGGGTTTTCAACCACTTTTGGTTAATTTTAATGTAATTAAGCCATTTTTAATGTAATTGGTAGTTATTGGGCATTTTTAGAGCCTAAATTCGTGGAGGAAGTTGGAGATGGATAACCAACTTCCCAACTATTTAACCAAGGCCATTTTGAGGCCAAAGAGACAGCTTTTGGAGAGCATTCAGAGCAGAGATGCTGAGGAGAAGCCAAGTCAAAGCCAGTTTGAGGCAGGGAAGCCGTTGAGGAGGAGCTGCTGTCGGACCATTTCTGAGAGCTCCGGACGTCCGTTTCGTGTGCCATTTTTTTTGTGCATGGTTCTAGAGATCTGGGCGAACATGACCAGATCAGTCTTGAAGCCATTCGGCATTGTAATGATGTACTATTGAGCTTTCGAACAGAAATAAAGAAGCCTCCCCCACAGAGAAAAGGCCCGGAGACGTAGGCAAAGTTGTGCCGAACTCCGTTATCAACCTGCGTATTATGGTTTGTTGTTTTTCATTGCATTTCAGATCTGCATATATGTATATGGCTGTATAATTCCTTTTCTTCTCTCGTTCTTTCGTTAAGTTTCCCAATGGTCAATTAATTCATGCAAATTAAAAACTCAACCATAAGTCATTCGAAAAATCCTGACGGATCACCCAGATGGCCTATAGTGATAATAGTGGAGGTCATTCAATGTAAGGTAGACTAGGTCCACTATATTATTAAATAAAGCCCACTATGGTAGTTAAATATAATAAATGGGTAATTAGATATAATAAATGTAAGAGGACTTCTTAGAAGGTTCTACTTCTAGAAGATTCCTCCTCTATAATGTTCTTAGGTGATGGTAGCACTATATAAAGGGGTTCAAGAAATGTAATGAGACATGAAGAGAATTATTGTATTGTGAGTTGTAGCTCAATAGGAAGATTCCCCCTTGAATAGACAAGTGAACATGAGAGGATCCCTTCCATAATAGGATCCATTGTATGGTGTTTCCCTACCTCAAGGGTTTGGTAATAATAAAGTGTGGCTTCTTCTATCTTGCTTGTGGATCTATTGTGTATTCAGTATTTGTGGTGATTATATTTGCAGATCTATTCAGGTTCTTAACAGAGTAGCATTCTTAGGAGTGACAACTAGATATTGAGCACTTCTTTCACTGGGAATTTTTCCTTTTTGCTTCTAAGGATCATTACTGCTAAGTAATGTTTCTAAATTGCCAACATTATGTACATGGGTTCTTTGGCTATTGAATTCTTCTTCTTCGCTAAAGACAACTTGAATGAAAGAGTTACTGAACCCTACTGATAGCATATGTCCAACAAAGAATTTTTTTGGATCAAAACCTTTTATCTTTTCAACATACTTTAAACTCACATTGTTAAAATGATTTGCAAATTCATCAATTTTTTTTTTTTATATTTCTCAAGACAAACTCTCTAATCTTCCATGGCAGGGGAATAAACTGCCTTTTCCTTTTTTCATGCAAAAAGTGCCACCAGAAATTATATTGCCTTGCTACCTCTATAATAAACAATTTATCGGGTACATAATACAGAAGGAAAGAAGGATTTTCTTTTGAGCAAAATATCCTTATGATATTATGATTCTCCATTTTCTCTATTGTCCCCTTTTTCTCTAAAAAATTGGTAGCTTCAATAGATATCCTGGGAGATTTTTCTCCCAACAAAAGTTTTTGAACACTGAAACAAAGTCATTATACACTTCATAGAAAAATAGAGGGGTTTTATGCCTCCATAATTCCTTATAGCAAAAGGTAGCGGGGCCTGCTTCACAATTTACCCTTTTACTGATAGTCAAATTTGGGAATTGGAAACAGTGTACGATAACAAATATCAAACAAGAGGCCATAAATAATTTTCTGTCATTTTTGTAATGCGACAATTGGGAGGCAATTTCAATAGAAATAAGCTTTTCCCAATCAAAAATAGCCTTTTCTTGGACTATAAAATAAATAATATATAAAATCATATGAGATATAGAAGCAGTGTTCTCTTGACCTGTTACTCTAGTGAATAGCCATGCAATTTATCGATAGGGATTCTTTGGAGATTCAACCTGAATTATAGTTATGTCTACTGGGACAGATGCAGGATTCTCCAATTACTCTGGCAGGAGGTCAAGCCCATTATTATGTTTCTTCAAGAATTCTCTACAATCTTCACCTTTGAAAGTAAGAGTCGGCTCTGGAAGCTTTAAAATCTTACAGAATAATTGAGGTGAAAGATAAATTGGAGAATGTCCCTGGAGTTGTATGATTCTTTGACTCAATATGTACTTCTCCACACACCATGCAACGATTTTCTTACAATCGAAAACCTCTGGAACACAACCAACACGAGCAATTCCATATGTCCAAATTACGTTCTCGTCTTTCTGTGCAATAGGAGGGGAGGAATAATACCAGTATGCTCTTGACCATTGGAAGTTTTGATCTTTGCGTCCAAAAATATTCAGAGTGTCACCATTGAACTGTTGTCGAGCTGATGTTGCCATTAAGTTGACAAAACTATTTCTTCAGCGGGGTAATGTTCCCAAACAAGCCCTTTTGGAAAGACAATGATAGTTTAATGCCTTGGCAAATGAAGATTAAATGAGAATTTAATGAAAAATTCCTCGAGCCTTTCCCCATTAATGACGATCTTTTCGGGGCATGCACAACAATTGTTAGCATTTAAACAATACTTAATGCGTATTGGGAAAAGCAAAGTAATGGCAGGAGCAGGTGTGAGAGAACTTCAATATAGAAATTTTGTGAACTCGCCAACCCATGAACCCACGATTGTAGAGATAATCAAAATAAACTAAGTATAGATGATCGGTCGGTCAAACTCATGTGCATGAAGAATGGAATACTTTGGAATATGGCACCCGTGATGAAGCCAAAGGTTAAGTGATGGTCAAAATGTAGATCATGGAAGTTGAAGTGTAAATTGAGGATCACAGAAAAAGGAGAGCAAATGTTTGAGCCTGCATACCCACGAATTTGAAGAAAAAGTCTAAGTGTTGAAACAGACTTGTGCATGAGTAAGTGGATGGAAATGAAAACCTGTGAACTGAAATATGGCTAAGTATAGTAACCCATAAAGGGAAAAATAAGGGATAAAATAAAATGGGAAAAAGGGAAGGTATAGAAGGGGGAAAATAAAAGGAGTAAATAAATGGGGAAAATATAATGTGGGGGGGGGGAATGGAAGCATGAAAAGGTCTCAACACATCTAGATGTAAGTCAAGAGGAAAAAAGGGTAAACTACAATTTTAGTACTGTAATCAATCAGGGCATCTCAAGAAAGATTGTTGGAAGAGGCAAGGATCCAAGGATGATTCTAGAAAGGAAGCAAATCCATTTGAGACAATTTTAGGTATGGTTGATGAAGTTTTTTCTATTTGTAACATCTCATAATATCATGAAGAATGATTGTTAGATTCTGGTGCTTCACATCACATGTGTCCACATAGGAGTTGGTTTTCTTCGTACCAAGTTGTTGATGGTGGTTTGTTCTTATGGGAAACAATGTTTCTCGTAAGACTGCTGGGGTTGGAATCATTAATATTAAAATGTTTGATGGTATTGTAAGGATGTTGAAAGAAGTAAGACCTGTACCTGGACTCAAATGGAATTTAATTTCCTTGGGGTTTTTGGATTTTGAAGGTTATAAATTTGCAGGTCAAGGCAGAGAACTGAAGGTGTCCAAGGGCATTTTGGTGGTAATTAAGGCTACAAAGATTGGGAACCTTTAAAAGTCGGAAGGAAATACTCAAATAAATGAAGCAGTTGTAGTGTCTGAGGAAGTAAATGAATCTACTTGTTTACGACATCAAAAACTTGGTCATATGAGCGAGAAAGGGATAAATATATTGATAAACCATAAGTTACTTCCATATTTAAAATCATTGAATTTGAATTTATGCAAGCATTGTGTTTTTCAGAAGCAATGTAGACATAATTTTAAAACATGGAGTCATGCAAGTAAACATATTATAGATTATATCTATTCAGATGTTTTGGGGGCATCCCCTATAGCTTGTTTTGGAGTATCATCATATTTTGTGACATTTATACATGATTACTCTAGAAATGTGTGGGTTTATATTCTCAAAATAAAAATTGACGTGTTTGATGTATTTAAACAATTTAGAGCTTTGGTTGAAAAGATAATAGGGAGGTCAATCAAGTGTTTACGAATAGACAATGGAGATGAGTTAACATATTTGGAATTTGGAAATTATTGCAAGATAATTGGTATCGAAAGGCATAAAACCATAATTTACACTCCGTGGAAAAATGGTGTGGTTGAACGCATGAACATGACTCTTCTAGATATAGAAAGGATCATGCTAAGTAATGCCAAGTTGAAACAAGATTTGTGGTCATAAGTAGTCCCTACAACTTGCTATTTGGTAAATCAATCACCATCAGTTGCAATAAACTGTAAGATTCTTGAAAATGTATGTACATGTCAATTGTGTGATTATTCAAATTTGAATTTTTTGTTGTTGTGATGCTTATGCTCTTATTTATAAAGATTAACCTTCTAAGTTAGACCCTAGATCAAAGAATTAAATATTTGTTGGTTATGATGATAGAATTAAGGGATACAGATGTTAAGTTTTTACTATTGTTATTAGGTTATTTCCAAATTTCATGAACATTCAATGCATTTCCAAAACAACAGTATAAAGAGGATCACTAAAACAAACACAATCACAAGGTACACAACATTTTGTCTCCTGGGAAACCCTCATGGGGAAGAAAACCCAACAAAAATTCCTCAATAATAGATTTCCAGTACAATGCCAAGACTAAGACTAAAACACCAAAGACAGACCAAGACCAAGCATGCACATCTCTTCTCCTTCATTAGACTTCTTCTTGCAACTACAACTGTCTTCAATATATGCGCACTAGATGAGTGAGTGAGTGTGTTCAAATGAGACACCATCCTCACATATAAATACAAGTTGTGAGGTGGCACTAGGGTTGTATCTATTTACTTGGTGGAGCCGACTTTTCCTAGAAGTGGCTAAAACCACTTTACAATTACTAGGGGCCGACTTTACAAATACCACCATACAAATACATGTTAGACAATCCATAAAAAGGGATTTGATCTTACACAAGACCCAACTTGATCATATACAAGACCCGACTTGATCAATCCACAAAAGGGGATTTGATCTATACAATAATGACTCAAATATAAGTATAATATTCTTCGAAGTTATAATAATCCAACACTCCCCCTTAAGGAGAAGGGTGTTCTACTGACATGACTCAATACAACATCATCAAGAGAATGAGAGGGAAAAATTATCATCAACATCTGGAAAACTGGCTAGCACATCTATAAATCATCGAAAGTTTTTTCTCAACATCACAGTAATATAACTAGAACATCAACATCTATATGTGGCAACATAATGAGGCAGGTGCATCAACAACAACATCTGTGGTACTCTGACAGACAGTCCTCACCAAAAATTTGGGATCTGCCCAAGAATCATAAGATTCCCTAGGATATAGAATCCTAACTAAGCTACCACTACTGACCACAGTTGGCATATACATGCACAGGCACCCTGGCAGACCATCCTTACTGAAACTTCGGGATCTGCCCAGGGATGATAAGTCCCCTAGGATATAAAATCCTAACTGAGCTACATGTTGTTGGTCAGGATACCATAGTATCATCAACATCACTACCCCTTTCAAGGGAGGTCCTTTCAGACTAAATCAAGCTTGTCTTAGAAGTACTCAAAATTCACACGAGACATAGGCTTAGTCAACACATCTGCAACCTGCTCATCCGTGCCAACATATTGGATTTTTACATCTCCCTTTTGCACCATGTCACGAATGTAGTGATACTAGATCTCTATGTGCTTCGTATTATCATGGAATAGTGGGTTATCTGTCACCTTTATGAAATTTTGGTTATCACATAGAATCATGGTAGCTTCCATCTCCAGATCGAACAAACCTGTCAACAAATTTCAAAGCCATATGGATTCACAATTGGTGGAACATGTTGCAATGTACTCCGCTTCTTCCATGCTGAGAGCACTACTGGACTGCTTCCTGCTTTTCCATGAAGTCATGGCTGACCCTAAACTAAAACAACATCCTAAAGTGCTCTTTTTGTCTAAAGCACTTTCATCCCAATCTGAAACAATATAAACATACAGTTTGAAGTCATGATCTCTAGTATAACAGAGACCATAATTCAACATACCCTTAAGGTATCTCATCACATGCTTTGCAACTACAAGGTGAACACGTCTGGGCTCCACCAGATATTGACTCAAAGTGTTCAGAACAAAGCATATATATGGCCTAGTATTCATCAGATACATCGACGAACCAATAATCTATCTGTATAAAGTAGCATCAACTAACTCTGACGAAGTATCAACCAGGAGCTTCAAATTCGTCTCCATGCATGTGGCCATGGATTTATATTCCAACATGTAAAACTTATTCAGTATTTCAACTGCATACTTCCTTTGGTTAAGGAAGATCTTCTCTAGGCTCTGCCAAACTTCAAGACCTAAGAAATAATGCATTGGGCCTAGGTCTGAGCTTTCTTTTTCAATCTGTGATGAGATTTTCTTCTCATGTCAAGAATAAGTAATCCACATATAGTAGCAATACAACTGGCTCATCATTCATAACCTTGAAGTAAATATTAGAATCAACTTTACTCTTGGTAAATCCCAAGCTCGTCAGGAAACTGTCAATTTTTCCATACCAAGCTCTCAGAGCTTGCTTCAACCCGTACAAAGCTTTCTTCAACCTGCAAACATAAGTTTTTCTATATTCAACTTCAAACCCTTGTGGTTGTTCTATGTACACTTCTTCTTCAATAACACCATTTAAGAAAGCTATTTTCACATCCATCCGGTGCAACTTCCACTTCATTTTGGCTACAAGAGCTATGATGGTTCTGATAGAAGTGTATCTTGCTACAAGAGCAAATGTTTCTTCATAATCAATACCTTTCTTTTGAAAAAATCCATGAGCCACAAATCTTGCCTTATATTTTTCAATACTTTCATCTACTGCATGTTTTATTTTGTATATCCACTTGGAAGATACTACATCTTTATTCTTTGGCTTGGGAACTACAAATCACACATCATTCTTTACAATGTACTGGTATTCTTTTGTCACGACATTCATCCATTCTTTCTTCTGAATGTATTCTTCAAAGCAAGTAGGTTCCTTATCTACAAAATCACACATCAAGGCCAAATAACTGAAGAACATCTTAGACTTCTTACTTTGTCTCATGGTTATTTCTGGGGCACCATACTTCTCCGCATCTTGAATAAGTTCTCTAGCCCAAGTTGTCTTTCTCTTGTGAGAGATCGCCATACGGGGAGGTTCTTGAGATTCTATCATATCATGATCTTCTTAAATCTCATCATTAGGGGTAACTGAAACTTCCTTCATGGGTTTTACTACTTTGGGAGCTACATGTTCTTCTTCATACACTTCTTTTAATTGACATTTCCTTGATCTCTTGAGTGTTGCATCTTCATCAAATGTTACATCTCTACTGATCTCAATATGATGGTAACCTGGTATGTAGATTCTGAAGGCCTTAGAGACCTCACAGTATCCAACAAATACTCCATTCTTTCTTGAAGGATCCACCTTAGTTCTCTTTTCTTTCGGAATGTGTATAAATATAGGACAACCAAATATTTTGAGATGGCTTACTTCTGGCTTCTTTTTGGTGAACATTTCTTCGAGGGTTTTGAATCCAAGTGCACTATGAGATAATTTGTTCTGGACATATACTATTGTTCTTGTTGATTCAACCCATAAGTGCACTGGAAGATCTTGATCATGAATCATAGTTTTTATTGCTTCCATAATCATCCTATTCTTTCTTTCTGCTACACCATTTTGTTAAGGATTATAGGGAGTGGTGAGCTCCCTCTTAATCCTGACATCTCTGCAAAAGCTTCCAAATTTGTTTGAAGTGTACTCTCCTCCATTTTCTGACCTGAGTTTCTTGACTTTCCTTTCAGAGAGGTTTTCTACCAAGGATTTGAATTCCTTGAACTTTCCAAGTACTTCATCTTTTGACTTCAAGAAATAAACCCAAGTTTTATGAGAGTAATCATCAATAAATGATACATAATATACATACTCGCTTAGAGAGGTTGATGGCACTGGACCGCATACATCTAAGTGGACAAGTTCCAAAATTCCTTCTACTTTACTATCACTCTTTGGAAAATGTTTCTTTGTGTTCTTTCCTCATGCACATCCCTTTCATATACCTTCATGATCAACCTTTAGTTATGGTAAACCTGTAACTACCTTGCTCACATATGGTAAGGCTTTGTAGTTGATGTGAGATAGCCTTCTATGCCAAAGTTCACAAGGACTTTCAATAGAATGAGTCAAGGCTACATATGAGTGACCCTTTAACTTGTACAAACCACCTTCTTCTATTCCAATAACAACTGCATATTCTATAGTTTTTCCTTTAGACCACACAAGAACTTTACCATCTACGAATGCAACCCTGAAACCTTTCTTATCTAGAGAAAAAATAGAAAGTGAGTTCTTTTTCAAACCTGGTACATAGAGTACATCCTTCATTCTCATCAGAGTTCCTGAATCAAGTTTCTAGGTGGCTTCTACCAATCCTTTGATTCGGTATTGATAATCATCTCCAAGTGAAACTTTCCAGGAGGAGTTTTTCTGTATAAGAATGGAGAGAGTGTTCTTCTGACCTGTCATGTGTTTTGAGGCACCACTATCTATGAGCCAAGTATCCTTTCTAGGTGTCACAAATCCTGAGAGAGTGGAAAACAAAACATATTCTTTAATCTCTTCTTTAGCTAACTTCTTGGGTGGCTCATCATCTTTAGCTGCATGGGCATGATGTCTTTTTTTATTTCTCCTCTTGTATTCTCCCCTTTTGGAAGGACAATTCTTAGCAATGTGTCCCATCTTATGACAATGATAACACTGGTAGGAGGATAAATCTTTTTTCCTTCTTTGACCTTTATGATATTTCTGGAATCTCCTTGGAGAGTGAGACTCTTTATGAAAGTGAGTCTCCTTTTGAAAACAAGACTTTCCATTTCCACCATTAGCATGAGAAGCTAGGGATTGATTTTGATCTCTTAATAGAATGACTTCTCAGTTAGCCACTCTTGCTTCTTCTTGAACACATTCTTCCCATAAAATCTCAAATTGGAGTTTCTCTTTTATTGCACAAATAGTTTGGATGAAGGCATCCCAATCTTGTGAGACCATTAAGAGTTGTCATTACGAGTTCATCTTCATCTAAATTGTCTCCAATTGCCTCTAACTGTTCCTTGAATTGAGAAACCCTAGATAAATAGTCTTGAACTGTTTCTTTTTTTTTTTCATTCTTGTATTCTTGAGTTGGGTTCTCAAGTTCATCTTCTTGTTGATGTTCCTTCCTTCATACATTCTGGTTAGGGCATCAAACATATCTTTTGGAGTATTCTTAGAAGACACTTGAGGGATCAAGTGGTCTTTAATGGAATCTACAATTATTCTTTTAGTCCTAATCATATCCTTCTTGTACTTCTCTTTGGCTTCATATTCTTCGGGCTCCAGTACATTTTATTTTATGAATTTTGTAAGCTCATTCTCTTCAAGAATGAGTCCAATTCTGTACTTCCAGGCACATAAATTTTCCACACCTTCTAACTTGTCAACAAGCTTGGTGGTTGTAGACATCTTGGCCTAGATCTAAGAAAATGACCATAAAATGAAAGTGCTCGAAAAATGAATCAGAACTTACCAGGAGATGTGCCAGACTGAGGCGAGTTTGTTGGAGTAGACTGTTTCTAAAAATTCCGAGTTTTGCCCCTTGAAACTTGACCTGTGCAATTCTAGATTGGTGCTTCTGGTACTAGTTCTGGTTTCCTGGTTGTTTTCTGGTACCAGTCAAAACTAGGGTTTGACTTTCCAGAGAATCCAACCACTAAAAAGGTTCGTTCAAGTTGCCAAAAGTTGTGCTAGGGAAAGGTGTACTTCCCAAGATGGTCTTTGGTCAAACAATTGTCTTCAGTAAAAATCCCTAATTTCCTTGTATGACAACATAAACACCTAGATACCCAGTGAAAGATGCTATATTCAGTCTAGCTTTGATACCATGTTAAGTTTTTACTGTTGTTATTAGGTTATTTCCAAATTTCATGAACATTCAATGAATTTCCAAAACAACAGTATAAAGAGGATCACTGAAAGAAACACAATCACAAGGTAAACAATATTTTATCCTGGGAAACCCTCATGGGGAAGAAAACCCAACAAAACTTCTTCAATAATATATTGCCAGTATAATGCCAAGACTAAGACCAAAACACCAAAGAGAAACCAAGATTGTGCTTGTCTTCTCCTTCGTTAGATTTCTTCCTGCAACTGCAATTGTCTTCAAGATATGTGCACTAGATGAGTGAGTGTCTATGTTCAAATGAGACACCATCCTCACATATAAATACAAGTTGTGAGGTGGCACTAGGGTTGTGACTCTTCACTTGGTGGAGCCGACTTCTCCTAGAAGTGTGCAATGTCCCCATTTTTGGACATTATTACATTACAGAGTGTTATGCCTATCGGAGTAGCCAGATAGGGATGACAGAGAGTTCAGGAGATATTGGGGGGTTTTATTGGGCCCGACTTGCATCGTTCATCATCATGATCCATTCGGGACAGGTTGGCTTTGGTTTCATTGCATTCCGACGATTTCCATAATTTTGAGTTATTATGGGTCATATCTTAATTAAATTCACTAAGAAGGTCATAATGGGCATATTACTTGGAGAAACCTCTTAGTGTAATAGCTCATTGGAATTGTGAGGAAGAGCATTACAGGATAAGATGATGAGAAGTGACTTTCAGTGGTCGGAGAAGCCATAAGGATGGATAAATCAATTTTTAGAGGTAAAATGGTTAATTAATTAATTAATTAAGTGATTTAATCAAGGAATAATAAAATAAAGTAAAAGTCACTTGGAGGGAAAAGGTCAACAACAAATTAGGGTTTCGAGAAGCTATAAAGGAAAGGTAAAGCAACCTAATTCATCATTATGTAGATTTTGACTTGTCATTAAGGAGAGAGACGCATCTCATGAGAGATAGTTCAGTGGATTCCAGGAGGAAGACACCAGTTGGCTGATTTCAGTGTTAAGAGACACACCCTAGTCATCGGGAAGATCACACAAGTCTTCCATCATTATTCAACAACACTTACACAGGTTCTAGCAGCATGGGTGCACTTATTCAGGGTGAGGGCACAACTTTTGAGGAGGTTCAGGGGATTGACTTGTCCCATCCAGGGAGAGTTCAGAGATTCCCCTCTGACCCAGTTGAGAGGAAGGCAAGGCACATATTTTTCCTGGTTCCTTGTCAGATTCCGAAGGAGGAATCATCTGGGGCACATTTTCCAGACATTGGGAGTGCGACACTTTGGGCAGACACATATGGGGTTCCCGAGCGATCATTAGATAAGATCCAAGGAAACCCTTTCGACCCATTTCACAGTAGGTTGAGGCGATCATTTTGAGACACATCTCAGTTGATTCCGATAGTGGAATCACTAGGGCACAATTTTCCAGTGAGAGAGGGGTGCATTCCCCCAGGGGGATCCATCCGGGGTCCAAACACACTAGCAGAGGGGTCGGTCAGTCACTAGGCCTAAGAGCTAGAGCAGGGTGCACCATTTGGGACAATTTTTAGGCCATTCTGAGAGGTTTAGCCACCAAGGCAAACTTTCCGAACTTTCAATAGTTACCGTGCGAGCTTCCATAGTTCTAGCTCATCCATTGATCCCACAATGCTCATCTATTATCGGGTATTATCATTTTGTTTTTTTATTGTATTCTGGCTAAGATCCTTTTGTCTTTTTATCTAACCGAGTGATTCATTTTTATTCAGCCGAATTCAACATTGTACTCACAAAGATATCATAATATAAGATTTGCAGTCTTTTGTCTCATTTATCATCTATATAGTCATTTATATGATGTAACAATTAATTATCTACAGTAGACACATCAGATTATCAGTGTTTCCCAGACTATCCAAGTTAGGAACATTATAGTGGTATCAGAGTTGGTTTTCCTGCCAGCCTATGGGGAAAATCAGATAGGGAGGTAGATACACCCATTAGATGGAGGGAGATTTGCTATAGTTTCAAAATGCCTTGGAAGCCAGATCATAGATGCAGGGGTAAAGGGAAGGTGCACATTGTTGAGGTGCACTATGACAGTGAGGATGAGGATATGCATGTGAATGCAACCATAGATGCCTATTTAGAACAGTTCGATAAGGCTAGTGGCTCTTGCGCATTTGAGGGACAGTTGGATGGACATGATGATAACGCATGTCCTTCATCTTCCCCATCAGGAAATGTTGAGGATTCAACACTTCAACATAGTGGTGACACTTGTGAGGATCCATATGTTTTGGCACTTGACATGATGAGATTAGGAGGTTGGATGACCTACCTGTGGGTGTAGACATGGCTTCCAGAAAGTCAAGTATGGAGGATGATGAGCTTCCTATGATGAGAGAGCCACACATTTCATCTTCTCAGTCACCTATGCTAGCCATGACACATGAGGATATCAATGGCATTCCTGATATCGTAGAGGAGCCTTATGTGGGGATTGTACACAAGGGACATATAGATCTGCAGACCGAGGAGGAGAGGTATGGCTTGGAGTTAGTTGACCTTACACATACCTATCAATACGAGGAGAGTGAGTCACCACTCTTGGAGATTCCACTGATGGACCAGGTTGTGGAGACCGACAACTAGTTGGGACACTTACTCCCAGTATCGATCTACAGTGATGAGGATGCACTCCTTATTGGACAAGATGACCATAGAACGTGTATGGACACATCTGTATGGGATCCAGGTGCATATACTATTAATAGGGTGAGTGCATAGGAGGATACAACTACCCATACATGATATAGTTCGATTCAGATGGGGGTCACAGTTGGTGATGGCGTGTAATGGCATACAGGAGGACTCAATAGAACAAGGGACAATGGGTAGTTCAATGCCTTATATTTTGAGGAGTGTGTTGTTGGGGATTCCATTGTTGACACTAGCAGTGAGAGGCATGAGGTAGCACCTCAATAATATTGCGACCATGAGTCACAACACTTGGTAGGACAGTTGAGAGTCAATGAGGACATGATCATGGAAGCCACTAGATGCATTGATGATACACATGCATTGGTGGTAGGTTATTGTTGGAGGGCCTCGATGGCACATGATAGTTCATATGGGGGACTTGTCATTGATGAATTCCATGCACTCAAGGAGAGAGTGATTGTGATGAGGGTCGACTACCAATAATTGTTGATGGATAGGGATTACCTATTAGAGGTTGGAAAGATGTATCACAAGGCATTGAGGGAGTAGGAGGTTGAGGTGGATCAAATCACTCATGAGTTGGTGAGCACACAGATATTCTTGGAAGGCACATAGACAACCCTTTAGGAATCAGAGTCTATATCATAGGATCTCCTTGAGGAAATTAGACATAGATCCACTACATGTATTTCAACAGAGATTCAGATATAGCCCTCAGACACATTGTGAGAGGATGTTGGTGGTTTAGAAGTGGAGCACCAGTTGAGGGAGGAGCATGAGGAGTAGCTAGGATCACTAATGAGTATGGAGAGATATGATCCAGAGATGCAAGAGGAGGTCCATAGGTCACAGGGACCACCCTTCACGAGGGGTGTTGAGACAGTTGGGCACACACATACACATGGGGATTCGAGAGCCAGGGGCAAATATGAGGACACTTCCATTTGTGTTCTAGGATTGGTTGACCTTCATGTAGAGGATGACCCCGTAGTGCACCCAAGATACATGATGTTGTAGGTGTATACAAGAGATCACATGAGTATGCAGGGGCATATAGTGATGAGTGGTAGTTCACAGAGACATATAGAGGTGTATAGTGGGATTCAGGGGAACACACTAGATTGCAGGGAGGAGATGTACTTAGTAGAGCATGGATATTCCTTTCCCTTGAAGCAATATACATATATGGGAGATCACCTTCATCATAGAAGCAGTTGTGTGAGTGATGATGGATGGAGAATGATTGACCTGCAGTTGGTGGAGATACCTACTATTGTACCTGATGGTTGGTGTTCAATGATGAGTACAAGTGATTATTTACCATGGGTGTCGATGGATGAGATTTTGGTTAATTCCTTTAGATTGACCAAAGCATATGATACTTTATAGTCCTATAGTTGGTTGCATATATTTATGATAGCCTTTCCCGATACTTTCATCATTGACAACAACACATGGGGAGCTAGACAATGGCAGGGGACATGGAGAGTTGGTAGGATGAGACCACCTGACAGGAGTGTCTTGGTTGCATACAACAGGATAGGGGTGGATCATTAGAGGCATGCAATTGAGGCCTTGGTTGTGATTGAGAGTATCCTAGGCCATGGGACATAGGATATATCAGAGTTTGCTACATTTTTAGACTCTCATTGGGATTAGGGTGGAGGGATTTCAACAGTTACCAGTAGGGAACATCAACAGTTAGTGGGGATTGGAAGTGATGAACTTCCAAATTTGACATGGGATCCGAGAGTCCATTGGGTCAATAGTTTATTTCATCTTATGAGGATCTAGGAGTGGAGGATCCAGTATGGATACTTTGAGTAGACATTCATGATCATAATAGAGCAACATCGACATGATGGTCCCTGTTAGATACTAGCATGGGACCCTGGAATTATAGGGTTGGGCATTTCATTGACTAATGGAGACGAGTGGACCTTTGCAGAGGGAGGTCACCTTGATTTTCCATTGAGTTTCAGTATTGGGGAGAGCACGTCACTGGATGGTGATTCATTGAGGTCTTGTAGTACCTCACTATGGCAGCAACATGTTCAGTTGGTGGGGCCCGTGTTGGGTTTGGTATGGTCTGGTAGGACAGACTCATTTTGGGTTGAGGCTGTGTGTTATTTGCAGAAGACTCATGGTGTTGATATGTTACATAACTATACTTCATAGGGCATTGCAATTCACATCTTGATATGGGATCTAGGGATTGGAGTTCTTGGTAGTTCAGTGTTTGATGGAGTTGAGTTTCGAGTAGAGTGGTTGCTTGGGGATTTGATTGAGATTCTTTGGCCATTGATCATTCTACTCATTAGGAGCATTTGGGTGTCATGCGTGGTGAGCACTTGGAGAGGCTCCATCTTGAGGGGAGTTAACTTTGTGTCACACAGGTGGATATGGGACCCCGATATCATATGCAAATTGATTCAGTTATTGCTTGAGGAAAAGCAATATTCCAACAGGGAGGACTGTAATGTCCCCATTTTTGGACATTATTACATTATAGAGTGTTATGCCTACCAGAGTAGCCAGATAGGGATGACAAAGAGTTCGTGAGATATTGATGGGTTTTATTGGGCCCGACTTGCATTGTTCATCATCAGGCTCCATTCCCTACAACTTGGCTTTGGTTCCATTGCATTCCGACGATTTGTGTAATTTTGAGTTATTATGGGTCATATCTTAATTAAATTCACTAAGAAGGTCATAATGGGCATATTACCTTGAGAAAGCTCTTAGTGTAATAGTTCATTAGAATCGCGAGGAAGAGCATTACAGGATAAGATGATGAGAAGTGACTTTCAATGGTCGGAGAAGCCATAAGGATGGATAAATCACTTTTTAGAGGTAAAATGGTTAATTAATTAATTAATTAAGTGATTTAATCAAGGAATAATAAAATAAAGTAAAATACACTTGGAGGGAAAATGTCAACAACGAATTAAGGTTTCAGGAAGCTATAAAAGAAAGGTAAAGCAACCTAATTCATCATTATGTATATTTTGACTTGTCATTGAGGAGAGAGGTGCATCTCAGGAGAGATAGTTCAGTGGATTCCAGGAGGAAGACACCAGTTGGTTGATTTCGGTGTTGAGAGACACACCCTAGTCATCGGGAAGATCACACAGTCATTCCATCATTCTTCAACAACATTTACATAGGTTCCAACAGCAAGGGTGCACTTATTTAGGGTGAGGGTGCAACTTCTTAGGAGGTTCATTGGATCAATTTGTCCCATCCAGGGAGAGTTCAAAGATTCTCCTCCGACCCAGTTGAGAGGAAGGCAAGGCGCATCCTTTTCCTAGTTCCTCGTCAGATTCCGATGGAGGAATCATCTAGGGCGCATTTTCCAGAAATTGGGAGTGCAACCCTTTGGGTGGACACATCTGGGGTTCCCGAGCAATCATCAGATAAGATACAGGGAAAAACTTTTGACCCATTTCACAGTAGGCCGAGGCGATCATTTTGAGACACATCTCAGCCGATTCCGACGGTGGAATCACTAGGGTGTAGTTTTCCAATGAGAGAGGGGCGCATTCGCCCAGGGGGGTCCATCCGAGGTCCAAACACACCAAAAAAGGGGATGATAAATCACTAGGCCTGAGAGATAGAGCAGGGTGCACCGTTTGGGACAGTTTCCAGGCCATTCCGAGAGGTTTAGCCACCAGGGCGGACTTTCTGGACTTTCAGCAGTTACCGTGTGCGCTGCCATAGTTCCAGCTCATCCATTGATCCCGCAGTTCTCATCTATTACCAGGTATTATCATTTATTTTTATTATTGTATTCTGGATAAGATCCTTTTGTCATTTGATCTAGCCAAGTCATTCATTTTTATTCAACCGCATTTGACATTGTACTCACAGAGATATCATAATGTAAGATTTGCAGTATTTTGTCTCATTTATCATCTATATAGTCATTTATATGTTGTAACAATGGATTATCTAGAGTGGATACATCAGATTATCAATGTTTCCTAGACTAGCCAAGTTAGAAACATTACAAAGTGGCTAAAACCACTTTACAATTACTAGGGGCCGACTTTACAAATACCACCATACAAATACATGTTGACCAATCCACAAAAGGGGATTTGATCTTATACAAGACCCGACTTGATCAATCCACAAAAGGGGATTTGATCTATACAATAATGACTCAAATATAAGTAGAATATTCTTCAAAGTTACAATAATTCAACAACAGATTGTGGGATCCGATTGTCCCCAAAATCATCATTAATAGAGATGTAGTATTTGATAAATATTCTCTCATAAAATCAAACATAGTAGAAGTTGAAATGAAATAGGAACAAGTACTAAAAAATCAACAAATTCAGTTGGAAACTAAGACATTTATAGAAGATAAGGAGTAGGAAGAAGCTTGTAGAGAAGTAGATGAGGATTACTAGAAAGCATACAAGAAAATGTGGAAATACTACAACCAACTATGAGGAGATATACATGGGTAAGAAATCCTCCTAAGAGGTTTGAAGATGATATTTCATCTATTGCTTTGATTTCTAATGAAGGGGAAATTTATTGTTATCAGGAAGCAATGGATGGTATTGAAAGTTCTAAATGGATAACAACAACAAAAGAAGAAATCAATGCCTTGGAGAAGAATAAAACATGGGACCTGGTATAACTCCCAAAGGCTAAAATGGGTCTACAAACTAAAATGGTGATGATGATAAAGTTGAAAGGTACAAAGCAAGACTGGTGGAAAAAGGGTATTCTCAAACGAAAGGTATTGATTTCCATGAAATATTTTGACCAGTTGTTAAGCTTGTTTCAATTCATGTTGCATTAGCACTAGTTGCTTGATCTTGAGTTAGAGAAGCTAGATGTTAAAATAACATTTTTACATGGAGATTTAGATGAAAACATATATATGGAATAGCCATAATATTTTGTTTAGGATTGAAAAAGAAAATTTGATTTCAAACTCAAGAATTTATTGTATGGCTTGAAGCGGTCTCCCCAAAAATGGTACAAGTTGATTCCTTCATGGTGAACCAAAATTTTACAATAAGTGAGTATGGTCATTGTGTTTACTTCAAAATTTTAGAAAATGGTATATTCATTATCTTGGTATTATATGTTGACGATATGCTTGTAGCAAGAAAATCATGGTTGAGATCAGTAGGTTAAAGGCTTAGTTGGCTAGGACCTTTGATATAAAGGATCTAGGAGCAACAAAACAAATTTTGGCATTGAAATACACAGAGACAAGAAACATGGTAATCTTTGGATTTCACAACAAAAATATGTGGAGAAGATACTTCTAAGATTCAATATGAATAATGTGAAACCAATAAATATCCCTTTGGCATCCCATTTTAATATTTCTTCAAGTTTATGCCCTAGTAATAAAGAAGAAAATAATTATATGTCTCATATACTGTATGATAATGTAGTAGGAAGTTTAATGTATGTGATTGTATGCACAAAACCTAACATTTCACATATAGTTGGTGTTGTCAACATATACATGGAAAATCTAGGTAAAAACATTGGGCAACAATGAAATGTGTGCTTCGATAACTTAGAGGCATAAGTGGTTATTGTATCACCTATAATGGTTGTAGTGATTTAGTCTATGGTTATGTTGATTCATATTTTTCAGGTGATTTGGGCAAAAGGATATCTACTTTAGGTTATGTATTTACTCTTGTAGGAGGACCTATTTGTTGGATGTCAAAGCTTCAAAACACAATTGCTTTATCCACTACTGAGGCAAAATATATAGCTGTCTCACATGAATGCAAGGAGGAAATTTGGTTAAAGGGTATATTGGGTGAGTTTGGAAAAGTACATGACAAGGTGAATGTGTTTTGTGACAATCAAAGTGTTATTCACTTGGATAACAACCCATTTTATCATTGTAAGTGTAACACACCCATGATGGGGACTCAATTTTTCTCTCTTCTTAGGAGAATCAATACCCTCATTCAGGGTCTCTATTCCATTCCGCTCTGCCAGAACTTTCCAGTCATGATCTCCATGCTCTGAAACGAGCTCAGAGCGGGCATATATCCTCTCCCAAGTTCTTCAGGTTCTTTCATCCCCCTATACTTGCATATGATCGCGAGATATGACTAGACGCCAAGATGACTACCACGCGAATCCTCCGGAGTGGAAAACCTCTAAAGTTCACGACCCGACGTCGCGTGTCCTCAGGGATTTCGACGACCCTGATTTACTTTGGGACTTCGACATTCGGGAGTTTCAAACATTTCTACACCTTTTTCCTCCGAAGTACTCTGTACCCGAAGTTACAGATCGAGCGCCACACGTACCTCATGATTGACGGTTATGATCTTCTTTGGAACTTCGACGTTTGAGAGTTCTAAGCACTCCAACTCTTTTCCTCTGAAGTACTCCATATCGGAAGTTCCAAATCAGGCGCCACGTGTCCATCTAAATCAACGACTCAGATCAACTTCGGGACTTCGACATTTGGGAGTCCTAGACGCTCACACCACCTTTTCTCCCAGAGTGTTTTCTTCCGAAGTTAAGGATCATGCGCCATGCGTCCCTCTCATTCGACGACGGGGATCCACTTCGGGTGTCTCTCTACTTCGCGTTGCTTTCTCCCTGCTTCCTAAGTACGCGATATAATGATGCGTGTCTTCCGCAGATCAACAACTATAAATTACTTTGGCTCTTTGGGATTCGAAAGTTTCAGCCTCTCCCCACTTGCTTTCTCCCAGAGTGATTTCACCCGAAGTTGACAATATGTTGACGCGTGTCTCTCTCAAATCGACGGTCACGATTTACTTTGGGAGTTCTCAACTTGCATGACCCCACTTTCCTCCAAAGTGTCTATCTCCCGAAATGGAATATCTACTGACACATGTCCTCAACTGACGGACGGTTCAGATGAACTTCGGTTCTCCGACCTTCGAAAATTCTTGTTCAACACATCCCCTTTTCTCCCGGAGTGATTTCACCCAAAGTCGACGATCTGTCAACGCGTGTCTCCCACAGATCGACGACTGCAAATCACTTTGGCTCTTCGGGCTTCGGGAGGTTCAACCTCGCCACACTCGTTTTCCCCTGGAGTAATTTCACCTGAAGTCAACGGATTTCTGCCACGTATCCTCTCTCTCATATCGATCGTACAGATGGACTCCGTCGCTCCTCGGATTTCCAAAGGAGCTCACGGCTAACCATTTCTTAATACCCCAGTGTGTGCGACTCTGAGCGGGACACTTGGCATCACCGTCACTCGACACATGAGTCCCCACACACTCTCGACGTAATACCCACATTCCCTCGATCAAATGATCGATAGGGGTCCCAAAGGATCCATAGATCCATGGTCCACATTACTTCGCTACTTCGTTCTTCAGGAGTTTTGGCATTACTAAGCCTCTATTCTCTCAAAGCGGTCAACGCCGGACTGACTACCTGATAGATCTGATGGTCGGGATGGCTCCTGGGCATCCTCAGATCTAAGGCTTGGATTAACTTGGGGACTTCGGGGATTTTACCTCCCTTACAACGAACTCGCTCAATTCGCCGAACTCGCAAAGTCCGAAGGACTCAAGGGGTTAACTCCCGTGCTCCTTCCCATATCCAATAGTCACAACAGACCTTGGCTCTTCCTGAACAGATCTTGTTCGTTCGTCTTCCAAGAAAGGGAACCTTCCCTTTCGATACTTCAATCTCACTATTCTTCTTGAGCTTTGTTAGCTTTGAAAGGCTTAAGAGCTTTGCGCTCTTTCTCTTGAACTTAACACTTAGAATAATTATTTTGCGCACCCCTTGCGCTCATTCATCAACTCTAGAACTTAAGAGGTTCTTGGTCTCTGCCCGCCTCGCAGAGAGCCTGTGCATACATGCACTATCCCTCCTGAGCTTTAACATAATCCTTCCTCCTAGGGACTCAGATAAATTAGGAGTGTCAACATGCACACGTGAAACTGTGTCCAAGGTCGACGAATCTCACAGTTCATTGCTCTAGCTTAAGACACCACAGGGCTCAAGCATTTACGAGTACAAGTCATGTCCGAACCATATAGTTTCTTACTTGCCTAATTACACAATCAAGTAGAAATAAAAGAGATACAGTATAACCATTAAGCAGACATGCACATCCCTGTAAACATTCACAATATATCAAAATTTATTACACAGTTACATTTCAATTACATAGGGTAGGAGGATACTTATCTATTACAAGTTGCAACCAACTAACTAACTGTGGGTGTGTGCCTTTCCACCCAACCATAGGCTCAGAGGCATTCATCCTTAGCACTCTGACCACCCCCGTGCCAAGCCATGATATCACTAGGGAACTATGTCGTCTCTCAGAGACCTTCTCTCTGTCACAGTATCCTCATGAGGTTTATCAAATGCTTTCTCAGCATCAAAATTGCATTCGGGTCCTTTAGGTCGTGTTCTCTACACTTCCTTTTGGTTCACACATCTCCTTCCGATCTTGCGCTCTCGTCTGGTGTCTCTTCTCTTATTGTTTTTTTTTTTTTCTTTTTTTTTTCTTCCTTACCGTCTCTCTGTATGTATCTTACCTTCCTTCTTTAGGAAGGTTTCCAGCCTATCATGTTCCTTCTGTCAGAAGGAAGCTTGGGTCTGCAGGTCTTTGTGGTACTTCGGGTTGACAGCCCATGTTTCCAGTCATGAGGGTGGTTGATTATTCAACCACCAATCCTTTCCTTCATTAACTGATTCTTTCCTCTAGAGATATCATGGCTCGTACTTCAAGGCTTCACCCCCCAACAGTCAGTTATGGGAAATTTAACAATAATACATTTACATCAACCACATGCCTTAGCATGGTAATCCTATTTTATGATTAATTACAAGCTGGGGGAAACAAGGGTGTTACAGTAAGACTAAGCATATTGTGATTAAATACCATTTTGTAAGACATGTTATTGATGGAGGTGGAGTAACTCTTAAGAAAGTCCATACTCAAGAAAATTATGCAGATACGTTTACAAAACAAGTATTGTTAGAGAAGCCATAGTGGTGTTTCTCTTTTCTTTGCTTGCAAAAAAGGTAATGAATGGGCTTGGACAAAGTATCAAGTAAATTGTTGTTAACGTGAAGATTGTTGGAATTATGACAACAACTAAAAGAAACAAAACAAATTCTATGGTAAAAACCAAAATTAATTATAGTAAATATTTAGTGGTTCATATAATGGTGGCATTTCATGTAAAGCATGTAACGATGCCAATTGTGTTAAAAATAATTTATATCTATGAATCCCCAAGAGGTAAATGCAAATTTTGTAAACCTCCCCTGAGAAGATTGTAATCTTTATTCTTGAAAAATAAAAATATTGATACCTTATCCATGAATGTTTCCTTAACACATTGTAAAGGCTTTACCATGTAAATCAATATCTTATTTGTATGTTATTATGTTATCTTGTTTTATTTTTCATTATTTCTTCGCATTTACATTATACACCAATTTATATTTTTTACCTCATGTTTCCAACACAATCATTGTGGAAAATTGTGTTTTCATGAATGGAAATTGTTTTAAGATTTTGGGTACATGTAACCATCCAAATATGGTGCTTGCCCTTTTTTATTTCTTTTTCCAATTCTTTTATAACCTTTGTATAGATGTATTCAATCTATTGCCATGAAATGTGCATTCACGATTTTGGTAAATGTGGATAAAAGAAAATAAAGAATATAAATATAAATTCAAGAAGAAAAATATTAAATTAATCTAAATTAGAGGAATTTATATTTCGATTTTACTATATAGTGCTTACCCTTTCATTTTATTTTTTAAATTATTTTATAGCCTTGTGTACATGCATGCAATCTAATGCCGTGGATTATGCGTTAATGTTTTGCAATCTAATACAGTGGGAAAAAATTTCTTTTCATTCAGGTTTTGTTATTTATATCATGCAGATATAGTGCTTGCTCTTTTTATTTATTTTTCCAAATATTTTATAACTTTCGTAGATATAGTGCTGGTTTTTTTACTTATTTTTCCAAATATTTTATTATTTTTTTTTGTTTCCAAATATTTTATCTTTTTTGTTTGCATATATGTAAATAATTATTTTAGAATGTGTTTAATTTTTATGGTAGATATGGATTTAAAAAAGAAATAAAAAAAAATATATGATGATGATAATCTTTTCAAGATTATTATAATTTTGTTGAGTTAGAAGATTAGGAAGGTTGATATTGTAACAAATCTTTTGAAATTGAAATCTAATATGAATATATGTTAGACATTCAATAAAAAATGTTTTTCATATTCAATCCTCTAGTATTTTGGGAACTCTCCAATACCCACTTTTATTATGAAACTCATGATAATTTATTCTTATTTTATAGCTATTTAACTACTAAAGTATACAGAGATGTACATACCCTACTATCATAAATATATTTATTATATTATTTTATTACTTAGTTAACAATTAATATATAAATTTCATAAATACTATATAATAATATAATAATCTAAATAATATAGAATATGAATTTTCTATAATTTATTAAATATCTAATATAATATTACTATTTGAGTTTATAATATTTTATTATTATTATTTTATAATCTTTATTATAATTTATATTTCATATTATATAATAAATATATAAATTTTATAATTAAATATTATAAATAATATTAATATAAATTTATTTGTTAATAAATTTAATAAAATTTTGTATTAACTTTCTTAATTTATTACTTATTTAATAAATAATATAGGTGACTAATAAATAAATTTCAAAAATATTATATAATGATGATGATGATGATTAACGTCCACTAAGACTGAATTGGTCTATCAGACCTTAAGAGGGTAAGTGATTACTTGCGATCCTTTAGAATTTTGTTTCTGTTCTCGAAATACATTAAGAGAAGCTTTCCAAGATCACCATAGTTTTGTTGAGTTAATAGGTTAGGAAGGTTGGTAGTGTGACAAATATTTTGAAAATGAGATCTAATCTGGGTATAGGCTCGACAATCTAAGAGAAAGTGCTTTTCATCTTCAACCTTCTTAGTGTCACAAAGGTGACACACTTTTTCATCCCATGGTGTTTTAGGAATCAACCAACGCCCAGTTTCACTATGGAGCTCGTGATAATTTGTTCTTATCTTAGCAATGCTTTTTTTTTTCTTTACACTTAGCAAAACATATAGATAATTTTGATCTTCTAGATTAGGGTTGATTACATCCTTATAATACCTTAATTTTCTTTTTTCCTCTAATTCTTTATGACACCACATTTTCTCTTTAAATTTTGATTTGACGAGTTTTTTAATAGTATCTTTATTCTACAAAATGGTGTCTTCCATGATTCCCCAATAGTTTAGCCAAGACCGAGCATCTTTATGCCATCCTCGCTTGAGTCGATGGTGGCTACGACTCAATTTTGAAGCAATTTTAGGAAGCCTCTTGTATTCCATGTTGTTTAACTTGTTCTTATACATTAGGTATCTAGTCATAGGCATGCTCTTAGTGGGGGAGAGGCTTGTTTCTAAGAGGAGGATGAGATAGGGAATATTTCCTTTAATTTTGAGATTATAGGTTATAAAATTCTTTTGTATTTGCTCTATCTTTCTCCAAGATTCACGAGAGATACTATAGCCCCATACTTCACATCCATAAAGAATAACAGGTGTACCAAGAGTCTCAAAGAGGAGTTTCTTCTTATCCCAACTCCAAAGATCAATTGATTTACAATTGTTTTCAATCCCCTAATAAGCTTTCCATCCCCCAATAATCCTTTTCTCAATGTTATAATTCCAGTTGAATATCAATTCCAAGATATTTTTATGAAGTCACTTCCTTCAAGTTGTTCTTGTCATATACGAAGGTATCATAAGTGATCTTATTGGATTTAATAATCATGACCTTAGTCTTATCAGTATTAACAATGATACCCATATTGGAGCAAAAATCTTTGAGAATTCTTAGTTGGTTTTCAAGATCATGGGGACTCCTTGCCATAAGAACGATATCATTGACATAAAGAAGAAGATTGATGACTATACCAGTGAGAGTATGGCTGATACAACCTACTTTTTCCAAGAAATCTTCTAACTTGTCAATGTATATTCCAAAAAGGGTAGGGGACAAGTGACAACCTTGTTTGAGTCTAATATTGTAGTTAATCTCTTTTGACCAGCCCTTAGTGTTTTTAAACTTAGCAATAACGTTCTCATACATCCTTATTGCAGCAACCCTCAACTTGAGAGGAACTTTGATCTCTTCCAATCTATTCCAAAGGTTTTTCCTAGGAACCATGTCAAAAGCTTTTCTAAAGTTAACAAAACAACAAAAAAGATTGGTTTTAGTATTGGAGAACTCCTCTACAATGATACTAAAGGTAACAAGATGGTCCACAATTGAATGATATCTTCTAAACCCGACTTGGCCTTTAGCTCTTTTACCGTGACTTTCTAGCCAAAGGATAATCTTCTTTTCCAAAATAATTCCATAAAGTTTGGCTAAAATCGGGCTAATCATAATGGTCCTATAATTAGAGGGAATGTTTCTATCCCCATTTTTAAAAATAGGAACAATAAGGCTTTGTGTCCAGGGTTTAGGGAAGTCCTACTTGACTGCTAAATTGAAGAGCTTGTGTATGTGAGGGATAAGGATAGGCCCTCCGATTTTAAAAGTTTCAACTTGGTAGCCTTCAATGTCCTTAGCTTTCCCATTTGCAAGCCGCTTAACCCTGAACTCTATGCCATCTAAAGAAAAAACTTCTTCCTTTGCAGGGACAATAGGAATGGTCTCCATGGCATTAAGGAACTTGTAAAGAATTTTAAGGTAGGAATTCCTGTCCCTTAAGGGAATTCTATTATTTTCTTTAGTATTGCAGTTTAGAATTTCGCTCCAGAACTTCTTAGGATCCAACTAATATAGTTGTGAAAGTTGCTTTTGCCTTTCATTGATATAATACCTTTTTTACCTTTTAATTAGGAATTTGTACGTATTGATCTTATCGAGTTTAAATGACTCATTAGAAGCATCCCTAATGGATTTCTTAGCACTTTTACATTATTTATCATACCAAGGGTTAGTCATTGTTACAAGGAAAATATCTCTATGGCTAGGGGAAAACCGCAACAGACGGAAATGACTGCAGAAATCAACTCTAATCTAAGGTATGCTATATAAACAAATATGCTAGCATGACAAGATAAAAGGCCTACCTCGTCCATACGTTCGATGAAGTCCACTGTTGAGCAGTTGACTCAAAGCAATACACCTGCAACTTGTCCTCAACAACCAAGAAACACAAGCATATGGTGATACTATATAATGTTAGCACATTCAATAGCATAATCCATCAACATTCATAACAAATACGCCCATGGAATAACAATTCAAATATTTGCAAGAAATTAATTGGACGAGAAAAGAGTATTTCTATTATAATGTAATCAACAGAAGTGAATGAATTACAAACTTCCATGCCAGCACGGTTCATAACCAAGAAACTAAGTCCCTTCCAACTCGGCCTCCACCACTTCAATCCTCCACCAAAGGCAAGATCATATAAGAGAGACAATGAGGTTCTCAATCATGTAGGGAAGAGTTTGGGGGCTGAACAATGTGTTCAGAATTAAAAGGACAAAGGGATGCAAACTCAATATGAAGTGAATAATTTCTCCAGAGTAACTTTGCTCTCAAAGTTGAATTCTTCTCCTCTTTTCCATAGCTCGTATTTGGCCTATTTGTAGCCTTAAAGTGGAACTAAAGGGTCAAGTAAGAACATTTCCAGTATATGGAAGGTCAAGGATCATGGATCTCGTGATGTGACATGGAAACCCGACACCATTTTTTAATTTTGGACACAAATCCCGATGTACGCGGGCTGTAGTGGTGCAACCTGCGAATACACATGTTGTACTATAGGTAGGGCACGTATATGTGGAAAAATAATGTTTTTCAGCTCTGGGATTTGCAAAAAGGGACTTCAATTCTGCATAGGGAAATATAAAAATGCCTTCTATGCAAGTTTGCATAGGGTGAGACAAATCCTGCTATAACAGATGCCCCCTAATGTGTGAGGTCAGAGGAGTATCCGCGATAGGTGAAATACATTATAAGACCCAATAGTGGAGTAATAGAGACCCAGAAGTGGAGTAATGGGGACCCAACTGGAAGAACTAGTTGCTCATTACAATCTATACTGAGTTTGCACACATGACTGCCAATTTGAATTACACTATAGATCCATGTGAAAATATACCAAACAACTGTCCATGGCCATGAATAGGCAATAAAAAGGTGGCTAGATTCCAAAGGCTATCATAGTCACGAAGAAGGCCCAGTCAAACCAGTCTCAAAATCAATCTGAAGATATCTATATACAATGAAGTACAATATGATCTCCCATGATCACTGAAGTCACATAGGTACTGGTCCAATGAAAGGTATCAACAACTCAGGAAATATGCGACTATAAACTGATCTCTTCAAGTCTTCTACATAATCCGCCAAAGGTGCAAGTATACATCATGTGAATAAAGAAGTTGAGGTCGAACATAATGAGACTTCGTTTGATTATCGGTCATTAAGGTATACCATTAAAAAATGTGAGACAACCTACCGATAATGAAAGTAGGTATCAAGGCACCAAGTACATTATTACAAGTGTGAATAGAGGTGTCGGGGTCGAACACTCGAAGCATCTATCGATCATGATACATTGATGTATTCCCAACTGTCGATGGTGAGAGAACCTGCCACTAATGATTGAAAGCCTCTAGGTACTCACGGGACTCTAGGTATCGTCTCCAGAATAGATGAGCTGAAGTCAATGGAAGGAGATCCACTGAAAGGAGAGCATTAAGGCATCTCTCATCATTCAACACGAGGTACAAAGAAAGAGCTTGATGATTTGGAGGAAATCGGACGAAGAACATGTTCACGAACCAATGACCCTGTGTGTCTTTCGCGTGTGCCAGATGCAAGCGGTACACGAAAAAGACCCTCTGAATAGTAGCCAATAAGGAAAAGTGATGAAAAAGGTGAGGAAACCACCAATAGGGCTAATGGAATCCAAGAAACTACACGAATACCAATGTGTGAATAGATGTCTTACCTTCAAACAAAGGGAAAACCACCCATTCAACGATCAATGATGAAATGTTGACTGTTGGGTTCAAGGTTACCTACCGATGAGGAAAGTAGGACCAGGGTGCACAATAGTACTACAACTTCATGTGATTCTAAGAGGCACTGAGAGTATGTCCGACATGCAAAGTCAAGAGTTCTAAGGAATGGCTAACACAGGTTGATAGACATCCTTTGAACAAGAGCATGAGACATATGGACGACTCTGGAAACATAGACTCAATGATGAAACTTTGAGATGTAGGAGGCATCGATCAAACTCTCCATAGGGATTGGAAGAGTAACCAGTCAGGAGAGTAAACTCTCTGTAACGATCTCAGCTTCCTAAGGTCATGCTAAACCCAAAATTTTGATGACAAGTGGACTCAAAAATTTTGTGCTTTGTTCAAAGGCGGCACAATTGCTTCCAATATAAGATAATATTCCCTTCCCGCCCATCTTTTTTTGTTTTTTCATAGTCAAATGAATGCTATGATACAAAGGAGGAAACGAGTATCGCAAGTAAACAAAACTAGTTCCAACAATGGAACATACCTATGCTCAATTCAAGGAGATGGTTGTGGGAGATGGACACTCGGGGGGATGTTTCCTCCTGTGTATAGGGTGTCAAGATGCAAAGGATATAAAAAAGGATCTGCTTGGATGATGATGCAAACTGCTAAGGTGAAAATATTATAATGCAAAAGAGAGAACCGACAATAGGATCAATACTGCAAGCAAGGGCATGAAATGCAATTATAGCTTAACGCTAAAAAATGTCCTTTTTCGTAATCTCAGTCTACTTGGTTTGAAAAAGGGATAAACTTGCACCAAATAGTCATCCTTTCAAATCCAATTTATGAGTGTGAAAGAGACAAGTTCACTTGACAATATTTTCACTTTTTGAAACGAGTTGGAAAAGAGCTTAAATCAAACTCGCTTGGGAGTCCTCTAGGTATAGGTCAACATGTTTATGAGTAAGAAATGAGGTTCAACATAAAGTCATGTATTACCTATAAGGGACTCCCAGTCCTACGGACAAAAATCTCTGCATGGGCACCAAATGAAGCAGAGGATCTAACTAGGGTACCCATGTTTGGTAAGTCTCTACCATTTGATAATGACACTTCTAGTTGCAGATAGAAGGTTTCGTGTCACTATAAAATGGGTTCGTACCTAAGGAATATGAGTGACAGTCATAGGACGATGCAAGTGTGCACGACAGATTGGATACCTATCCTATATGCCGAATAATGAAAATACCTGTCCAAAGTTACAAACAGGCGACATGGCCCTGAAAACCGCAAGAATCCCTGGATAAACTACAAAAACCAACTCCGTCCATTGTCGTATTAGTCCATTAGGCCAAAATATTGGACAAAGCTATGCAAAGTGGGTAAAATTTTTCTATCAATAGTAAAGAAAACCAATTTTACTATACCATTTGTATTTTGTACCCAAATAGTGGATTTTGGACCAAATTACCTCCGAACTTCAAATGGTGATTGCGGGAGTTACGAGCGACGGAATTAACAACCATCTGAACCAGATAACTCATCTTTCTTTCCTCTTTCTTTTCTGTGAATTAAATTGTGTAATTAGGTTCCATTTTTAAATTTATTTAGGGTGCAATTAGAAAACTTAGGTGTACACGGGCATGAGTTTATCGTGTCACGTATATGCATGCTTATACACAACTGTTTGAAAAACAAACATCGTATAAGTAGCCCTATACATGACTGTGTACACTACAACTTGTGTATATGTCCATGGAAAATGTTTTTTAGAGGTTGCTAACGCAAAAAAAGGTTTGACTCTTGCAGGATGGTGCTAGAGTGGAGAGAAAGAGAACACGAGGAGGTAGATGTTGTAGTGGAGAGAGATCCAAGGGTCCGAATGGCCTTAAAACGATGTGGGCTATACAAGTTTTGGGCTCTCAACGGTATGAGGGCCCAAGTGAGATTGCTACAGTTTCTCATGGATTACTGGGATCCAGATAGTGAGAGCTTCAACCTTGATGGAAAACCATTAAGGATTGAAGTCGAGGACATTTATTTCTTGACGAGATTGTCATGTTGGGGTGAGGTGGTCAACATCAAAGATCGAGGAGCTGGGAGTGGCATGAAAATCAAGGAATACATAGTCGCTCATTGCATTGTAGGGACCGAGAAGGTCGTGAGCCAACTTCCCATTAGAGCGATAAACAATCTAAGTCTCAAGATTGTTGTGCTCGTTTTGACACAAATCACAGTATCAACCTGTTTGCACTAGGCACCGAGGCCACTTATGTTCTACTCAGTGGATTGCTTGAGACCCACGGTGTATGACTGGTGCACCTCACTGATGTCCAACATGAAGAGCCAACTGACATAATGCAAACAAGGTAGTAAAAGGAACTTCGGGTTCACTTCTATCCTTTGTATCTTTTTCTTCGAGCGAGTTCTAGGCTTGGGACCTAGAGTTGATATTATTCTGCATGGACCTCGCAATCCATCCATGGCACGGTGGACCGAGGTGATGAGGCGGCAAGGGGGAGGTAGGTTTCCAACACCCTACAACGATGACTTCTTCTTCTGGTGGAGACGATAGGTGATAGCTCTGGATGAATACCCTTACACAGGGATTGACTTTAGAGGAGATCCTGACATGCCATTACCACCAGGGTTCACTTACAGAGACATAGGTATGTCAAAGTTTTTTAAATATTTCATTTTTTTATTATTTTTGTATAGGAAAACAAAAATGTTTTTGGATGATGGTAAGTACTAATTAAACCTATATGTGATGCAAACGTAGGTCCACGATGACTAGACGAACTTCCACGACATCATCAGAGGCACCAGGGAGAAGAGGTAGTGAGAGGGGACGCAGAGAGAGTCCTTCAAAACGTGCAGGGCAACCTGTCTCGTTTGACATCGAGGATTCCTATGGTTCAGGTGAAGGATCTGCCAGAGGCTATGCTACGTCAGGTGGTAGGTGTGCCTTGTGCTTGGGTACGACTCTTTCGGCGTCTCACAAACACTCTAGTTTTCTATCATGACACACATACGGCGCCACATGTGTAGATGTCATGACTAATCTATGATCGGATGTATATGTATATTGAGGGTGTTAACCCCATTTTTTTACTCTAAACATCATATTTTTTGAAATATATATAAAAACATGGTTCTTCGGCTTCACTTATGTTACAATGTGTACATTGATGAAAATGTTTTCTTAGCTTTAGTTATGTGACAAATGCCAATCTAAAACAAAATTAGCATATGCATCAGATACATAATTAGAACTCCTAGGTATGTGATGATAAGTAATAAAATCAAATTGTCGTTCCAAAAGTCATACCCGTAGGAATCGTCGGAGTAGAGTAGGGTCACGCACACGGTAACTTCCGTTCAACTGACATACTACTAACTGGGAGTCCAGAAGAACCTCTAAAGAGCGAATACCATGTGAAATGGCATCACACAAAGTTCTATAATGGCGTTGTATTAGGCCACATTATTCGTGGATGGCCCTAGGCATACGCCACCTGAAGACACCAGTAGACCCTCGAGTGAGTAAACAAACCAAGCGATGGAATCCAAGTTTCATGTATGACGACTGGCCCCGTCTGCGAATCCTAAGTAGACCGAAGACTCCATTAACATCTGCCAACCAAGGGAAAACTCGATAAGCAAGATGAAGATAAAAATAAAGGGAAAAGATATATACACTAAATTACATTAGTATACAAAGAGTTATGCCCAAGCTTGGGGCTCAAGCCTAATATATTTTCAAATAGATCCCATTCATGGGCTCAACCAACATGTTCCCTTCATAATCTTCTAATTCATAGGCTCCATTTTCTAAGACACGTCGCACGATATAGGGACCGTGGCACATGGGTTTGAACTTGCCTGCTCCCAGTGGTTCTTTGGATTGATCATATATAAGTACCAAGTCACCCTCAACGTACAACCGAGGATAGACAAACTTATCATATTGGACCTTAACATGTATTTTATTTGCTTCGATATTCGTAGAGGCATCTCGATGATGCTCATCTAGACTCTCTAGGTGCACGAGGCATCGTTCGAGATCAGAAGTGTTAGGTAGGAGCGCACCTGCCAATCTAAGATAAGCGATTTCACATTCAATAGGTAAGATCGACTCCAAACCGTGTACTAACTGGAAAGGAGAAAAACCGGTGGAAGTCTTGACCGAGGTTCGATATGCCCAAAGTGTTGGATAAAGCATGATATGCCAGTTAGATTTTCTCTGGCTGACAATTTTCTGCAAAATGGTCTTGAGAGACTTGTTCACGGCCTCTTCTTGTCCATTTTCCTAGGGGTAATAAGGGGAAGAATGACCACGCTTAAAACCCAGTTAGATGCAAGTTCTTCCATCATTTCATTCTGAAAATGACTGCCATGATTAGTGAAAATCTCACTCGAGATTCCGAACCTGCCTATAATTTGATTGAATACGAAGAAGGAAACAGTCTTCCCATCAGATTTAGTTGTAGGCATTTCCTCGACCCACTTAGTAAAGTAGTCAATGACCACGATAATGTGATGTTTCCCCCTAGCCGAAGTTAGGTTGCAATCCACAAAGTCCACCCCCCACTTGCTGAAGGGACCAACGATAATGATTGGATGGAGAGGGGCTGGATGCGAGCACATTTTTCGAGTGAACACCTGGCATGGGTGACACTTCTTAACTGCTTCAACACAATATTTAAAGATATATGGCCAAAAATAATCAGCTAACAAAATTTTCTGGGTCGTCGCAAGTCCGAATATATGACCACCACAAGCCCCACTGTGGAAGTCGTTTAGAACAGACTCAGCTTCTTCGTGAGTTAAACAACGACATGAGATATTATATTCTCTTCGACGATACAGAGTGTTGCTGACGATAAGATAGTTCCTATCTTGGTATTGTATACGCTGTCGGTCATCTCACGAGAGATGCTGAGGGAAATTCAAAGTTTGAAGATAGAGAACAATATATCCATACCAGGGATCTGAAGATGAGACAAAAAAAATGTGTTCATCTACAAATGAATCAACATGAATAACATCCTCATCTAACCGAGGGAAGTCAAATATTAACTCTGCAAAAACTAGTGATTTTTTGGAATTTGTAGAAACGAAATCGAGATCAAACTCTTGTAGAATGACAATCCATTTATTGTACTTCCCCCCTATGATACGCCTGGTAAGGACGTATTGAAATGGATTGACATCGACAACCACAATAGTTTTTCAAAGCAATATATAATGTTGTAATCGTTGGACTGCGTGAACGACAACTAAAGCTAGCTTTTCAACATGAGAATATTTGAGTTCATGGCCGACTAAGTTTTGACTAAGATAGTAAATGACGTGCTCATGAAGCTCATCATCCTCTTGAACCAACACCATACCAATAGTATCTTCGGACGCGGCTCCATTTCACGTGTCCATGTGCTCAACCGTTGAAGAAGCCAAAAATAATTTACGAACACATGCCCAAGTGGAACTAAAAATTATTCAAAATTGCAGAGAGCATTCCGAAAACTGCAGAGAAGTTCCCCTCACCGAGAGACCGAGAGAAACTACATAGATTATTCTCGTAAAAAAAGGTAAAATCCACCAAAGAAGTATTATTCCCGTTCAAAACCCTAGAGATATAATGTTAAAAATAAAATATCTCCTTCAAAACCGCAGAGAAGTATTATTTCCGTTCAAAACCGCATAGATATAATGTTAAAAATAAAATATCTCCCATTCAAAACCACACAGATATAATGTTAGAAATAAAATATATCCTTCAAAACCGCAGAGAAATATTATTTCCGTTCAAAACCGCAGAGATATAAAATCTTATTCTTATATAATTTAAATATTAATTTATTTACAATTATAATACTCTATTATTATTTTTTTTTTTTTGACGAAAACGGTTATGTTGCATTAATCGGCCCTTTGGCCAGCCGGAATCAGAAAGTTACAAGTTTGAAGAAGGTTGGTGACCTCTAACAGTGCTGCCAACCTTCTTGTGAATGTCTTGAGAGACCATTCCCCTCTTCTCCTTGATCTAATTCGTGAATATGAATAGGGATGCATACATGAGTAAATTCTCACAAACTGTGAGCATAGCAAAAGACAGAAGCAAATCATTAAGCCAAAAAAAAGGGGATTGATTTCCCCTTAATGTAGGGGTCCAGCTTTTTCTGAGATCCTAAAGAAATGTTGGAGGTCGCCTCCTTTTCTCTGCGCGCTTTGTTGGTCTTTCGCCCTCGGGTAAGGGGTGGAGACGGGATTGTGTTGTCCTCAGATTCAAAAGTTCCCCCAGAGCTGCTGGAGGGGACTGTAACCACCAGATCTGCATGGCCAAAGGGTTCCGGTTCTGAAGCCCGGAGTTCTCTTGCTGCTCCTGAATTCGGGGGGGTGGATTCCAGAAGGCTTTCGTCTGCCGAAGGATCTTTCTGATCTGCTGTTGCTTCTGGATCTAGAGCTTCATTTTCCTTCAGCGCATCA
>ML783528.1:47080-57214 GCA_009831015.1 Picea engelmannii | reverse complement strand
GTAAACTTTCCGATGAGGGCCTTGTCTGCTAGATGGAGGGCAAGCTTGCATGGCTCCTCTGGAGATAGTTCCAGAGAAGGGATCTCCTCCAGCTTCTTGATAAACTTAGACGGGAGAGACGGCTTGGATTTGGGTCCTGCCGAGCGTACCAACGCTTTGAATGCGTCCAATCGGGCTTTTCCTTTCTCGCCAGTCAGATCTGGGGCCATTGTGGTAGGCCGTCGACCTCCAGAAAGTCCAGACGTAGCGGCGAGCAATGCAAACGCGAGGTGTCGAATCGCGTCTCTGTATCCACGCGCACCGATCGCAGGGCACCGAAAGGGTCGCGATTCAGTCCTTCAAACACCTCCCTTGAGCTGGAACCGAAGCTGGCAGCGAGGGCGTTCAAAACGAAGATCTGGTCAAGCTAAGCCTGGCCGCCGGAGGGCCGAGGCTGCCTGTGCGCGGCTAGGGTTTACCGATTTCATTCCTGCCGTCGGTGCTTGAATCTCCTACTCTATTATTATTTATTAATATTTATTATATTTTATATTTTATATTTTATATAATAATTATATAAATTCTATAGCAAAATAATATATTATCAAAAACAATATTAAAATAAATTTATTTATAACAAATTTTGTATATTTTGTTTATATTAATATTTATTAATTAATTGTATATTAAATTTGTTTAGTAAAATATTTTTCAAAATATATTTATGCATCAACTAATTATTAAAAACAATCAATTTAATAATATTAATATGTCTATATGTGTGTGTATATATAGATAGACGAAGTAGACATGTAGCATTTAAAAAAATATTTATAACAAAAAATATTTCAATGTTTACCATAAATAAAATATTTCAATATGAGAGAGAGATAGAGTACTTGAAAGTAAAAAAAATTTGGAATCCAACTGGATGGAGGGGTGTCTGCTAGAAAGACCGAAGACTTGGCAAGGTGTATGCTGGAAATATTGAAGACGTGATGTGTGGAGAGGGTACTATAGTTTAGGTTGAATATCTATCGCGTTTCTAGGCCACACATGGGGCCAAGATGGCAAGATCTATTGTGATATCGGGTGGTGTGACTCCTCGGATGCCTTTCTTGATTCAATCCGAGGTTTTGTTGGAGTAAGTAAACCCTTCTTCAAACCCTTCCTTTTCCCTACTGCGACTGAAAGGGTTTGTGCATCCATTTGCTGGTAGTGTGGGGATGTCCTCAGGTCAGGGAGCAAATCAAAGTGCAGGCTTAGAGGAGATCGGTAGGACGAAATTGGTTGGAGCTAAGACCAAGAAGAATCGGGTTTCAAAGGTGTTTAAAGTGTGTGTTGAGATATATTTGATGGTTCAGGGGGAATAAGTTGGGTTGGATAGGGTTGAAGATCTGTCTAATTGTGCCCTTGTGGGTAGATTTGAATACATCTCTTCTATCAAGGGAGAAATCATCAAATGGATAAATAAAGAGTGGAAACCTTTTATGGGTTATTGTCCCATGTATTTAACCCTAATAAAGGGTTGGGTATGCTTCCAGTTTATGAAGGACTCAGATTTATAGAGGGTTTTAGACATATCATGGGTGCTTGGAAAAGGAACTCTGGTTCTTCACAGATGGAATGTTTCTTTCAATCCATTTAGTGAGCCCATTCTCAATAGACACTTGTGGATACTGCTCCCTGGTCTTCCTTTACATCTCTGATCTAAATATTTTCTGGTTGAGCTTGCTAATACGGTTGGAAAATTAATTTCGGTGGATGAGGATTCCCTATTCTCTATGGATCGAAAGATGGCAAGGGTCCTTGTGGAATTCCAAGTCTCAGGAGGATTGCCGGAAAAGGTTGATATTTGCTAGGGAAAATTTTCCTTTGTTCAAAAGTTGGATTATCTCGACATTCCTTTTAGATGTCATTTTTGTTGGATGACAGGTCACCTTAGGTATTCTTGTGCGGGTGGGCCTTTGGTTGAAGCTGATTCTGTGAAGATTTTGAAGGATAAATGTCCAGATTCGAGCCAAGACTAGTCTGTTAGGTCACAGGACGACGTATCTCCTGTTTGTGATTTGTCGGAAGGAGTGGGCTTGGAGGAATCATGGGATTTGAAGACTGGTATGCCAGATATAGCTGGGAAGACTGGAGAAAAGGATGTCCTTCATGGGAAGTCTATTTCTCTCTATCTTGGTGTTAGTAGTCAACTAAATCAGTTGGAGTTGGAATTTATAGAGAATGTTGAGGACTTTTATAATATTAATGGTAGGATGCCTGATATGGGTTCTTTAGGGGACCAATATCTCCAGTTGTCTCTTACTTCTTATGACCCTATTCCCAAGGGATATGGTTTGATTGGGAACCATGCTTCCCCTTTTCCTTCCTCGAGAATTTTGGGCTCTGACATCTCGACTGATTCTTCCTTGGTGTCTAATATCTCTTCTTTAAACTTAGATTTGGACCAAAGAGCTATCTGTCAGACTTTTTTTGATTAGAATTTAAACCACTCCAATGAGGTCTTACTTGACAGTCTTCCTAGTCAATCCCTTTCTTCATCTTTGAAATATGCGGCAGATCTCCAGTCGCTCAAGGTTTTTTCTGACAAACAATCATCCAAAATAGGGATTGAACCTATAAATTCTATTCCGTGCCAAAATGTGACGATTAAAAAAAATAAAAAAGGAAGGATTAAAGACAAGGAAGAATTTATGGATGTTGAGAAATTGATTCAAGATCCCAGACATAATCCTATATCTGATAGATTGAGGAATGTATCCCCCTCCCCCCTTCCCACAGATTCAGATTTAAGGGCCCTTAGAGCTAATATGCCCTCTAGAGAGTTGATCAAATGATAATGGTTTCTTTCAATGTTAGGGGAGTTGGGGGTGCTCCCAAACTGTTAGCCCTTAAGAGATTGTTTAAGAAGCCACATCTGGATGTGGTGTTAATACAAGAGACAATGAGTGAGGCTAGTAAGGCTTGTGAAGTTTTTCTGAAGGTTTTTCTTGGATGATAAGTTTATGCCATTGGGGCTCAGGGATTTTCTGGAGGTCTATGTGTTGTATGGAATCCACTTTTTGTTGATTTCAAGGCTTTATTGTGTTGTGCAGGGTTGCTTCTTGAAGGGAGGATCATGTGACTGAAGGATGTAATAAGGGTAATCAACTGCTATGCCCCTTTTTTCTGGGAGGCAGGTCTATTGGGACATGAAACAACAAAGTGGTATTCTTTCTGATCCTCGTCTCCTGTTTTATGGTGATCTAAACTTTACGGTGGCCTTTAGTGAGATCTGGGGAAGACGGTCTAGACCAAATGCTATGGCTGGATACTTTGGTCAAATGATGGTTTATTACAGACTAATTGATATGCTTCCTATAAAACTTGCTCCTACATGGAGAAATGGGAGGAGTGATGCAGGGGGGATTGAAAAAAGGTTGGATAGATTCCCTATTGTAGAAGATCTTATGGGTAAGATGGATAGGGTTAGATCCTACGTTGTGAACTTGAACATTTCTGATCATTGTCCAAGTTGTATTCAATTTTAAGTGGAATCTGTAATGCATAGGTATCCTTTTAAGTTTAATGAGGTTTGGTTGGTCGACTGTAATTTCCTTGAACTTGTTCGTTCGCATTGGGAAGAGGTGGATTTGGATCTGGAGGAATCGTCAATGAGAAAATCAGTTAGAAAACTTTCTTCTCTAAAGAAACGAGTTATCTCATGGGAAAAGGAAAAAAAGAAGGGCTTACAAATGGAATTCGGTGAAATTTAGAATGGAATTGAAGACATTTTGGTTGGGAACTTCGATGGTGTTTTCTCTAATAGGGATTTAGAGAAATTAATTTTTTTAAGGAGAAGAAAATTCGAGATACTGAAAATTGAACACTTGGCGATTAAAAAGCTGAGCTATCTGGATAAAACATGGGAATAACAATACAAAATTATTTCATGTTTATGCAAATTACAAAATAAAATAGAAGGCTATATGGGACATTTTGATTGATGGTGAATTTTGGGTGAGTTCTTCAAAGGATTTGCACAATGAAGCTATCAAATATTTTTCTGAGCTATTTAGGGATCCTGGGAATGATAATATTATTTCTCAATTGTGTGTGGTTCAATAATACCCAAGGTTTTTTTTATAGATGAGGAAGGTGGTTTAATGAGAAGGAAGTTTTGTTGGAAGAGGTGGAATCTGCTTTAAAAAGTTTTGTAAAATATAAGAGTCCTGGTCCAGATGATTGGCCTGTGGAGTTTTTTCTGAGTTTTTTTGACATTTTGGGCAAGGACTTGGTCGATATGGTTGAGGAGATTAGGAAATTTGGGAATACATTGGGAGATATAAATTCCACATTTATTTCTCTTATTCTGAAATCTGGTAGACCCAAGTATTTCAAGGATTTTAGACCAATTTCCCTTTGTAACCTCATTTATAAACTAAACTCTAAGATCATTGCGAACATAATAACACCTTTTCTGTCTCGTTTTATGAGCAAAGAACAATTTGGGTTTCTCAAGAATCGAGATATAAGTAAGCTATAGGAATGGCATAGGAGAGTTTGCATTCAATAAAAACAAAAAAGCTAAAGGATTTGATTCTTAAAATGGATCTTGTGAAAGCGTATGATCGGGTAAATTGGAATTTCCTTAGATTGGTTCTCCTACAAATCGGTCTCCCATTAAATGTTACAAACTGGATTATGGGAAATGTTTCTTCTACCTGTTTCTCTGTACTTATCAATGGGAATCCTACAAAAATTTTCAAAGGAAGAAAAAACATTCGATAGGGTTTCCCCTTGTCACCCTTGCTTTTTCTCCTGGTTATTGAAGGGTTGAGTATCATGATTAAGAATGCAAAAATATATGTTATGTTATATGACATTAAACTTAGTTCTGGGAATTTCATTACTCACTTGTTGTTTGAAGATGATATCCTGATTTTTGGCAATGGAAGTGTTAGTGAATGGCATGAATTTTCAGCTATATTTAAGTTGTTTTGTGAAGCAACTAGTATTGAAGTGAGTCCCACAAAATCCACTTTTATTTGTCATGATATTAGCCAAGAGATTTTAAATCAAATTCAGAGTTTTTTGCCTTTTATTGATGGAGACTTTGAATCAGGTATGAAATACCCGGGCTTCTTGTTAAAACCAAATAAGTATTTGGTTAAGGATTGGTATTGTCTTATTAAAAAATTTGAGCACAGGATAAATGTGTGGTGTTACTAGCTGGTTATCTTTGGGTGGCAGAATTACCCTTGTCAGTTCTTTATTGTCCAACATTCCTATGTATTGGTTCTCTTTGGTTGTGGTCCCCTCATCCATCATTAAGACTATTTGAAGTAATATTTTCCAGCTCTTGTGGTCGGGTGCTGTAAATAAAAAAAGTAAAATACACCTGACTTATTGGGAGTCGATATCAAAGACAAATGTTTTGGGTGGCTGGGGCATCAAAAATCTTAAATGGTTTAATATTTCTAAATTGTTTTGAAGATAATATGGATTGGTCTGAGTGGTAATGTTCTGTTGGGAGAACATTTAAGGGAAAATTACTTTTGAAGGAAATCCTTGGTCGATTGGATCATAAATTATGCTAACAATCCTATTGGTGGTTCCATTATTTGGCATGGTTATGTCAAAACGTTTCATTGGATAGGGAAGTTGGTTGCATCGAAGATCGATAATGGAAGGATGGTTCATGTTGGGATCGATCCTTTAATTGGAGGGGAATATAACTAATTACTACCTAATTTGATGGTGCATTATTTGAACTCCTTAGGCATTCACACCCTGGATCAATGCTTGGGAAGTCGATCTATATTTGGAGGATATGTAGTCTGACTTTTAGCATGGACTTTGGGATTAAGTGGTTTCTGGAGCATTTGTTGGGATGCTTATATTGATGGTCTACGCAGGGAAATAATTTGTTTGGGCTCTGCAGTTGATAATATAGTATGGATAGGGAATACATCAAGTTATGTCTCAACAAATGCTTTATACTCTATTATTTTTAATGTTATAAATGTTGTTCCAGTTCCCTGGTGGTCGGAGAAGATTTGGAATTGGAATTTTACTATAAAGATGAAGTGCTTCATGTGGCTGCGTTTAAATAAAAATATCCTGACTTGGGATACGTTGAGGAAAAGAGGATGGCAAGGTCCTGGAGTTTGTTGCCTTTGTAAGTTAGATGAAGAATTTGTTGAACATCTGTTTGTTCACTGCTCTTTTACAAAAAACATTTGGCATATGTTGCGATGTTTATTGAATACATATGTTGTTTGGGGAGGGATATCTTTGGAATTTAATTTAAAAATTTGGGTCAATAGATATAATTCTTCGAGGACTCTTCTAGGATTCACCTGCTGGGGGATTTGGTGTTACAAGAACTCTCTACTTTTTAACAACGAGACTTATTCTTTGGAAATCTTGGTTAACAATGTTAAATGCTCTTTCTTTGAACATTAGAAATTGCCTAAGTTGAAATATAAAAGGATTATTTCTAATCTACCTATGATGAATTTTCTTGTCAAAGGATTTTTCAATGGTGCGGTCCAATGGGGATTTTGTGGAGCAGGTTTTTTTTTACAACTGAACCATCTTAGCTATTTCATAGGATGGATGGTTGGAGGTGTAGGCACGAATACAAAAGCCGAGATGTTGGGCTTGTGGACTTTGTTGACTTTAGCTTTAAAGTTGGGTATGGACTGTCTTAAGGTATTTGGAGATTCTCAGGTGGTCATTAATCAGATAATGGGAAAAGGGGAAATCATAAGTATTGTTCATTAACATTGGGGTCAAAGAATCTTGGATTGTGTCATTGCCTTGGAAAAAATTGGGTTTTCACATATATACAAGGAACTAAACATTGAATAAGACGAGATGTCAAAGAGCACTCTTACAAGTTCTCCATGGATCTGTTATTATGAAGAACTGAGAGATGGTGAAGTGGTCTCTAGAGACCATATAGATCTTTTTTAGAGAATCTTATTATGTTTACTGTGTTTTAATGAAGTTTTGTGACCTACTAGCATGCATTATTTTTCAAAAGAGAAATTTTTGACACTTGTATAGAATATATGTTTCCATGGTGGAAAAGGTCATGATCTTTGTTTTTTTTTTTGTATAGTTTGATTATAAAGTATAAGGTTGGGAGGGATAAACATTTTAAGACATGATGCACAATATTTTACTATGTTAGACATGTACTTTTATCTTTAATTCTTAATAAAATAACAAAAAGAAAAAAATTATATATATATATATATATATATATATATATATATATATATATATATATATATATATATATATATATATATATATATATAATAGAAAACATTATTAGAGATAAATATCTATATAAATATATGTCATGAGATTAAATATAATGAAAATAATTTAGACCAAAGTGCTTAATTAATCACATATTTCCCTATATTCACTTTTCTCTTGACACTGAAAAAGGTTTTAGCTAAATAATACATTATCATATCAAATACTATACATTGAGTATTCTTTGCATGCTTTTTTTTTCTTACATCTTGTTCTTAAAAATATTTTTGATGAAGTAGTTGTATGTAGTTAAAAAGAAAAGTTAAAATAATTATGAAATATTTGAAAATTGTATTAATGTATTACTTAAACATAATTTAAAAGTAAAAGAGAAGTAACAATAGATATTCCATACCTTTAAAAGTTTAAGTAGAATCAAACAAATCTAGATGTTAGTGATTGTTGATAATGTCATAAGTGTAATAGTCATTATTGACAATATCTCAAGTGTAAATTGAGACTCAAATTCAAAAAATTCAAAAACCAAAAAAGAAAATATAGATTGTATTAAACTATATTAATCCATTCTCTCCCTATGCTTACAAAGAGGGAGACCAACCTAATGAATATCAAATTATGTGATTAATTTAGAATTTGACCATACATTATTTATTACTTTTATAATAAAATAAATTAATAAAAATATGGACTGTATTAACCACCACACAATGATTTTATTAATCCATAATTTGTCTATGTTCACGATGAGGTCGACCAACTCTATGAACATTGAATTATGTGGCTAATTTTAAATTTGACCATACATGATTTATTACTTTTATAATAAAATAAATGGATACAATTTCTTTATAATAAATAAATTGATAAAAATATGGATTTACACCGAAAGGAGAATATATGCCTATCCTTTGCCTATGCTTACAAAGAGGGAAACCAACGTGATAAATACTAGATTATGTAATTAATTTGGAGTTTGAACATACATGATTTATTACTTTTATTGTGTCGAGATACACTCTATAACCCTGTATGGAGGAGATGTTGTCACCTGTCATGTTATATTATATGGATGTGAAGTTCAGGGATGTAGTATCTCTCGATAATCTTGGAGAAATATAGAGTAGATCTAAAATAATTTTATAACTTATATCTCAAAATTAAGGGCAATACACCCTATCTTATCATCCTCATTGAAGCAAACCTTTCCTCCATTGAGAGCACAACTATGATCAGGTACTTAATGTATAAGAACACGATAAACAACATGGATAACAAGAGGATCCCCAAAATTGCTTAAGACTCTAGCCAAAATTACCAACGACTCAAGTGGGGATGGAATAATGATGCCAAGTCTTGGCTAAAACATTGGGGAATAAAAGAAGAAGTTATTATGTAGAATACCGATGATATTAAAAATATTGTATGAGCTAAACTTAAGGAAAATCTATGGTGCGATAAAGAATTAGAAGATACAAGAAAATTGAGATATTATAAGGAGGTGGTTAACCCTAACCTTGAAGATCAAAAGTGTCTCTTTATTTTGACTAACGTAAATAAGAGAATCAATACTGCTAAAATAAGAACTAATTCTCATGAGATGCATAGTGAAGCCAGACATTGGACAATCCCCAAAATACCATGGCAAGAAATAATATGTCACCTTTGTGACACCAAGAGGGTTGAATATGAAAAACAATTTCTCCTAGAATGTGCTGCGTATACCCAAATTAGATCCCAATTTCCAAATATTTGTCACAATAACGACCGTCCTAACCTTATAATTCATCAAAACTTTAGTGATATTGGAACACTTCTCTTAATGTTTTTCAAGCATCGAAATAACATTTAAAAAAAATCCAAATAATCTCTTTATTTTCTTAAGATTAATGTTAACCATCATCATCATAATAAAAATAATAATAATAAATACTTACATTAATTTTGTTTTTTAAATACAAGTCATACACATAAACTTTAAAATAATAAATCACTTTAAAATAATAAATTTATATTTATATTTGTTAACCAAAAATTAGTACACTTTAAATTCACATTAATACAACTTCTTAGTCTCTCCATGGATAAGGTTGAGGTATATTATATTATGAAACCTAGATATTAACTATTGCTTATGCTCTTGGACCCAGGGTTCTTACTACTTTGTAATATAATTATTATATTAATGCTCACATAAAAAAGGTGACATGGAAAATAAGGTGATATGTGTTTTTTATTTTATTTTTTCTTTAAAATGAAATTTCCTCATTTAAAAGAAAAATAGGGTTATGCTTAGAAAAATCGGGTAATACTTATACCTGCAACAACAAATACATGAAGAAGATCATTCACTTTATTAAAAAAAAAAAAGCCATCATAATCACACATGACTTTGTTATTTATTCATTCACATTATTAAAATAATATTACTGAATCACATGACTTTGTTATTTATTCATTCACATTATTAAAATAATATTATGGTTATATTCATTCATTTCAGTTGATAATTGTTGTATATTTGTAGTTAATTGATGGGAGTTGAGCAATTCTCCGCATAGAGAGACATTTGAAGGTTGGTAGGTTGAATACATTCGAAGGTTGCTAGAGTCAAATTTGAATTTGTTTGGTAACATAATTGTAGAGAGAGACCTCATGATGAATGCTAGGGTGTAAATAAAAAGTTATGTTAATATTTACAATATTAATAAATTCAAAAAATTAGAAAGCGATAAAAATAAACTACATTCAGATGCAATGGAAGGACCAATGACATACAATTTTTATGCTTATTAAAACAAATTGAATTTATTTTTTCCAAAATTTTCAATTTTAAAGAATTTATTAAATATAATTATTTATATTTAAAAAAAA
>ML783528.1:28369-46980 GCA_009831015.1 Picea engelmannii | reverse complement strand
ATAAAAATAAACTACATTCAGATGCAATGGAAGGACCAATGACATACAATTTTTATGCTTATTAAAACAAATTGAATTTATTTTTTCCAAAATTTTCAATTTTAAAGAATTTATTAAATATAATTATTTATATTTAAAAAAAAAGACTAACATAATTTTATAAAATAAATATTTATTAATATAAAATTAAATATAAAAAAATCATAATTATTTTTCAAATTTTAATTACTTATATATATAAAAAAAACAATTTTATAATATATATTTTAATTACTTATACATAAAAAAAACAAATTTATAATATATATTTTAGTTACTTATACATAAAAACAATTTTATTATATATATATATATATATATATAATATTAAATCTTTAAAAAAAAATTATGTTTGAAATTCTAATTACTCTATACATTTATATAGAAATTGATTATTTTATATTAAATCAATCTAAATTCATCTTGATCCTCGAATTATTAAAAGAAATCTCAGCTTTGCACTCAAAATGATGTTTGCACTTGAAGAGATTTAATCCTTCTAAATGTTTTCTAGAGTTAAAATAAATCTAAATTGATAATCAAATAAAACGATAAAAAATTATATTTAGAGTTAAAGTTTTATATTGTTTTAATATTTAAATTGATATAAATTTATATTAAATACTTAATTTTTTTAAATATTTAAGTTATTAAAAATGTATATTAAGTATTTGAAAAATAAAAAATTTGTATTATAAAAATAATAGTTTCATTAATTTTTTTTTAAGCTAGCTATTTTGTATTAATATATAGGAAAAAATTACAGGTGTTTTGTTGCTGGCCAGCCTCTTGGGCCAGCCCAGCAGTAGAACATTTGTTTCATCGGGCCTACTGCCCAAAATATACTAGAAAAAAAACTAATAATGTTTATACAAGATCTATCAAAAACTCATAGTTACATCTGAGAGTGTTTCTATCTACTATTCAAGGATTTATAGCCTGACTCCTATAGCTATACCGACTATCTGAAAATGAAAAGTATAACATTACAAATTAAGCAGAGGATGAAGGAGGAACATATTGAGGAACTTGAGGGGTGTCCTCATCAATGGTGCTGAAGTTGATGCTGTTTTTAGCTTCCATAATGTTGAGTTTCTTGTCAAGCGCCTGATTTTGTAGGTGAATATAATCCATCTTCACGGCTAGCTCATTGTGGGAAACAATCCTGTCAGTAATGGCTTTGCTGAGAAGAATTTTTAGATGCCAATATAGGTCGATGGTGAGGAAATATTTTGTGTCCCTAGCATGGGTTGAACTTGTATTGGGAATCCATGACATAAGCTCAGCATCAACCTCAACACCTAGGGTGTTAATTCTTTCCTAACGCACCTCATCTTCCAACCTATTCATGTCTACTTGCACTTTTGGAGTGATGAGGGTAGAGTAAGTCTCGAAAACTACTATTGCCTTTTGGTGTGTTGGAGGGAGTGGGAGACTCGGTCTATGGGCATTGGCATGCCCACGACCACTAGAGTTTATTTGAAGAAGGTAGTTTATCTAGTTAAAAACCCATCATACCATCAACTAACTAAGAACCTGAAACCATAAAATTGTAAATAGTCAAGGCTCATCGCTCATATCCACTTGAAGGAACTAGTAAACATACCGCAAGCTTCCTAATAAAAACAAACAATTTTCTTTTCTTTAGAAACCATAGTAGCCACACTTAAAGGACAAATATATTAAAAGAAAAATAGAAGTATATGGAAGACTTACCTAACATCTTCAATATCATAGTCTTACACTACACTTCCTTTTGACATGGCTATTATTTATTATTCATCTTCTCGGTTCTTCCTTCATTCAAAACCTATACCTTGTAAATACTGAAACTTCATTAATTTAATAATAATAAAATGCTATATTGAAAATGAGAAAGTTAAAAAAATTTAATGTATTTTCATTGGTTTCATATTAATATACATGTTCTTAAAAAAAAAAAGAGTTAATACAAATAAACAAACCAAAATTACCATTTTTTATTTGAACTGAATGACATTTTCTACATTCAGCGTTTAAAGCTAGTTGTCTAATAAATATGTTTTGAAAGTGAAAATAAGTCATGTCAGATGTCAAAATTTAGAACTCTGTAAAGATCTAGGCTGATCAATACTTTGTAAAAAGGGAGATAACTTGTAGTCTAAATGTTTTATGTTGTTGTTATTATTATTATTATTTTTAATGTTTTTCAATGATTTTCCCTAAAATTTGGTTAGAAATTTAGAAGCACATTTGAAATTGTAGATTTTAGTAATTTATATTACATATTTCAAGAGATTTGGAGGTTTTTGAAGAGTTGAATCGATTTATGTATTCAAAAACATGATTTAAACAATGTAAAATTGTGATTTGGTCAACGATTATGTTATCTGTAAGGGCTCAAGAGCCCAACTCGGGTGCACACACTTCCACCATAGTCTGAATTAGGTGGGAAGGATTCTCACTGCGAATGAGGAGATGAAAGTATTCATATAGGGGAGATTTAGGGTACCTTGGCTGTGCGATGTGCCAAGAGACGACTCCACCCAAGTTTCCTTGCAATACAAGTCAGATGGCAAACGGTTTGACGAAGGGTTGAGGGAAAGACTTTGGGTGCTCCACCAAATGGACGAATCGAATAAGGCAAGGGGGGCACACTTAGGAGAGTTGACTCGACTCACCTAAGGGGTGTGTTATAGCACAAGTTGTAGGTTGGGGAAATCCTGACCCAACCACAAAGCAAGTGCTACAACTTGGGAATCCTACACCCAATGTCACCTCGATGTAGGTCCCGCACTTCAAGGGTGACTAGGTCACTCTAGGGAGGAGATCGTGGTGACCCTAGGGGGATTGATATGGAGATGTATATGAAAGGAAGTGAAGCCCCTAGAGGTCAAGTCTAAGTGGGATGAAAGGTAGGAGAAGATGCCTTGTAAGTCAAGTAATTGTTGCCCCATAGGTATAGTACTTCTCTAGATGATTGTACCTGCCCGAGACAGAAGAAAATACAATTTGCAATGATATATGTTAGTTGGATCAGCAAGTTAAAATTTATGTCCCCAATTTGCAGCAGTTAATGACAGTTTATATCAGCAACTAAAAACTCTAAATCAACATACAAATATCTAAAATAGTTAAGTAAATCAACATCAAGTTTAGCAATGAATATAGGCTAAAAGATGGCACTTAAGAAGCTAGAGAAGATGACTGTTGTAAGCATGTGTTTTCTGCAGAAAATTGCAACCTTTTGGTCGTAGAATTCAATGGAATGCAACAACAAATTTGACCATGGAAAAGTGCCAAGAACTATCCCAAAAGGTGCGCCCTGGTTAGTAGAGGTAGTGTAAAAAATTTAGGAGCTAGTCTGGGGTTAGTTTAGGAGTTAAGAGTGGATAGGTAGCTAGGTTTATGCAGCCCTAATTGTTGTAGGTTAAAGTTTGTAACATAAATTAGAGTAGTGGGAGAGAGGGGATGCCCTAGTAGGGGAAGACTCCTCTTAATATGCCAAATCAACTTCAAGCAAGAAACTTTTCAAAAGACCAAAAATTGTGTTTCCCAAGGAAATGATTTTATATCTCCAATGCAAAAAAGTATGACTAGTGCCTTTACTATTGGGTTAATGGAGTCAAATAAACAAAGAGATAGAGAAGCTACCTCCTTGGGGGTGTAAGCCCTTTTACTTCCCAAGCCAAGTTTCTCTAGCTAGGGTTTAAGCTATGAGGGTGTATGCCCTTATACTTCTCTTAGCAAACCCTTGTATAATCAATGAGATGAAGAAAAAATGATGAACACTATGGTGTGGGTGTATGCCCTTATACTTCCCACCTAGCTCCTAGCATAACAATACTTGACTTGAAAAAAATATAGCATAATAGTAAAAGACCATACCAATATCAAGAGAAATGCCAAGACAATCCACCATAAGAGCTATAAAAACATCATCCAAGGCTAGCACCTCACTCCTCCATCAACCATTCATCAATATAGACATAAAAAAGTGCAAAAGAGATAAAAAGAGCCAAGTGTGGAAAAAATTTCAGACCAAGTCCTCTCACAAGAGGGAGAGTTATGATTAAAATGAGATCTTATGATCTCTATTTATACAAAATGTAGCTAACATAGTTTTTCCACATACTTTAGGGTAAAACACAAGATTAGGGGTCAACAACCCTAATCTTGCCCCTTTTACAAAATAATATTAAATAATTCCATTAAAATTTCACTTTTTGCACAAATAAAACCCTAATTTAGGAGGACGTCACCCCTTTAGGGGACGTTTTTCCACTTTGAGGAAGTCGTTGGTGTTGGAGAAGCATGGGTATACCTCCAAAGGACACATGTCAAACATATAAGCACTCTCATCATGGTGAAGACCCTCTCCTCTTTCAAACGTCCATGTGTCAAAAGAGTGGCACCTCACCACCATGCCCTAGCCCCAAAATCATGTCGTCAAGCTCAAAATAGAGGACGTTTTTCCCCTCCTAGGAAAATCGTTTGGCAAGTGGGGGCTGGGCTATGTCGTCCGAGTCATCATCAAGGCCTTCCAAGTCTGATCTCTCTCATCCAGCATGCGGGCCCCTAACATCCAACCTGTGGGATTGTAGCCCCATGGAATCCCAAGCTAGGCTTGTTCTCCCAAAACTGTCCACCAACTAGGTCCTGCAAATACAAATGAGCACGCCCTCCAAGGATCTCAAGTCATAACATCATGATAAGTGAATCCAATCAATAAATAATCCATCCAAGCATGTGCATCAAAGATCGCTATACCAAACAATTAAAAACTCAAAGACACTATGCGACTTGTCAAGCTTGAATATGGGAGGGTTGACGAGGTGTCTTATTGGATAGATATTGCCCTAGGTCAAGGAGAGTTTCCAAGAGATACCTCTCTAATCCATGTAAAGTGGATGAAGTGGTTGGGGTCAAGACTCAATGGGCATAGGGCTCATGACATATAAGGGATTGTAGTGTCTCATTCATGGGTTCCTTTGTAGAGGGCATGTGATACCTTCGTCCGCAATACACTTTTTCCAAGCCCATCAATTTCCTTTTATCTTTCTTTCAATATAGAATAAGGAGAGGTTGAAGGTCACTGTCCTGGCGTGGTGACCAGATGATGGCAATGTCACCCACAAACATCTAATGGAAATGAGAATGTTGGCTCATGATGAGATCCCCTTTATCTTAACCATGCAACTGAGAGCCATTACCATGGTTTGGTGACCAAATGATGGTAATGTCATACCACTAGATATCCATGTATGTGATAGTTCGGCTCGTGATGAGACCTCCTATCCTTCAACTAACCTTTTAAGCATTCTTTATTATATTGTGGGTCCCCTTTATTCAAAGATAAGAGTTTCATTGTTTTCTTGGGTGATCCCTCGACGAAGCATATGTAAGGTTTACACAAGGATTTTATCTTTTACCCAACATCAACCCCTCTGGGCCTTTAGCCCCTTCTTCCCATATAATGAGGGACAACCCCTTCTTGGGTCAATACACCCTAAAATCCCAAGAGATAAGGAAATGGAAGGGAATAATGATGGAAAGTGGTAAGTATGGTCGAGAACAGTATGATGGCTCATTAAGGGAGTTCCCAGTAGCAAACCCATCCCAAAGGAAAACCACTTACTAGGGCACAATGTCAACCACCAAGGTGAAGCAAGGAAACAGGCATAATGTCCAAGCACATATAATGAAATCTAGAGCAATCTAAGATACAACATAATCAAATGGCTTAAATATGGAAATGATGCTCACCATAATACTGACTTGTACCTCATGAAGCAAGGCCCACTGCCTTCCAGAAGCCAACTGGTGTGGTGGATGCCATCTGTAAAACTGTTACCATCTGTGGTAGTGAGTGGGTTTTCCATCTGTGCAAAAGGGTACTGCTAGTCATATAGTCTCTCGGCACTCCATATCTACAACCTAAGGGCCTTGAGACATAATCTTCTTAGTTATCCACAAAATGGGGATAATATGGTGCACACACCCAAGAGGATGATTTGGTTCAATAGATGGGGCACACAAGCATGAGAGGCGCACCAAGGTTGGGCACACTAGTCCCAAGGGGCGCAATGGTTGACAACTGCATGTGTTTTTTTTAGCATCTGGGTTCGTGAAGGGGCATGATGATTCGTTTGGGTGACCAGGTCCATGAAGGGGTGTGACAATTTGTTTGGAGATGGGTTCACAAAGGGGAGCAACACCCCAAAAGAATGCGACGGTCCACAATGGGGACCTATGGAAAGGCTATAAGGGAACAAGGGTGCACAACCAAGGAAGGCAAGTTTTTGAAAGACAAGGAGAGCAAGAGAGCTCTGTGATTTTTAAGAAGATGAAGAGGAGGATCTCCCTCAAGGAGCCAAGTCGCTCCACATGGGAGGACTTGTGATACCTTGAGAAGGATTTGGTGGACAAAGTTGGGCGAACTTTTCTTTGGTAGATTTTGGCTAAGTTTGGAAACGTAGGTCTGTTAGAGTCATGTCTAAGGCAAAACCGAAATCTGTGAAGTCTACGGAAACAAAGAGATAGAGTCTGAGGAAATGAGGAGACACCAAGTCTATGGTTGTGTTAGGGTCCTATAATATAGTCATATGTTCGCCAATTATCTATTTTGGATTTTTTATGATTAGGTTGAGAATGCTTTCATGATAAGGTGCTCAGGAGTAATAGTCCAATGGTATATCCATGCTTCAAATCGAATATACAGGTATACCTAGTGTTGTCACATGGTAAATTGTAATTATGATGCATCCCCATGAGTTTTTGAAGGTTTAAAGTGGCTAAATCAGTTGTTTTCATGAGTTTGGTTATATTCCAATTGTGGAAGAAAGTTTGGTTTTTGGTAGCTAAAAAATCAAAATCTTATATCCATTAGCTACCGAAAGTTAAAACTTTCGGTAGCTAAACGACTTATTCACACCTATCATTAGCTGCCAAAAGTCCTGAATATCTCAAGCATTTAAAAGGGTTTCATCACCCTCTTATCGATGGTGGTACGTCAATCATCATTTGTGGTTATGCTTCCTAAACCTCTTTTAGCCATCATTCATCCGATTCTCAGAAGGGATGATCGTTTGTTGATCCTTTTGTCCAATCAAATAATCATAACCTATATCGTGCCCATACCATTTAATCGATACTGAAAGAACGATCATGAGCTTTACCATAAACTGAATCTATCGATTGTCGGTCTGTGATTGTGGTAAATCCTCCCTTAGTCACCCAAAACCTTTCATCCTTCAACTCTATTCCTAATTTCACTGTTTTATTCCTCCTCCATTTGAATTCACCTTCTCGCCTTACATACCCTAAATCCTTTGTTATCAACCCAATTCAAAGCATTTCTAACAATTTTTGGTGATGAAGAGCTCAACAGGAGGTGCCCTTTTGAGGAAGGAACTGCACAATACTTCATACCTTGAGGCTGTCCCTAAGGCTTGTGAATTATTCAAAGAGGTTGAATGCTACGACTTATGCCAAAATATCCAGGGGTACCATCAGGGTATTACAGAAGCATTTGCCAAGAGCTTTGATGGATTTAAGGTTCATCTTGGACCTGTGGTAATGCAGATAGATGAGGCTAGTGTTGCAACGACTACAAAGATTCTTGGTGAAGGAGAAAGGTGGTTCAAGACCACCTCAATCAAGGAAATCGATTTTAGAACATTCCTCAAATAAGAACATCAAAATATGAAGTGGCAAAAGGATATCCCCATGAGCTATTTGGAGCAGAAATGGAAAACATTGCTAAAGATGATTTAGGTTTACATCACTTGTGAGGGGAGGTATGGAACGACCATGCTCTACCAATTCAGACTGCTCCTCCATTTCACAGGTAAGAAACCTTTGAATATGCCCTTTTACCTCCTTAAGAGTCTTACCAAAATGACTTCTAAAGTTCAGGCCAAGCCTTAGAAAGCTAGCAACAGTCTATTTCATCATGGGCTAATCAAATTGATAGTTTTAGAAGAGCTCAATAGAAGGAATAAGTCTTGGGACTTTCTTCTATTTTGGGAAGAATTTGGGCAAGAAGCTCAAACAAAGAAAGGAGGAACTCCCTCACAAGAATTAACCTCCCCAAAAACCAGTAAAAGGAAAAGAAGAGCACTATCACCTGTAGAAACTGCCATGAAGGTTCCTCTATCAAAATCACAGAAAACAAAGAGGAAATTGGAGTTTGGAAAAAGTGAAAAGGATCAAGGGAAATCTACAGTGCAAAATGTCCTAAACCTACCATATTCTGATTCTAATTCAGAACCCTTATCTATAGAAATGGAAACATATCCATCAACTGTAGAAATGGAAAACCTTGAAGAATCTGGAACACCATCAAAGAAGAAGGTTAGCAAGAAACCTAGGATCCACAATTTGAAAGAAGAAATCACTGAGTTAAAAGTGCTAGAAAGACATATGAAAGGAGAGAATGAGACTCTTAATACTTCATCCCTAAAAATTGGATCTGCATTAGATCAGTTAGCCATCAACTATGAGACTGTAAAGCACAAGAACAAGAATCTTGTCAAACAAAATGGCAGATTGAAGAACATGAAAAAGGTGTTGAGGTTTAAGATTGTTCACAAAAAGATGAAACCCAAAGCTCACCTCAGGCTGGATACTCTAGCTGAAGCCGCCCTTGATTTCAAATGAAGGGGTTATAATAGATGAAGCATGATACATAGGAAACTCAACCATTTTTTACTAAGTTCGGGAGCAGTTATAGGTTTCTCCAGCTAAGAGCATCCTCAAAATCCTTAATTAGCTACCGAAAGTCGTTCCCAGGAAATCGACAACTAAATACACTTTGTTCTGGCCTCGTTAGCTGCCAAAAGTTTTGTTATTAGTAGAAAACACATAGATCTCCTCAGATCAAGGAAAATGGATTCTCCAAGGATCTTGAAGGCTTCCATAACGTTTTTTCAGTTATGACGCATCCTCAATATGCTGTTGTCAAGATCAGATAAAATCATATGTAGTTATTAAAGAAAATCAAAGTCTGACCTATATTTTAGGATTTTGTTGTAGCCAATAGACAATTATTGCTATTTTTACCCTTTCAGTGGTAAAAATCAAATATATTGTAATGAAATCATAATACATCTTATGATTTTGAAAAGAGATCAAATCTCTATTTTGGATAGAACATTAATTAGGCATTTTCCATAAATATCTAAAAATAGTTAGAGAAGGGATTCGATCTCCTAGTCTGTAGGATCTAAATGTAATGGGAAGATATAAAAGATACAATGTAATATGACAAAGGGGTTGGGACTTGAAGAGATGGATGGTATTGAAAGACCATCATCTATTGTAAATATGTTCAGGAAGTTGTAAGTAACCGTTTTGGATGAATACAAAGACACTATGTTTCCAGATTCTTGTGTCATTGTTATGTGGTGAAGTGTTCCTTTATGTAATATGTTTTCTCTCTAGTTTTCACATTATGTTATTGTTATTTATTGTTATAAGAATATTATGTTTCAGTATTTGTTTCAAACACCCTGTTTCTGGCTTAAAACAATATTTATGTTTTCCTCTTAAATTCGAATGTAGAATTCAGATAATCTTTTCTCTGCATTTGAAGTGACCTCTAATATTTTCCTCTTTTCCATGTCACAAACTATAAGGATCCACTGACATGATTACCTTGCCTTGTTACATATGGTCTCATTTATTCATTCATTTAGTCATCTTTAACCATTGACTCCATTTTGCCCAATGGCCCTCTTTTGCTGTCTCAACCAAAAAACTCAAAAACAAACCTCCTATCCTCATAAATAGTCTAATATCTCATCCAAACAAAGTTAAATCATAGAGAGAGATCCCTCTCTGAGTCTTGGAGGGATAGATCCTCGACTCTAAGTGGTTTTTTGGTTACCTCTGTCAATTCCTCCTTCAACCTGAGAAATTACAGAGTGCTAACATAGTGGCGACCATACTGGGGAACGTTCCTCAAAAAGCATAGCAAGTTCCAGATCTGATTACTGATGGTGGACAGTGATCAGACAAAAGAAGGCTGAAATCATTCACCTGGTGATTCCAATCAGCTCCAGATCAATTCCAATTCGAAGACTCCACTGTAGGAAGAACTTGAAATATGACCAAGCAACCTAGAAAGATTAGGTATTCAAGCCCAAATTGTATTCAAGACATTTTTGGTTTTATCTGTAATTATGTTCTATCTTATTGTAATCCTGGTCAAGAGTACATTGCTAAAGTTTACATTGATCATTTGAAAATTTATGAACCTCAAGAGACTAAGCCCCAAATTGTGGATCATGTACATACTCATACACCTATGCACATCCCAGGTACACCTGTAGAAATCCCAGTGAGACATGAGCCTCGTGCATTATCTCCTGCTCTTGCCAAATCTCCAGATGGTTATAAGCCCCCCGATTTACCTCCTATACCTGTAAAAATCCCAGACAGATAAAAGCCTCTAGTTTTTCCTCCTATTCTCCATGACCTCCTTGCCAATTACAACACTAATCTGCCCAGGTTTGATGGAGAAAATGTGAAAATTTATGCTGAAAAGAACATCCAAAGTCTTGAGGATTTTCTTGATTTGTTTGAGGTGGAAGAAGATGATCTCTACATCAGGATATTTTCCCTATCATTGCAAGGTAAAGTTAAAAATTGGTTTAAGAACCTTCCAACTGCGAGCATTAGTAATTTTCATCAATTCATGCAAGTTTTTCTAGATTTATGGGTGATCATGGGAAATGTCTTTCTCATCCTAGAAGAGTATGACCATTTGAAAAGACAATCAAGGGAGACAGTACAACACTTTTCATCCAGGTTCAATAAAGTATATCATTCAATGCCTTCTAATATAAGGCCACCCCCAGGATTATCCCTCTTGCATTACCCAGATGCCTTTGATCCAGAGATGGCTTTCCAATTAAGAGAAAGGAACAATGAAACCTTAGAAGAAATGCAAAATGTTGTAGTTGATGTGGAAGCTAACCTGTTGAACAAAGAGGCAAAGTTGAAAGCAATGGAGAAATATAGAATAGAAAAAGAAAATCTGATATCTTCAGAAATGAAACTAGATATTTTAACCAACACAGTCAATGAAGTGATGCATAAGATTAGCAAGAAAGAGGAGATTTATGTTCAAAGACCTCATGTTCCATTAATTCCAGAGACGACAAGGATCCATGTATCCAAGAATTTTGCAGCTCAGCCTCGGTATCCTAAACCACCAAATGATTAATTCATATATTCAATCCATAACATAGCCAAAGATGAAGCTCAAAATCAGACAGTGGTGGAAACATATCCCGAGATGATGTGAATGTTTGATGACCTTGCATATATAGATGATTTTCTCGGATACAATCATCAGGATGATGATCATATGGTTGAGATTAAGGATAATTGTTCAAAGCAATAAAAACTATCTCCATGGGGAGAAGAAGCCTTGTTATCACCATACAAAAATGACCATCAAACTATGCATACCAAGCAAGATTGCAAGGAGGAAATTGTAGAAAGTTTTCAAGTAAAAGAAAAATGCTTGCCCCTGTGTTTTGCCTCACTCCTTAGAGAACATTGCAAGCATATTGTAAATAGAAAGGATGAGGAATGTTCTAATGATTCAATTGAGGAAAAAAAGGATGATACCTAACCTTTTTCAGATCCATAAGTTCTGTCCATAAGTCATCTTGAATGCCAAATCTTAGATGAAATCACAGAGTCTGAAATAGATGATAAACTGATCTGGTTTGATTCCCTTCCCTTATTCTTTAATTGATTTTAGATTGTGAAAGGGAATCTTGGTCACATTCTAGTTGAGGATCAAAGTAAAAATCATGAGGTGCTAGTAGAACCAATGCAACAACTACCTCATTTGCTACAAGATCCAATATCATACGTATTGATTAACATATGCATACATAGTCTTGTTTCATTTGCTGATCACGGGCGGAAAAACATTTATGACTTCGATATGATTAGACAATCAACCTTATCATGGTGTTCAACACAAGTATCGTTTCAAAGCCCATCATAAAAGTTGCAACCATGTTAGGAAATGCATGAGGATGTAAATAGCATAAACACAACATCAAATCATGAAGAGGAGTTGGGTTGAAATGGAATACCAAGAAATAGGCTTAGTATATTTTGATCATATAGATATCTATATGGAAAAAAAATTCATCATAGATAAACAATTATTTTCCAGCATTTATGTTGCCTCACAGGTTTACCAAACTCCCTATGATGAAGACCAGGCTCACAATCATTCTCAAATACCTTTAACAGATTCAGATCTAAGTTTGGTAAAGGACAATGAAAGAGCCAAAGTACCAAACCCAATATTTGATTAGTTATATTGGATATTCCATATTGATTAAGGTCTTGCATTCTAATGTTTAGAATATGATTATATGTGCACAAATAAGTTTACCAGATAAACATATTTTCAATTATCAGATTTACAATATGCAAATAAGCTTGTTGGGCAAGCAGTTGGTCTATCTTATTTCTGTTTCACTTCAAAAGGTCAGTCAAAGTCAAAATGTATGATCAGCTGGTTTCCAGTCACAGAGTTTCAGGAAAGATCAAGATACAGGTTGTGGGATCAACCCAATGGATAAAATAGTGATTTACGAATCTGGAGATCTGAGATTCTTGACACCTCCTCAAGAGATTCCATCCCCAATTGGAGCCTATGTTAGCATCCTATAATATAGTCATATGTTCTCTAGTTATCTATTTTGGAGTTTTTCTGATCAGGTTGAGAATGCTTTCATGATAAGGTGCTCAAGAGTAATAGTCCAATGGTATATCCATGCTTCAAATCGAATATCCAGGTATACCTAGTGTTGTCACATGGTAAGTTGTAATAATGATGCATCCCCATGAGTTTTTGAAGGTTTAAAGTGGCTAAATCAGTTGTTTTCATGAGTTTGGTTATATTCCAATTGTGGCAGAAAGTTTGGTTTTCGGTAGCTAAAAAATCAAAATCTTATAGTCGTTAGCTACCGAAAGATAAACTTTCAGTAGATAAACGACTTATTCACGCCTATTGTTATCTTCCAAAAGTCCCGAATATCTCAAGCATTTAAAAGGGTTTCATCACCCTCTTATCGACGATGGTACGTCAATCATCATTTGTGGTTATGATGCCTAAAACTCTTTCAATCATCATTCATCTGATTCTCAGAAGGGATGATCATTTGTTGATCCTTTTTTCCAATCAAATAATCATAACCTAGATCATGCCCATACCATTTAATCGATCCTAAAAGAATGGTCATAAGCTTTCCCATAAACTGAATCTATCGATTATCGATCCATGATTGTGGTAAATCCGCCCTTAGTCGCCAAAACCCTTTCATCCTTCAACTCTATTCCAAATTTCATTGTTTTATTCGTCCTCCATTTGAATTCACCTTCTCACCTTACATACCCTAAATCCTCTGTCATCAACCAAGTTTAAAGAATTTCTAACAAGTTTTGGTGATGAAGAGCTCAACAGGAGGTGTCCTTCTAAGGAAGGAACTGCACAATACTTCATACCTTGAGGCTCACCCCGAGGCATGTGAATTATTCAAAGAGGTTGGATGCTACAACTTCTGCCAAAATCCCCAGGGGTACCATCAGGGTATTACAGAATCATTTTCCAAGAGCTTTGATGGCTTTAAGGTTCATCTTGGACCTGTGGTGATGCAGATAGATGAGGCCAGTGTTGAAACAGCTACATAGATGCCTGGTGAAGGAGCAAGGTGGTTTAAGACCACCTTAATCAAGGAAATCAATTTTAGATCATTCCTCAAAGAAGAACATCAAAATATGAAGTGGAAAAAGGATATCCCCAGGAGCTATTTGGAGGAGAAATGGCAAACATTGCTAAAGATGATTCAGGTTTACATCACTTGTGAGGGGAGGTATGGAAGGACCATGCTCTACCACTTCAAAATTATCCTCCATTTCACAGGTAAGCAACCTCTGAATATGCCCCTTTACCTCCTTAAGAGTCTTACCAAAATGGATTCTAAAGTTCAGGCCAAGCCTCAGAAAGATAGAAACAGTCTATTTCATCATGGGATGATCAAATTGATAGTTTTAGAAGAGCTCAACAAAAGGAATAAGTCTTGGGACTTTCTTCTATTTTGGGGAGAATTTGGGCAAGAAGCTCAAACAAAGAAAGGAGGAACTCCCTCACAAGAATTAACCTCCCTAAAAACCAATAAAAGGAAAAGAAGAGCACTATCCCCTGTAGAAACTGCCATGAAGGTTTCTCTATCAAAATCACAGAAAACAAAGAAGAAATTAGAGTTTGGAAAAGTGCAAAGGATTAAGGGAAAGCTACAGTGAAAAATTTCCTAAAATTGTCATATTCTGATTCAGATTCAGAGCCCTTAGCTGTAGAAATGGAAACAGAGCCATCAACTATAGAAATGGAAACCCCTGAAGAATATGGAACACCATCAAAGAAGAAGGTTAGCAAGAAACCTAGGATCCATAAACTGAAAGAAGAAATTGTTGAGTTAAAAGTGCTAGAAAGACATCTGAAAGGAGAGAATGAGACTCTTAAGAAGTCATCCCTAAAAATTGGATCTGCATTAGATCAGTTAACCATCAAATATGAGACTGCAAAAAACAAGAACAATAAGCTTGTCAAATAGAATGATAGATTGAACAACATGAATAAGGTGTTGAGGTTTAAGATTGTTCACAAAAAGCTGAAACCCAAAGCTCACCTCAGGCTGGATACTCTAGTTAAAGCTGCCCTTGATTTCAAATGAAGGGGTTATAATAGATGAAGCAGGATACATAGGAAACTCAACCATTTTTGACTAAGTTTGGGAGTAGTTACAAGTTTTGCCAGCTAAGAGCATCTTCAAAATCCTTAATTAGCTGCCGAAAGTCGTTCCCAGGAAATCGACAGCTAAATACACTCTGTTTTGGCCTCATTAGCTGCCGAAAGTTTTGTTATCAACAAAAAACATAGAGATCTCCTCAAATCAAGGAAAATGGATTCTTCGAGGATCTCAAAGGCTTCCAGAACATTTTTTTAGTTATGACTTGTCCTCAATATGTTGTTGTCAAGATCAGATCGAATCATATGTGGTTATTAAAGGAAATCAAAGTTTGACCTATATTTTAGGATTTTGTTGTAGTCAACATACCGTTTTTTCTATTTTTACCCTTTCTATGGTAAAAATTGAATATATTGTAATGAAATCAGAATACATCTTATGATTTTGAAAAGAGATCAAATCTCTATTTTGAATAGAACATTAATTAGGTATTTTCCATAAATATCTAAAAACAGTTAGAGAAGGGATTCGATCTCCTAGTATGTAGGATCTAAATGTAATGGGAAGATATAAAAGATAGAATGTAATATGATAGAGGGTTTGGGACTTGAAGATATGGATGGTATTTAAATACCATCATCTATTGTAAAGATGTTCAGGAGGTTGTAAGTAACCGTTTTGGATGAATACAAAGACACTATGTTTCCAGATTCTTGTGTCATTGTTATGTGGTGAAGTGTTCCTTTATGTAATCTGTTTTCTCTCTGGTTTTCAAATTATGTTATCTCTCTTTATTTTTATAAGAAGATTATGTTTCAGGATTGGTTTCAAACGCCCTGTTTCTAGTTTAAAACAATATTTATGTTTTGCTCGGAAATTTGAATGTAGAATTCAGATAAGCTTTGCTCTGCATTTGAAGTGACCCCTGATATTTTCCTCTTTTCCATATCAAAAACTATAAGGATCAACTGACATGATTACCTTGCCTTGTTACATATGGTCTCAGTTATTCATTCATTTAATCATCTTTAACCTTTGACTCCATTTTTCCCAATGGCCCTCTTTTGTTGTCTCAACCAAAAACTCAAAAACAAACCTCCTATCCTCATAAATAGCCTAATATCTCATCCAAACAAAGTTAAATCATACATAGAGATCCCTCTCTGAGTCTTGGAGGGATAGATCCTCGACTCTAAGTGGTTTTGTGGTTACCTCTATCAATTCCTCCTTCAGCCTGAGAAATTACAAAGTGCTAACAGGTTGGAGGCACGTTTGAGGTGGGCCATAGGTGGTTGCGGAGACAGCTGGGATGGAGAGTCTTGGTGACGATCTATGTATGAGTTTGTTGGTGAGATGAGGTGAGTCATTTGAATCCATCCTGTTGTAGACTGAGCCAATAATGCTTATGTTGTAATTTTTTCAAAATAAAAAAGACTTATCCGGGTATTAGGCATGGTTCAGGTCACTCACACTATATTTTTATTTGTATTTCATTTGTTCCATAGTTCTTTTAGTTTCTCATGGATGTATGCTTAAATATGACTAAGTGTTAAAGCAATTAAAAAATGTATAAGTATATATGAGTTGCACTATATTAGGAGTGTGACTCATTGGTAGCCTAGAACATAGTATGGGTATGCTATAGGAGAAGAGGCATAATCTGGATTGAGTAACCTTGGTGGGGACGTGACAGATGGTATCAAAGTGGATTCGTTGAAAATTTTGGAGAAGGGTTGGGGAGATATTCACTACTATATCGACGATAGATGGTATCAAAGAAAAATTTTAAGATAATTTTTTGCAAAGGTAGTTCAGTGGGAATATTCACAAACTTGGTGAACAATTTGATGAAATGAAATTATTCATCGTAGACTTTGCATCAGACCGACGATAGAGGTTCGTTTAATGGTGCAATGGGAAGGTTGGTTTGGGGACACACCTTGTGCAAACTAAGAGTAGAGTTTGTGGTAATATGAAGCACTTGGATAGGGTAGGTGATTGTAGAACTCATTGCATACTTGATCAAAGAAAATTTTGTGCACACCTTGGAGAGACCAAGAGAAAAGTTTGTCAGGTGAACCGAGCACTTGGGAAAGGTAGGTGAACGTAGGATATGTTGCATGACTTGTCATAGAGATCTAATTATAGAAGTGATCACAACAACGAAACACATAGGGTTATCACATAAGTGATTGTGAAGGGGAGCAATTCTAGGTGGAAGGAGGTGAAGCAATGGGGTGCATTGGATGACATGGGGTGACCTAGAGAAGATCCACAATAGGTAGTTGGTTGGGCACATTTCCATCATGACGTCTTCGTAACATGCATTGTTGAGAAAAAACAGTTGAGTTGAGTTGGGTTGTTGGACTAGTGGATTGACTGCAACCTTCATATGAGGGTACTCTTTGTAGATTTACAACAATCAGTTAGAAACAATGTGCCTTGAAGTGGGATCAGTCAAGGTGCGGAGATGGCAAGATTTTGGAGATGAGTTTAGCTGGTTGCATGCGAAGTTTGGGACTTAGATGAATTTCATAAGTGAACAAATGGACTCAACCTTGTCTCCCATCAAAGGTCTAACAGGTTTGTGGAGCCGTGGATGGTAATTGAGGAGAGTTCATGTAGAGAGTCGGTTGCTTGGGTAGGTGCATGTCTAGGATAACATGCTTAGTAAATGGTTGTAGTGAACGATGCCATTGGAAAGGTATGATTGGTCTTGATTTCTTTCATTTCCTAAGTGTTGTAGTGATTTATTTGAAGGGATGACAAATGACTTGGTGGTTCAAGTGCATTTTGTTCCCTCGGTGAAAATCGACAGACTTGAGAGTGAATCAAGTGGTGTAGATTTGAATAAGTCTTGCAGCAGTTTGGGATGCCTTGGTTGGGAGAATGTTCAGAGATCTTAGGAAAACCTACTTGGATGAATCCTATGTTGAACTTAGTCATAATTGGATGCATCTGTGGAGGTGGCTTGAGGAAGCTGTCTAACTCTTTGATGAGGTGCATTGGATAGGTCACTGTGGTGAAGTGGGTAGTGAATCCTGGACGTGTCGAGTCAAGAGGATGGGTGAGGCGACTTGGTGCTTGGTGCCTTAGCCAGATTTGTTGAGTCATGTGGTGACTTGAAGAGTCACGATGATAGTTCCAGAGTTTGGACACTTGCAGCAGGTGCAAGGAAATTTATTCTAGGAGACTGATGGAGTCAAAAAAAGGAATTTACCAAGAATTGTTGGCAGTCAATCTGAATGGGAAGAACACAGACCAATTGACTTGGGTGGTGTTTTCTCACCTTTGGTATGGGAAATTGGATGAGGCAGAGCACACCTTGGTGACTTGTGGATGATTGTGTGATGACTTAGAGATCCAACACAGATCGTTGGTTGGAGTTGGCAAAGTATTGATTCGAACACACCTAAGGCATGAAAGTTCTTTGAGGTGAATCATTCTACCTAGATAACTTTGGATGGTTCATTGGGAGATTTAAGGAGTGTAGGAATGTTGTCCATACTCATCGTAGATGTTGATTTGCATTGAGGTGAGTTGATAAAAGAAGGTGAGTTGAAGACTTGCCTTTGTTTGGAGGATTGTTCAGATAGACATAATGCAACATGAAGAGCTTTGTCATGGGTGTTTCTCTTGCTTTGGGAAACATTGTTGAGAGTGAATTGTTCGACAACACAGGTATTCCAACAGAGGACGAACACCTTCAGTAACCACTCACATAACCAGATCAAAGATCAACACACCGATGTTTTCGCGTGGTAAAACCCCTACGGGGAAACATCCACGGCCCCAGCCAACGCGGCC
>ML783528.1:0-22147 GCA_009831015.1 Picea engelmannii | reverse complement strand
TGTCGGGAACATATCGTGACCGTCGGATTGCCTAACTACAAATGCATACTAATGCATACTAAAGAAACACACTTTTACCTAACGACATATTAGACCAAGTAGATCTTAACTAACTCCTAAGTGTCTAAATATCCTAACATGAATGCTAACCATTCCAAGGAATAGAGAGGTAGACACAGTAACATGGGCGGGTGATGGAGTAGTGAAGCAAAGGCAACCTCAATGTACATTTCTTGGGGAAAATTGGCTAACTGTTCCATGAGGTGGACAATGGAGTTAAGTTGTCATGAATGACTTTGCTTTGGGGTGAATTCATAATGAAACAAGGTGAGGGGTGACCTTTCCTTAGTCTAAGATATTTGCACCGATGGACCGAATTATAGGAGGAAGTGAGAGTACAGATGCACTAGTAGGTTCAAAGTGCAACACTTAGACATTGTGGAGGATCTCCTTAAAGAAGATCAGATGATAGATGCAATGGTGAGGTAAGGATGGACACTTTCCTTAGTCTTTGGAGTTGGACAGAGTGACAAAGATGCAACAGAAAAAACCAATTTCAGGAATGAGGAAGTGCATTCTTATAAGTTGGGAATGGTAGTTGGAATAGGTACCCAATTAGTCCAAGTCATGGGGGAATTCAATTTCCAGAGATATGACATAATTTGTTGAAGTATGGGTACAACAACAAGTTCACAAGAGTTCAACACTTAGGAGAAATTTTGAAGTGAAGTGGGTAGCTTTCAATTGTAGCAGGTAGTGACAGGAACAATGGAACCAAACAACAACAAGGAAACAACATCGCAAAGAGAGAGTGCAATAGATTTGGGTGAATTTCATCCTTGGAGTTGGGTGAAGTGATCGCATTGACTTAGGAAACAAATCGTTAGGAGTTGGGGTGGTACAATTTGGTTTGTAGAAACTTGGGCTTTACACTTCACAGGAAAACTTGGGTTTTCTACTTTGGTAGAATATTTGGTTTCTGGTTGGCATGAAATTTGGGGTTTCTAGAAGACTTAGTCGTAGAGGAGGCGCGTTTTTGGGTAGAGACCTGGATGTTGCAGATTTTGTGGATGTTGTTGAGGATGAAAACAAATTGACATGGGAAAGGCTGTAAGTCCTGGGGAGCTCATCTTGGGCGCACACACTTCCACCACAATAAAAATTAAGCAGGAAGGATGCACGGTATGAATGAGGAGACAAAAGTCTTCATATAGGGGAGAGTTGGGGTTCCTTGGGCACGTGATGTGCCAAGGGATGAATCCACCCAATTTTTCTTGTGACATAAGTCAGAAGATGAATGGTTTGATGAAGCGTTGAGGAAAATACTCAAGTGCTCCACCAAACAAATGAATCAACTAAGGCATGGGGGACACACTTAGGAGAGTCGGCCCGACTCACCTAAGGGGCCATGCACCCAAGAGGACAAGTTAGTTCGACATATGGGGTGTGTTGGCATGAGGGGTGCACCAAGGTTGGGCATTCTAATCACAAGGGGCATGAAGGTTTATGAGTGCATGGGTTTATTTGGGTGACCGATTCTGTGAAGGGGTGCGATGATTCATTTAGGAAACTAGGTCCATGAAAGACGCATGACAATTTCTTTGGAAATGGGTTCATGAAGGGGTGTGACACCCCCAAAGGATGCAATGGATTGTGATGGTGACCATTGGAGAGCCTATAAGAGAACAAGGGTGCACAACCAAGGAAGAAATTTTTTGGAAAGACAAGGAGAGGAAGAGAGCTTTGTGATTCTAAGGCAGATGAAGAGGAGGAGCTTCCTCAAGGAGCCAAGTCGCTCCACATGGGAGGACTTGTGATACCTTGAGGAGGATTCAGTGAGAAGAGTTGGGAGAAATTCTCTTCGGTATATTTTGGATAAGTATGGAAACGTAGGTCTATTGGAGGCATGTGTGAGGCATAAACGAAATCTGTGAATTCTGTGGAAATGAAGAGACAAAGTTTGTGGAAATGAAGAGACAACAAGTCTGTGTTTGGAGGCATGTATGAGGTACACCATACGTGGCTACGGATATAGTTGCGATGAAGAGTCTTGGTGACGATCTGTGTATGAGTGTCTTGGTGAGGTGAGGTGAGTCGTTTGACTCCACCCTATGTAAACTAATTTGGTAGTGCTCATGTTGTAACTGTTTCGAAATAACAAAGACTTAGCTGGGTGTTAGTCATGGTTCTTGTTGCCCACACTATATCTATGTTTGTATTTCATTTGTTCCATAGTTCTCTTTGTTTCTCATGGATGTATGCTTAAATATGACTAAGTCTTAAATAAATTAATGGACTTCTAAGTATATAGGAGTTGCACTAGAGTAGGGGTTTGACTCGTTGGTAGCCTAGGACAGAGTATGGTTATTCTCTAGGTGAAGAGGCATAGTCTAGACGAAGTAACCTTGGTGTTTCCAAGAAGCTAAGAATGAATCATCATGGTGCCACATGTCCTCAAGAGGTGCACGATCATAATATTCTACTAGGCACACTGTGGGGATGTGACATTACCAAATTCGAGTGATAATTGTCGATAAAATAAAAAAAATAAAAATGCTCTTACGGATCATAATATTGGGACATGAAAGTCTATGTGTATTGAGAAATGTGTCGAAGGCATGGCCATGCTTTTGTATTTTAATCAAAGAGTCTCATTAATAATCGTATTATGGGTGAGGGAACAATTTTCCATGTACACAGTAAGATCTCTTAGGTCATATTTTCATTTCTAAGCATGTTTTTTTACAATTATTGTTATGCTCCAACTCTTGCATCGTAAATAATAGGCCTTCAACCCTTGTGAGGTGTTAAATGTATTTTGAAATACATTGTGCCCTTGATTTTACAAATTTTAGGTTGTATCGATTGGTATCAACAAATTTACAGATTCTTGCAGTGAAGGATAACTCTAGCAATAACTACATTGATTGGTAGAGTTGTAAGGGAGAGACATCTCTAGTGATGGTGTTAGATTTGATGTTGTTCAACTTTTGTAACAGGTTTTTAGAAGAGGAGATGTGGAATCTACTTTGTGAATGAATAAACTATAAAATATAAGCTACATAAAGGAAAGGTAGAGACGTTGTAGCATGGTACCGAGGGACACATGCTCTATTTAATCAAGAAGGTTCTTTCCAATGTGAGGTCCCAATTTAACCTTAAAATATTTAGAATGGAAAATATATTAGGTTTTTATGAGGACAATTTGTTTTGAATATTGTTTTAAAATATGAAAACACTAAAATGAAAATGCATTTCTGGGTAAAATCATGAACATGGATGTCTATTTTTCTTGTTTTTTGAGAAAATAATTTATATTTTCACAAATTCTTCAACTTCTGGTAAAAAAAAATTATTTTTATTTTTTAATTTAGAATTTCACTTTACAGTAAAAACAAAACTTGTCAAGAATTTTGTTAGCTTTCTATTGACTATTTTTCAAATTTCTTTTATTGAGATATGATATGTCAACTTAGCATTTGTTTGACAATATGTTCCTTAGAAATGAAGGGAATGATAATGAATTATGTTTTTCCCCAATATTGTATCCATTATAAAAAAAAATGTTTTTGACAAACGAAATATGCCACAACAATCTACAGAGACTCTACTTTATGCTAACTATAGTTTTGAATCTAACAGATGAATATTATAATTTCTATTTTTTTTTAAGTTGACCAATCTGAAAAAGTAGCATATTTTAAACACATTTTTTTACCCATCATGTAATTTTCTTAATTTTTACTTAAAAATAAAATCTAAAAAATACCCTTGTGAAGAGGGCAGTCTAAATATTATTAGTATAAATTTTCCATAATTTTCCACTGTGTTTTTACAGATATGGATTTTTCATTTTACTGAATCATAATGTCACTTAAAAATATTATGCAGTGATGTTTTTGAAAAATGAATTACAATTAGTTAAAAACAATAAAAAATAATATGAATTATATCAAATGAAATTAGATTCAATTATTAAAATGTTGGGATCAGTTCCCAAACTAAATTCTTTGTATTTGCAGAAGTCTTCTACCTCCAAAATTGAAGTAAGCTAGAGAGAATTGAGAGTTTTTTGTAAACTATCCCATTTGTAGGTTTTCAACCAAAATAATATTTCGACCGAAAAAATTAATTTTTCGTCCGAAAGATGTTTTCTAATGGAAGTCATAAAAAATAAACAGACTTTCAATCTTTTGGCCAAAAAGTATTATTTTCGGTCGAAAAGGTGGTGTCAAAATTCCGTCGGCTGGAAAGAAACAAAGGGACACATTGTTTGGCGTAATGTTTGGCTCAAAATCATATAAATATGCTTTCAACCAAACTTCTTTTGTACAATTCATTCCGTCGCTTAATATTTTCACTTATGTGGAGCCACTAGAGAGAAATAAATGAAGGGACACATCGTTTGGTGTATCATTTGGCGCAGAATCATATAAATATGCTTTCGACCGAATTTCTTTTGCACAATTCATTCCCTCAGTTCATATTTTCGCTTATGTGGATCCACTAAAGAGAAGTTTGGAACAATTTTTTCACTATTTGGAACAAGGTTTTTGTTGTTTTTATTGGAGCATCAATTTATATATTGAAGGCTTTCTTGAACATTATTTTCAAGGTGGAGGTTTTCTTGAACATTATTTCCAAGGTGAAGGCTTTCATAATCAATTCCTTACTATATCAAAGAGATTTTTTTTGAAAGTTTTTTTAAACAATTCCTATCAAAATCTTGATATTATTTTTGAATAATTTTTGTCACAATGAAGTTTTTCTAAAACTAAATTTTTTGAAGATCAAAAGTTTTTTCAAAGTTTCTTTAAAATCTACTTTTTATGCAAAATTTCTTTTAAAAGCATTTTGGTTTATTGAGCAATTTTTTCCTACAATATGATTATTAAATCCATTTTTTTATTTCTTTTAAAAAAAGTGTTTTTGAGCTATAATATTTGAGGTTTGAAATTTTATTTCTTGTTATAAAATGTTGAATTTTTTTAAAAACCTTTACAAATTAATAATAATAATAATAATAATCTATTTTTAAGGTCACGACCAAGCCAAGTGAAACACCAAATTAGTGTATGAGACCACCTCTGCCCAACAATTTGACCATGATTGAATAATCATGGTCAACAAAATTTTGCACAAGAGAAAATATGATCGCACTTGAGATGAAACTCGCCATAACAAACAAGCGAAAGAGAGTTATTGGATAAAGAAACGAGAATGTGAAAACATTGACGGAAGAAATAATGATGATGTAAATAGAGATTTTTACCCTCATTCTCAACAAGAAGATGTCCAACTAGATATGCATATATATTGTCTATATTAAGTTTAGAATTCAAATTTAAATTGTTTTTTAATATAATTGATTGTAATTTGAATTTAATATTTTTCAAAAAACAAAAATAGAATTGCTTCATAACATCAATGAAGTCGTTGAAACCAAAATTGAAGCAGAAGTTGAATCACCTACAAGTATGTACATAAATTTAGATAATACAAGATGAACACTTGTACAGTTTAGTTAATTTATGATCTGGTTTAGTTTTTTAATATAATTTAATGTTAAGAACAAAATATCAAAATAGCATAAAAACCTCATTATAAGTACTCAACGCCTCGACAAAGAGATAAATTTAGATAATAAGCCTCTTCGATGGGGAAACCTCCTTATACATCATATGAATTAAAAAATATAAGACAATCCAAAATGAAAATGTCTCCTTGGTATATATAGGAGACTAGGAGGTACAATTACAACTAATGGACCCAAGCTGACACAAATAAAATAACAATACTAATGTAATATGCCCCAATTAAGGGGTAATGTGTCATGATTTAGGGCTTAACATGCCCCTCCCCTTCGGACAAGTCTTGTCCTCAACGCTTCAGTAGTTTTGGATGCTTCTGTATAAAATTCTCATCTTCCCACATGGAATCTTTAGTAGGTAGTTTCTTCCACTTGAGATACTCTGAAATTGATCCATTCCTCAGCTGGCGAATTCTTGTGTCAATGATAGTTTCAGGCTCCAATATGATTTATCCTTCCTCATCAAGTTCTGGAAATATAGTTTGAACTGGGATCTTGTCACCTATAACCTTCTTTAAGCATGAAACATAGAAAACCGGGTGTACTCACGAAGATGTAGGCAACTCCAATTTGTATTACATAGTACCAATATTTTGCAACACCTTATAAGGGCCATAGTACTTTGGTGATAATTTATTATCCTTCTTAGCTTACTTGAGGGGCATTTATTTGTATGGTTGGAGTGTTAAAAATACCCAATCCCCTACTTCAAAACTTCTTTCACTATGATGTTGATCTTTTTGTTGTTTCATGTGATTTTGTGCCATGGTCAGGTTGTCCTTTAAGAGTTGAAGAACTTGTTTTTGATGCTCGATGTGATCTTCCATTGTTCAAACCTTAGATTTTTATTTTAGAGAAGAAGTGATGGATAGTGGGTGATATCCAGAAAGCGCCATAAACGGTGTCATTTTTGTTGCAGTATGAAATGAACTGTTATACCACCATTCTGCCAAGGGTAACCGCCTAAACCATTATGCTTGTTTATCAGAGACAAAGCAATGAAGGTATCCTTCCAGACATTTGTTCACTATCTCAATTTTTCCTTCAGATTGAGGATGATAAGATGATCTATGAGCCAATTGAGTACCCAAACAAGAAAATAATTCTATCCAAAAATATCTAGTGAAGATTCTTCTTGTTGAGAGATTTCCAACGACTATAAACATACCCAAATCCGATCTCTGGATCTAAAGTTACATCCTCCTAAAATTTTCAAGCTCTCATTGATGAATCCACCTTACTTCCACGTGGAATCCACATGGCTCCTTACCACTTGTGCCATTTGATGTGGTGCTAAAATGTAGTCAATGTGGCACCTACCCTCTGGCTCACCACTCAATGGTTCTGACTTCACTAAACCTTTCTTCATCGTCATAGTGATCTATCTCCCACGAGATATCATTTACCCAAACGGTCCCATTCCGACGACGATCACCCTGGTGTTGATGAAAAGGAATAACTATCCTAATACCAACATTTTTAATCTTTCCAGGATAAGGAAATATAGTCGATATTGTTACCCTACGTTTATATCCATTTTTAAAAATCATCAATTAATTTTCAAGAAACACACTCTTGAGATCAATGTTATCTTTTATATTGATTTATGATAAAGAAAAATAAATAAAATATATCAGCAATATAAAAAGATTGATGAATAGTTATAAAAACATAAAAATATGAAATAATATCATACACATAATCCAAAATGAGACCTTAAAACCATCAAGTGATTTTATTCATTCAATTTTGGAACACTGCCAAATACATTCTTTCATACCCAGAATGGGTAAGGACCAAGAAAATACTTAGAAGCCAAAGGTTACAACATCACAAAGAATACTAGTGCCTCCCAAGTAAAACCAAGACTGGAAAATAAATGGATCAACAAGCCACAATTTACCACCGCTTTGACTCTGCATAATATTCCTAATTAGCATTGAAAACCAATTCAAAAATCCAATAAGAATTTATAGACTATTAGAAATAGATGATCAACCTCGTAAGCATGCCAATAATCAATGCTTCTTGGTCCTCCCTATTACCACCTTCAATAAGACCTTGCTATCAATTAGAAGTCTTTATCATTTAAGTATTTCATAAATCTAGAGCAAAAGCAAACCTTATCAGATTTTTATCTCTATCTCCTCTCCCTTTGCTTGTCCCTTGGATTCTTCTTTTATATCTCAAAAATTAGTTTGAGTAGTTCCAACTACACTTTAGTTAAGTTATTAACTAATTTTAGTTAAATAGGGACAACTCATAATTAAATATTAATAAATAATGACAAGGGTAAAATAAATATTAACTAATAGGTGGGGACCCCTAACAACTCTTTGTTTAATTCTCAACATATCCCCTTGTTCCTCCATTAAATAATTATGTATCAAAATCACCAATATATCAACATAACATATATCCCAATCAGCTTGCATGAAATATTTCAAAACACACTTGTGACTCCCAAAATATATGCATTTATATCTCAAAATAAATATGCCAATTGTTGCTAGACTAAGGTTGCTGCAAGTATTTTTTCATATCAAAAATTAAATTGTCATCAAGATGCCCTGAAAATACTGATAGGAAATATAAAAAAAAATGAATCACAGATCTGTCCAAAACATATTGTTGTCTAGAAAATAAATAAGTATGTCCTCAAAAGTGAAATTATCATAAAATAAGATTATGAAATCAGAAGTCATATCTCTTATGTGAGGCATTTTTCCTATGTTCACTTCCTTGTAACTTTGCTACCTTTATGACCTTTGGACCTAGATGTATAGATGATTCACCTTTTGTTGTTGATGCTTCTATATGCATATCTCTAAACGAGATATGTATATCTTCATGCTTGGGGTGCTGGGAGTGAGGGGTAACTAAGTGTGAGGAAGCTACTGACTCGTTAGAATCAACAGAATGGGCAGGTCATTTGCCTTTTCTAGGCTCTGGTTCTTGGACTTGATAATTTTTATTTTTTATGGTTAGATTGAATGAGCATGGGAGGCTTCTGATGCAATGTGCATGGAAGACCGCTTATGTGGATGATGTGGTTGAAAGTATCCTTGTTCTACTAGGTTTATGAAACATGTTTGCAAAATATGGTTGAATTATTTAGACTCAACATCAAAATGAATTGAATAACATAGACTTTTGTTTCCCCAAAAGTTATTTCGTCTTTCCCCATGCCTCTATTTTTTCTACCATGACTTCCTCTACTAAAAAATCTCATCTATAAGTACAAGGATTTGTTAGAGTATGCATACAATAACAAGAAAAACATCAAATACTATTTGTATGATCACAATTTGTAAATAGATCTGACTTGAAAACAAACAACCATGCAAGCAATCAAGGACATACATGAAGGGATAATCAAAATGTCATTCCAGCTTCGAACCAATTTATCATCTCATTCGAGTAATTATTATCTAAGAACATGGGAATTTCAATGTGATTTAGGATTATGATGGGATTTGTAATGTATGAATAATGAAATAATGGTAGGGGAAAAAATGGCACATGTTGAGAAACAATATTACATCCATTATCAATCATTCTGCAAAATCCAACTATCTGTTAACAATCACTTCATACATATCTTGTCAAGCTTCTATCCACCACTGGTAATCTTTCATTGTCAAGAAATTACTCATATATTAGGGGGAAGAAATTTGAACCAAAATGAAAATGAAACTGGGAGCTTGGAATAACTTGTTAAAAATGAGAGTATGAGGGAATTAGCCTTGAGCAGTTCCAAGCCGAGTCTATCAAACATAGTGACCATGATTATATCTTTTCAAAATATTCCTTTGATAAAAAAAAATTATTGACTAAAACATGCCTATGTTGCTCAATACCAATATCAAACTAATGGAGAAAATATTTAAATTCCTACAATAGGGGGAAGGATAAATGAAATTTTAAAATGATACATGTATCTAGGAGGCAAGGAATAACTCATGTAAAAAGGTAATATTAGGGGGTTTGGTCCTGCATGTATAAAGAAACAATATAATTCTCAACAATTAGCTTATCCTTTTTTCCAATTTGAAGAAGCCATCAACAATCATATCTAACACAACCAAAATATATGCCCAATAAAATTTGCGCAACATGTAATTGGCCAAATCAAGTCTATTTGTTTGAATAAAAAAAAAAAATCCTTCGAAACATAGCACATGAACCATAATCCATCAATAAACAACTAGTGGATGAACACAATTTATATCACCACTGCATAGCCTTTCATTTAAACAATGAATATTGAAAATGATCTGGGTATCTTTAACATAAGCAATGTATAACCCTCGATTTCAAGAAGATATTCAAAAGAATCCTTAAAATCAAAATATCATCATCAGAAGGTTGTTATATTGTAGGATTTCCCCTCAAATGTTCATATTCAAAATTGAGGAGATGATTCTTTCAAAACTTGTTTGATGATATATCGATTTAAACCATTTTCTGAACAATCTTTTGTGTAGAAATTGAGGTACTTGCCAGAAAGCATTCATAAATTCTCAATAGTTTGAGTTCATAAAGACGTGATAATAAAATTAACTTTAGAAACATATCACTTCAATATATAACCATCCACAATCCATTCAACGAAGCTAATAAATGCATAATAGACATGGTCGTTGTCTAATCCAATCACATTCAGGGATCGAAATTGAGTCATGCTTTTTCCTTTATATGATTGTAAGCTTAACACAATGTTAAAAGAGCATTGATATTGTCAGTTTGGAGAGATACAATATTACCTTACAAATTTGGTCATTTCTTGCATAGGAACGCAAAACCCTAGGGTTTAGAGAAATAATATTACCCAAAAATTCTCGGCTTGTGTGACATCAACCAAAACCATGAGTTGGCGATAGAAAATGAGGGTTCAAAATTGGATAAAGGATACTCTTAAATTTGGAGAATAAATTAACCGTGGAAAACACATAACATTTTTGTTGTGAAATAAATGCTGAGATGTCAAATGGACAAAGAAACAAAACCCATATCAGTCAGACTTCAGACAGGGTGTTTGTATATCATACAAGACCACGAAGAAATATGACCAGAGGAAATTCCATCTCAGAGAAAAAGTGTTTGCGGTAAGTTTTGAAGCTAATCAAATGCGAAGACAAACTTTTAAGGAAACCCTTTGTAATGTATGGTCAACTAAAACCAGTGAAAGCAGTTCACAACAATAGTCTAGGACTGATAAATTATAGTGGAAAATATATACAGAGGTAAAACCCTAGAGGCTAAGTCTTTGAGCATATCGAGAAGACATAATTTTTTACAACACCTTTGTTTTTATTGATACACGGAACTAATTAAATCAACAAAGAGAAGTATATGATAGAACGAGTTCATGAACAAACAACATGCTCATGCACATATCAAACATATTTTTTTTCCAAATTTTTATTGGAAATAATACCATGCCTTTGATGGGTACACGCTAATTTTGCATACCTTCCTTAATCTCTTGTTTTCCTTTTGAAAATATGAGTTACAATGCCAACAACAACCATAACTAAATCTTGGAAAAATCTGTTGTTACAGAGCTCAAAAATCAAATGAAAAAATGAAAATGTCAAACGTTCGAGGGTGACAAACTCAATGAAATGTATGCGTCCCATGCATTGAATGCATGGGACATCATGTTCTCCCAAAATTATTAACACATTAACTCTTTGTATGAATCATACTTCCACTAATATCAACCGTCCAACCATATGCTCAATAACCATGCCAGGTGTGCCAATTATAACGTGCCCCATAACCATGTCACCACACCATAAATTAATGTTAATTCGAACGACGACCAAATTTTACCAAACTCTATCCCACATTCATTACCATAAAATGACATGCCATGTATAAACATATTAATGTACATGATAAAAGTAATTTTGAAAAGGTGACAAGTACAATGCGATATCACCATTGATTTATACCATATGCACTATGTTCAAGAAATTCATACCTTTTAACTTCAACGTGCCACCCTCATGTTATACAACCAAACAATTATCCAATTTTTCACACATGTGATGAACTATATACCATGCATAATATTTGTAAAATGAATCCCTTTTTCTTTTAAAATGCGCCATATAACCAACCTGAGACCAGACCTATGGAAAATATGTTGCTGAGACATATTAACTATAAAAAAAAGGACCTCAAGTTGCTCCATAATTTTTTTGTGACCTACTCATATCATTTTTGAACATAATGTGGGTAGGATGGAATATTTTCTGAAGTTTTATGAATTAAACCATTCATAATCAAAACATAGAAGAAAACAATATCACTGCAAATTATAACCGAGACTAATATTTGTACTGCAATGAAATAATATCATGATATACTCTCATGGAGTCACATTATCATACAAGTGATACTCAATCCAAGGGGATATGTGAAAGTAAATGGCCTTTATTTATTCCTAGGGGGGGCCACTTATAACTAGATATTTATATCTTAGATAAATAGATAAATTTTTAAATTGTGCTTTGCGACCATTTGCAGGTTGGTGGCTAGTTGGAGAATTTATGAGTCAACTCCTAGAGGGTACAATCCTCAAATATGATGGCCCTCAGGTTCCTACATTCAATGGCTCAGATTGCATTGGTGACTCCATATTACACAATGAATAATTCCCATTCCCTTGACCTCTTATATGGTGAATGGGTGGGGCCTGCACAGATCCACAACTGATATTTAATCTCGTCTCTCCATTGTCCAATGATTTTCCTTTATCCCAATCCCTTTTTGTCATCGATTCATTCTCCAGACCTTACTCTAGGTCCCTACTCTCCAAGCTCTGATAAACGACTTGGATCTAACAACATCTAGATCTGATGGTGTAGATTGTAATCAAATACCTAACGGCTCCCAACCCCTTTGAGACCACTCTCATCCCATTGAAAATTCAATTGGTTACACCTGTGACCCCTTAGAGGCATGTTGGCTACCATGTTGTCATGCCATGTCTTCATAACACCATCATCCCCTTTCCCCACTTAAGTGGAACTTACTATAATCTACGATTGAGAATTCAATATCTCCCTTACATCAATCGAAGACTCTTATTCTTTTTCAAAATATTCGTCATCATCAAGTACCAACCTTATATACCTTGATGATGATGTGACTAGTACCAACGATCCAGATGTCACCGAAATCACTCTCGACGGATCGACAATCCTCATCTTATCTCTAAGTCCTCGTCATCGTCAGACTTTACTCAATCCCTGAAACTCGATCACTCCCAATGATGATGCCTTCCCCGAAGAAGGGATAAGATATACTTTCCCTACCATATCGACGACTGTAAATTTCCATGACTCAACACTTAGTATTCTATTGAATAACCCTCCGAATTTGGGACTGAGCCAATTTTTGGTGTTCTGCGAGATCTTACGAGACCTCCAGGAGTTCGAAGCCTACTCTGAGACTGTAGAAGGCTCCCTAAATTCGTTGAGAGGAATATTCTTGCATATCTTGCAATATTTCCACTTAAAACGAGTAATCTTCTCGGGCCCTTGTTTTTATCACCCATACAGGTACCTCCCAGACTCTAAGGCCTATGTGGCATATTCCAAATCAATATTTTATCCATATCCTGCAAAATTTCCTCTCAAGGATTGGGATTCTCTCAAGTCCCCATAAGAATTCTAGGTGCTCATATCATATCCATATCCTGAATTCTAGGTGCTCAAGTCCCCACAAGAAACTTTAGATACTAAGACCCCCAAATCACTCTCAAAGTGAATGTTTTGTCCATATCTTGCAATCTTTCCTCTCAAGTCGCAAGGTCCCCAGTGATACAAACTACCCCTACTTATTCAATTTTATGACTATAACAAATTAAGAAAATGAAGACAATATACATACATACATACATACATACATACATACATACATACATACATACATACATACATACATACATACATATATATATATATATATATATATATCCCATTTCACTCATGGATTTAACTCATCATTTACAAGCATTCACATTTCCCAGTTAATCAAACAAATACATGTTTAAATCATTAACATGAATCAACAGATTACATTAAATACTTATCTGTTCCAGGAAAATGTCCATAACTAACTGACTGAGAGAGGACGCCTTTCCTCCCAACCTTAGGCCATACTGTAGAGTGACTTCCTATAGTACGCCAGCCCCATTCCAAGCCATGATATCACAAGGGAATGATTCACCTGGTCTTTCCAACTCACATGATCTAGGAAGGTCACTCTCCTTCCTCCGCTGACAACAGTAGAAGTTTCCTTATTTCCATTGAGCTAAGGGCTTCCACAGGTTTACCAGGCAGTTTATCAACTGGATTTCCTATACACAAAGGAGCCCCTTCTTTGCTATACAATACCTTGGTGACCTCCCCTTACTAGTGTCGGTTTATTTCTAATAAGTACCAATATGAAACCCTTTATTGCTCCAATTTGGATCCAGGTCTTCTCTATTTTAGGGTGATCATCATTAAATTGGACAAGCTTCCTATTTTCTTCAAGGAAATCTCTCCAACTTCTTCTTTTCTTTGATCTATGCCAATGAATGTCTATGTTATCTACACCCTTCATCTACAAGAGTGTAGCTCTTGTACTCTTTCTTAGAGTATTTTCCTCTATTCATTGTGTACTCTTCTCTTCTGATACCACTTTTGGTGACTAACCATTCTATATTCCACCTCTGCTTCTTGCTCTCTCATATTTTTTATCTGCGTGGAAGTTCCTCACCCTCTTCTCTTTTTCTCTTCATGGAAGTTCCTCTTCCTCTTCTATCTTGTGCATCCATCTATCTGGGTGATGTATTTCACATTTAGTCTCTTCCTCACCAATCCTTGGGACTCTTGTGGATTCTATTAGATTCCAGCTACTGTATGAAGTCTGAATCCCTGGAGGGGTAATCCATGGTGTCCTCTACATCAGGTAGTTCAATTGAACCTTTCCTTATATAGGAGACCAAATTGTCAGCCGTTATTAACTTCCTCAACCACTGATCCGACCTCCATAATTGGTCAAATGGTTTCCTACTGATCTAGGTATGCTAGTAGGTGCGAGTTCATGTTTGTAAGCATAAGCTAGCTTGCTAAGAAAGCTTCTTGTTTTCTTCATTGAAACATTTTAGCTCCACCTCACCGAACCACTTCATTAATTCCACATGTCATATTATGGCTAGTACTCTCAAGGATCTTCCCTTCTCATTCATTTTTCTGGTGTTTTCATTAATCAAAACATTATTACAAGCTTCATAAACAGAGTCATATGAAGTCTTAAGCATAATTACAATCATGGGGGAAAACAAGGTGTTATAGTTGCATTAAAAGAGCATTATCATCTAATGCATAAGGGAGTGACAACATGCAAAATCAACAGAATATCAATCCAAAAATATTAAAGAATAAAACTGGTACAAATATAAAATAAAGTGGAATAAAATAAAGTTGCAAGGGAAGTTGCAGAAACGAGAGTTGCAACAACAAAAGTTGCGAAAACAAAAGTTGCAGAAACGAAATTTGCGACAATGAAAGTTGCAACAATAGGACTTGCAACAACGTCTGTGATCCACAAATTGTTATAAATATTTAGAGATATAATCAACATCTAGATCGCAACTATTATCACAAAATTCCCAACATAAAGGAACTAAATTCTAATTGTGCCTCAATTGCAATTATCTGTTTATAAAATCTAGAATTACAACAACACAGAGAAAAAAAAGTAATTATGAAATTAAATAAACAACAATGAAACACTAATCGTATGCTTAATTTACAGGTAGTAACTAACTAAGGAGGGGGCCCTACCCCCTTAAACAAGGTACTGGATCACAAAATCAAAATAACACAAACACTCAACACACCATCACACGAACATGAGGAGAAAGGAAAATATATTGTAGAAGCTCTGCATTTTACAATACAGCTGAATACTATCGCCAGAATCAATCCCCAAGCCTATGGGAAGCTTGGGTTTCTATACAATACATTTGATGTCTAAATAAAACAAGGATTCAGATGGACAGCCATGAGAATCAAACTGTTCATCCGTTTACATCGATATCGCCAATTTTTATAAAAGAGTAGGAATGTACTGACTTGGATCAACTAGGCGACGGTTGGTAGGAAAATGGTTTCCTCTTTTGGTTGTCCACTTCCTTTTCGTCGCCTTTCCATGTGAGGAGCGATCTTTGATTCGCAACTGTAACACTAACTGATGTGTTGGAAAAAATTGTCTTGAAGTTGCAACAACATGGGTTGTGTTTGGAATTGTAGCAGTTGTATCGTGCTCAAAGTTTCAACACTTGTAGAGGAGTTACAACTCCTACAAGGAATTGCAACCACTATATTTTATCCTGTATAACAATGTTAGTGCAAGAAGGTAACAATTTCCTTAAGAAATATGTAATAATGGAATAAAAGTAGCATATTGGGGAAGATTCATACCTTGGTGAAAAGTAAGACAAACTAGATAAGAAAGATATCAAGAGAGGATGAATAGTCGAAAAATGGTAAGGAAAAAGGTACTGAATGGGTGCTGAAAACATGCCAATTTAGGCACTCGTCGTCTACCCAGCCCAAAAATTTTGCATGTCCCTATGCAACCAACAATAATTTAGGGTTATAGAAATCAAGATGTCCATGGAGGTTGTTGATACTTCAGTACACCTCCCCTTATTCCTCTGGATGACTATATTCCTCCTTTTCATTGGTGCTATGCCATGCTATAATTTCTTTGTCCTCTATTGGTCCCTGCTCTGTTTCAGTCTGGGTAACTCCATCAATCAACACAAAATATATGGTTTGGACAACCAATTCTCCTTTTTCCTTTGTTTGAGCTGTCTCTTAGGGATTAATAGAGGGTTCCCCTGCAAGAAGAGAACTTGATACATGAGCAAGGAAACCTAGCTTCTCAAGAATCCTTTCTTCATCGAGTTCATCCTTCAACATTTTGAGGTTGACTTGTAGTTTCCATTTTTTCATCATCAAAATTCTATTTTGTTTTACAAGAGATGCATATTTAGGAAAGGAATGTGGAATTCTTACCCAGGGTGTAGCAATAACCTTTTCTTCAGGACCAAAAACCTCGAGTTGTAGTTCTTCTTCTTGTGAATTGGCAGTCCCTTCCCCAAAAGTGCTTGTTTCTAGTTCTTTTGGATCAACAAGAGCCTTTAGTTCTGGTTCTTCTTTCTCACATCATTCCCCAGAAGTTCTCCTTACTGGTTCTTGTGGATCAACAAGAGTCTCTAGTTCTAGTTCATCTTTCTCTTGTGAATTGGCAAATTGTTCTGGTTCCTCTTAATTCTCTTATGGATTAGTAGATCGTTCCCAAAAAGTGCAACCTATTGTTTCTCATGGATCAATAAGAGCCTATGGTTCAATTTTCTCCTCTTATGTATATACTTCAAAGATGGTGGTAATCCCGTATCCAAGAGTGTCTCTTGCTAGTTCTTGTGGGTCAACAAGAGCCTTTGTATCTATTCCTTCATTAACTTCCAAGTTACTCCCTTCCACTGGTTCTTGTGTGTCATTAGGTTTTTGTTATTTTTGTTGAGTTGCAACCATGGAGGTGTACCTAGTTCTTCTTTTCTTTTGAACATAGGGTCACCTATTCCTATACCCTCTTAATATCTTTATGGAGGGTTTTCTTCCAATGACCTTGACATCACTGTCGTGGATTTCTTTTGTCGGGGTTGCAGTACTATGACCCCTTGCTGTAGATTCCCTCTTGGGTCTCATTTGTTAAGGAGTGTCAACATTTGGGGTTACTTTAGCTATGAAATTGTTTCTTGGAGATGGATTTGTATTCGTTGCTTCCTATGGTGCAAGAAGTGTAGCCACTGCTTCCTCTCGAACCGGAAATGCAATCAACACATCTTCTGCAACTACAACTGGTTCCTGGAAAAAAAATCATGTTCGTTCCTCCTTGTGCAATTCATGTTCCACAAGCAACTTAATAATCCCATGGTGTGAAATAGAATCCCTAGGATTCTTTGATTTTTGCACGAATTCCGCCATGGTTTTCAAAGTTATGAAAAGGAAATATGGCATATTGATGGGGTGGCCATGTCTGATGTGGTCCAGGAATCGAACATGGTGGAGGTGAATGTCCTTGTAGTGACCTTCACATTTAAAATATCATTTCATGGATGTGACCACATCCTTCCAAGGGTGTGGTAGCGACCTCCTATCAAACCTTGTTCCCATATTTACCAATGCCTCTCTAGGCTCAAGAAATTTTCACAGGATTTCGGGCTTGGAGATTCTTTGGAATACCACCTCTCACCTATCTATAGAAAGCCTGTAAATTTCTCCATTGTTTCTTCTATTACTTCGACCAGGGTACCTACTACCATAGATTGTTTTAGAAAAAAATTCAGAGTGAATTCCAAGGAAACTTCATTGTCATACCCCTTCAAACACTATACATACTCCATCCTTCCAACCTAGTGGAGAATATTCCCAATATGGTCATATGCCTCGATTAGTAGTGATTCTGTGGGTTCTCTACGTATCAATGAGCCTCCCATGGTTTCTCTTTTCTTCTAACCAAGGATAATTTTATGGAAGTTTATCTCAGAATGTATAAACCTTGACAAACCTAACTAGTCCTTAATATACAAACTATAAAATGTTTGGTGATATTTTTATAAAAATATCCAAATTTATAAGGATTTTATATAGTTTATATAAAATTTGGGTTATTTTTAAGGTAAAATAATTTTATTCTATAGAATTTGGGTGAATAACTTTTAGAAAAAATTGAAATTGGTGAATCTTTTTTTTTGAAAAAAGCATGGAAAATTAACCCATGGGAGAAATTTAGCCCCTAAAATTTTCCTTGCTCCTAACTCCAATCGCTTGCGATTGCAAAGGGAAATGGTTGTTAGACGGGTGGGGAATTTCCAATTATGGCTATAACATAGGCAATTATGGAAATTATGGCATAGGGTAGTGATTATTGTGGCTATAGTAATAATAGAAACATATGCCACTTAAATCTTATTCATTACACATTCTATTGGAAAACATACTTTTCCATTCTTACCTTCAGTGGATTTCCCTTGTACAAGTGCTGTGGTGGCGGCTTGGTCCCATGATCAATCGACCTTTTTTTTCCTTTTCTGGAAGAGTTGCAGCAATTTATGTGGAGTCACATTGGATGAAATATCAACATCAATGTTGGGGGTCACTTATTCTATCCACCGGAGGTGAAATAGTGGTGATGCAGATAAGATTTGCAGTAGTGGTGATGCAGACGAGAGTGATAGTAGCAGTGATGCAGACGACAGTTGAAAAATTGGTGATGCAGACTAGAGTTGCAACATCAGTGGTGCGGATGAAAGTTGCAACAACAGGAAGAATTGTGGCAACAACAGAGTTGCAACAATAGGAAGAATTGTGGAAACAATAAATTTACAATAGACGACAGAGCTATAGCAATATGTAGGCCATAAATACAACTTTTCAATGTATCTCGGCGATAGTTTTCCTTGTCCCGATCATATGTCGATGTATTAGTAGTGGAATTGTGGTAGTGATATGCAAAGTTGCAACAAAAGGAGCAGAAACAACAAGATTTGAAGCTGTGGAAGTTGCAACAAGCCACAATCATAGTAATAGGAGTTGCAACAAATTTATTCTCCCATGCATATCCTAAAAAAATTATTATAAAAAAAACAAAGCTTTATTAAAATTCGATCAGAAGGATCCTGAAATAACCATCACAAAACCTTGAAGTTCCCTTCTTTATTTCTCTCTGTTTTTTTTAACATGCCTTGTGCCAACATGAGCCGATTTTCACAAAGCATGCCCCCCAGGCATGCCCCTAAGGGTTTTCATACATGGGTGTGTGTATATGTATGTATGTATGTATGTATGTATGTATGTATGTATGTATGTATGTATGTTTGTTTGTGTGTGTGTGTGTGTGTGTGTGTGTGTGTGTGTGTGTGTGTGTGTGTGTGTGTTTTGAATAGGAAGAATGAATCGTGCAACAGGGGTTCCCCCCTTTTTTACAATCTGCAAGTCGTTGTCAGGCCATCCACTAGTGATCCTATTTGGAAAGGATTCCTTGGATAAGGGTTTATGATATAATCAAAGCATGTGTCCATTTTCTATTAGATGATTTATCTCATTGTCTATGATGTGAAGTTTGATGGCTCCATTTTCATATATAGTATCAATCTCATAAGGCCTGAGCCATCAGGCGCAAAACTTCCCTCTGAAATCTTTGAACCCGGAGTCAAATAATAAGGCCCAATCTACAACTTTGAATTTCTTCTTCTTAATGAAATTTCCATGCCATTGAGATCTTGGATGTTGTATTATTTTTGTGTGGTGTAGGGTAGCTTGATGAAGTTCATCTATTTTGTTGATCTGGAGGAGTCTCTATTTCTGAGCTTCAGTTAGGTCCATTCCAAGTTGTATGGTTGTTCTTAGTGTCTGGATATTTGTTTCAATTGACAACAATACTCTCATTCCACACACTAATTCATATGGGGTGCATCCATTAGTAGTTCTACATGTCGTTTTGGTAGGCCCATAGAGCTCCAGGTAGTCTGTTAGCCCAATCCTTGAGGTGTAATCTTACAGTCTTGGTGATGATGGCCTTAAGGATTTTTTTTGTCCCTTCTACTTTTCCATTATGCTATGGGTGATATGGTGTGGTAACCCTATGTTTGGTATTGTATGTTTCCATCAAGTCTCTGATGATCCTTGAAGTGAATTGTGTTCCTCCATAAGTAATGATCTCTCGAAGTATCTTGAATCTGGTGAATATTTCTTCACAAATAAATCCCACTACTGTTTTTTTTGTTGTGACTAGGAGTGATTTGGCTTCCATCCATTTTGTGACATAATCTGTGCATACTAGGATGTAGGAGTTATCATGGGAAGATGGATTTATCGGACCTACAAATTCTAGCGCCCATTTATCAAAGGGTTCTAATACCAATTGTAGTTGTAATGACATCTCATCTGATTACACCAGTCTTCCCATGCACTGGAAACTATCACACCTTTTTACATATTCCTTGGAATATTTGAAGATAGTGGGACAATAGTAGTACCCTTGGTGAAGTACCTTGTACCCAATCCTCTTGTCTGCAAAGTGGCCTCCTCATGGACTGTCATGGCATGCTTTCAAGATCTCATCTATATCATCTTCTCACATGAATATTCTGATATTGAGATCCAATCCCATGTGAAAGAGGCAGTCGTCGATCCATGAGAATATCCAACTTTATTTACTGATGTTTTGTTTCTCTTTTGGAGATAAATGATGTGATAGTCAACCTATAGAAAATTAATTAGCGATATCTATGAACCAAGGAGAGTTAGTACGAACCGCAAATAGGTAATCATTAGGAAAATAATTTTCTATAGGTGGCTCATTTTCGTTAGATGTGAGTCTTGAAGGAAAATCAAACATTAGATGATCTTTTCCTGGTTTATTCAAGATGGTTATATCATATTCCTATAATAAAAGCAACCATCTAGTGACTCTACCATTAGTGATACGTTTGTTCATTAAATATTTTATGGAAACATGGTTAGTATGCAATATTACTAGATATCATGTGATATAATGCCAAAATTCATTAATTGCATGTATTGCTGCAAAATTTTATTTTTTTGTTACTATATAATTCAATTATGCGAGCGATAGATTCTTACTGACATAGTAGATTGCATATGGATCCTTTTCTTTTATTTTTCCTAGAAAAGCTCCAATAGCAGTGTCTGAAGCATCAGTGAAGATATGAAACAAGAGGGACCAATTGGGCCCTCTTAAAATAGGATCTTCATACACTTTAGTTTTTTAGTTCATCAAGTGCATGATGGCATGTCTCTATCCATAAAATCTTAAAATATTTGTTAAGCAAGGAAAATAATGGATGAGCAATTCATGAAATTTTTTCATTAAAGTGACGATAATAACCAACATATCCTAAGAAGCTTTGTACATGTTTTTCAAACATGGAGTCGAGAAGTTTAAGAATACCTTGATTTTCTCCAGATCCACCTGGATTCCTTTAGCTGAGATTTGGTGTCCCAATATGATTCCTTCAGTTAACATCATCGCACATTTCTCATTGCCAAGGGAAACATTTGATTCTTTACACCTCATTGATGTTTTCTCTAGATTTTATAATGCCTCATCAAATTCATTAGCATATGTCGTGAAATAATCCATATATATTTGCATGAAATCATGAATTAAATCAAAGAATATACCAATTACAACTCTTTGAAAGGTGGCAGGGGAATTACATAAACCGAATGGTAGAACACAATGGGAAAATGTCACCCATGGATAGGTAGAGTTTGTTTTGTCTTGATCCTCAGGTGCAATATAGATCTGGTTATACCCAATGAATCCGTTGAGGAAAGATAAGTATTTCTTCCCTGCTAACATATCCAGGACATGGTTAATGAATGTGTTAAGCCCTAATATTGGCTCATTACCCCTTAATTGGGGCATATTATATTAGTAATGTTATTTTATTTATGT
>ML783527.1:391335-403123 GCA_009831015.1 Picea engelmannii | reverse complement strand
ATGTACCAATCATGTGTCAAGTAATCATCAACTATGACTCATCAATATGTACCAACATCATCAACTATACACCTCATGTATGTGCCAACTCATCAACTACTTGTCTCGACCATGTACCCAACTTGTACCTCATCCAAAAGCCCTCATCAATTTCATCATCCAAATATGATTTGTAACTCTGTAATAGACCTGGTGTATATGATCACATACCTTCAAACCTTCCTTAACTTTAACAACAGGAGACTAACATTTTCATCAAACGTTTCTTTAGTCTCACAAGACTAGTTTTGGATTAGTCAACAACCCTAACTTGAAATAATCATAACTTTGTACCCATAATGATTAAAGATATGAAACTGATACACAATGTTATTCAGTGTGTTTTATGCAATTCATCCAGGTGTCACTACTTGGAACCTCTCAGAAAAGGAGTTATGGAAAAAAATGGCACACCTTGTTGAATTCTGGCTTATTCTAGAGAGCGACCTTGTAGAGCGTTCCCCGCACGAAATATTTGTTGAATTATTCTGAAACTATTACATAGCATACTACAGACTGTACTCTAACTAACACATTTGGTTTTACTGAATTTGGATCTGTTATGAATAAGTTATGACATTTTTACCCGAAACACTTGTTTTTTACTAGTTTCAGGACTAGCCACAAACCCTATTTTCCACGGAGTGTAACTCAAAAAATACAACAACCCACAAGCTAAATTTTTTACCAAAGATACTTGGATATGTTTCCTCAATGACATAGAAATTTCATGCTCTGAATCATTCTAGAAAAAAAATTATGGCGAAAATGGTGAGATGACCTGAAAAAACATACCTTAGAAAGCATCATCAAAAGAATTTATCCTTTCTTGAATTCCAGCCTTCTTTTCTTCACTTTCCTCAGAAATTTGGATTAGATATTCTTTGGTTACCTCAGACACGTATAGGTATTCAATATGCTCAAGTGTATCTTAAATGAGAGAGTCTTGCCTCTTATTTATACTCTCCAAGTAGCTTCCTTAAAAACATCTTCTAGGTCACTTTGCCCACTTTCCTTATTTTAGGGTTAACCCACTTCTAATTTCTCCATTAAATTTATTATTGAATTAATTTATTTTGTATTCACTTTGAATTATAGTACACTCATCACTTCACTTTATTATTTACCTTTTAAAATCTCTTAAACCACTTTGACTACTTTGACCTTTTGGGGCTTCTATATGACATATGAGGATCCTCCAACTTCGTAAGGCCATAACTCTCAAACCGTGAGGAGTTATGTGACGTTCCACATACCACCAGAAATGGCATGACAAACACTATCCATATAGGATAGTTTCACTGAAAAATTCATTGGCGTTCATCTCATTATTCCACAAATAAGCATGGGTTCTCTAACCATACTTCTAGGATAACTCAATTTACAAAGCGTCTTCCCGTGAGAGATTTCACCATAAGGGGACCACTTTGGAGTTCATCCATTTCTAATTATTATCAACCATGACAAGACAATAACGATTCATCTTTATATCAAACAATCTTGGGTCCATTACCCAACCTTTGTGCTATGGGGCTTTCTTCAAGGGTTGACATTAATGACAACCAACCTTAATCAACAATTGTTTCTTGATTAAATTGTGTTTACATACTATGAATTCAATTGCAACAATCCACTAAGCATTAGATAGGAATTCAGATGAATATTTTGAATTAGATGAGTGATTGAAAGCACAATCAAGACAACTTTATAATAGCCTACATGTACATGAAAATATAGAAGATTGTGATTGCTACATCATATATTTTTGAAAAATAAATGACGTTTAGCTAGACATGTCATTTAAACTTTTATTCCCTCAAAATTTGGTTTGAAACTTTTTAATGATTGCTAATGGCTTCTTGAACTACATTCATGTTGTACGATGCTTATTTTATTTTCTAGTCCGACATGAGTCACAATAGCCTAGATGTTAGCATATGCTTTTTGTCAAGTTTATTTAGAAGATTGATATGACGCTTATTTTTATAGTATTGGAATAATTTTGTAGCCAAGGATAGAACTGCCTACTGATAGTCTTCCCAAAAATCCTCTAATGGAAGAGGGAAAATGACAAGCTTTAATGGATCATTCTTCTAGTGCATTCACTGATAAGTTGCTTCTACTTTGATTATGACTATTTTCCTATTTGATTGAATAATAAACTTCGATTAAGTCCAAAAATTGGAATGCAAGAAAAATTAATAATAGATCAAATGATATATAGTCACTCACCTTGTTCTAGTCAAGCGTGAAATGACAAATGCATTGCCATTTTAAAGTTTGCTTTGTGGAAGAGAATATTTTGTTTTTTAGACATCTAATCTTTGTGTTTTTTTGGGATGAAGTTCCTTCTATCATACTACCCATTCATTACACACTCCAGAGCAGTGGTCCAACAATAAGGTGACAACCATGGTTTAGTTCCAACTGCAATTATTTCTACATTTGATATCAAGATAGGATTTCATGCAAATCAATCAACAAAATGGTAGAAATGGATGTTGTTATATCATATAGTAATCTCCATCCTCCTATGAATAGTTTTTGAATTAATAAAAGAGGCATTGCTATCGTAAATTATTTCATAATTTCAATCTTGCAATTGATTGAATGCATTCTTACACTAACTTTTGTTGTGCAATGTAGGTATACCAAACTTGTAATATAGATGTAGAGCTACTATGAAAACCAAATCTAACAACATTTTACTAACATGTTTATTTATTCAATGCAAAAAGAAAAATGTTGCAAGAATACTAAAGCACTCGCTTTTTTAACAGATCTTGTTTTCAATCCATTCCATATGTTTTATCCAAACCCGTAATCATTTTTCTATTTCTAACTATCCTAAAATTATTGTTTTTTCTTTTTATAATAGCTACCTATCTAATATAAAGTAAATAATAATAACAATAATAATAATCCATTTTTAAGGTCACGACCAAGCCAACACACTAAATTTGTGTATGAGACCCCCTTGTTTGTGGGACAAGGGACCCCCCTCCGTCCAGCGATTTGACTGGTAAAGTCTACGAAGGTATACATATCCTACCCCCCTTTGAATTTTTGTGACCTTTTAAGAGGAAACACATGTTCTTAACCATTAACTTATTCATTTAGACTAATTCATTAAGTGCATTAATGAATTTTGTGTTTTTGTCTTTGGCTAAATTATTAAGATGTGTAGGGACGTCTCGATAATTGGGATAGCTAAGCCGGATTAGGATTACCCAAATTCCAGAATTGTGGAGAGAGCCGAACTTGCTGCAATAAGGTTTTGAAAAGAAGAAAAAAAGCATAACAGTGATTTCATTCATTAGATAAGGTCTCAATTGCCATTTCTTTTCGCATTATCTTAGTAGAGACTTCCGGCAATCCTTTCAATGGCGATTGCAGTCCCAACCATCCCAACGCCATCGGTATTGCATGAACGTGAAAACCTTATTTATTCACACCATCGCAGAAATAATAGGAGCACAATTTCATGCCTTGATACATCATGTGACAGTCTCCAAACATTGAAAAACAACTTCAGCAGAACTTCCCTTTCTCCTAATGGAAATCTTAAGCAAACGCCAATTAGACAAATTCTAGAAAATCGCACATATTGCTTTAGCTCAGCTGACTTGATATCTATGTGTACAGAAGGCCAATTAAAGGAAGCCATGGCCATTTTCCATGCTATGAACCAAGGAAATCTTCGGATTCACCCCGAAGCGTATTCTTCTCTACTGCATGCTTGTGCTAACTCAAAATCTTTGAATTATGGTAAGCAGGTCCATACCCACATGGTCAGTAGTGGAATTGAGCAGAATGCTTACTTGGGTAAAATGGTCCTGGACATGTATGTTAAGTGTGGCAGTATGAAGGATGCACGCCAAGTGTTTGACAAAATGTCTGAACCAGATGCTCATTGTTGGAATATTATGATCGGAGGGTATGCCGGAAGTGGGAAAGCTGAAGAAGCGCTGAGACTGTATTATCAAATGCTACAGGTAGGTACGCAGCCGGATGGTTTCACTTTCCCTCGTTTAGTGAAAGCTTGTTCAGATTTAGAGGCTTTGCAGGAGGGCAGGGAAATCCATCTAAACATCATAAAAAAGGGGTTTGAGTCGTATCTATTTGTTGGGAACAATCTGATAGCCATGTATTCTCGATGTTCTTGTACAGAGGATGCATACCAAGTTTTTGACAAAATGCCTCAAAGAGATTTGGTGACTTGGAATGCTATGATTGCTGGGTATGTTCAGAATGGACATTATGAGAGGGCCTTAAAGCTCCTTTTCCAAATGCAATTCTCAGGTATGAAATGTGACTCGGTAACTATTGCCAGTGTTCTTACTGCGGGTGCGAGTTTAGCCGATCTGCTGTGGGGGAGAGAGGTACATGCCCATATACTCAGAGTTGGACTTGTCTCGGATGTTTTAGTAGAAAATGCTCTTGTCACCATGTATGCCAAATGTGGGAGTTTAGATGATGCCCGCAATGTGTTTGACAGAATGCTTCAAAGAGATTTGATATCGTGGACTGCAATGATTGCAGGTTATGCGCAGAATGCTTATTGTGACGAGGCCTTGAAACTCTTTCGTCAAATGCAACCTGCAAGTGTGAGTGTTGATTCTGTCACCATTGCGAGTGTTCTATCTGCATGCGCAAATTTAGCAGCACTGAAACATGGCAAGGAAATCCACAATTATGTAGTAAAGAATATATCTGAGCCAGGTGTGTTAGTTGGGAATGCCCTTATAGACATGTATTCCAAATGCGGCAGCGCTAAGCATGCACGCATGGTCTTCAACAACATGTCTCAAAGAGACGTGGTTTCATGGACGGCAATTTTAGCAGGCTATGGTGTGCATGGCCATGGTAAAGAAGCCCTTAAACTCTTTCAAGAAATGCAGCAAGCAGGTTTAAAGCCAAATCACATCACCTTCACTGCTCTTCTCTCTGCATGCAGCCATGCAGGTCTGGTAAACGAAGGCTGGCTTTACTTTGATTGCATGAGTCGAGATTATTGCATCGCCCCCAGTGCAGAGCACTATGCCTGTATGGTCGACCTCCTTGGCCGGGCAGGTCGTTTGGATGAGGCATATGAATTTATACAAAACATGCCAATAAAACCGACTGGTAGTGTGTGGGGAGCCTTGCTTGGTGCCTGCAGAATTCATTCCAATATTGAACTTGGGGAACATGTAGCAGAATACCTCTTTAAGTTAGAACCAGAAAATACTGGAAATTATGTGTTGCTATCAAACATCTATGCTGTGGCTGGTAGGTGGGATGATGTAGCAAAAGTGAGAACGAGAATGAAGGAAAGGGGATTGACAAAGTTGCCAGGATGCAGTTGGATTGAGGTCAATAACAATTTCAACACATTCCTTATAGGAGATACCTCGCACCCAGATTCAGACAAAATCTATGCTGAATTAGAGACCTTAATTGAGCGATTGAAAGAAGCAGGGTATGTTCCTGACACAAATTTTGTCCTCCATGATATAGGAGAGGAGGAGAAGCAAGATGTACTTTGTGGACACAGTGAGAAACTGGCCATTGTTTTTGGGCTTATGAACACATCCCCTGGGACACCGATTCACGTCACCAAGAACCTTCGTATATGTGGTGACTGCCATAAGGCCGCCAAGTTTATCTCCAAGGTAGTTGGGCGAGAAATTATTGTCAGGGACACCAACCGATTTCACCATTTCAGGGATGGATTGTGCTCATGTGGGGATTATTGGTAATGCTAAGTTAAAACAAATGACAAATACAGGCATGATTAATATCAAGCTTTCCATAGCTAACTCTTTTAAATCCTTTGGATAGGTATAGCATGCTGCAGTACAGGGCTTTATAATTTATCTTGCAAGGTCTCTGCATTGATAAGAACCCTTCAAGGAACTAACTAATGTAGAGCTAGGGCAAGTTTTCTTTCCACATATTGACTCACACCATGGATTTCAAACTCCCAAGTGGTACCTTGATATGTCTTCTCCTGCCATCTGGACTTGAACATAACTAAATTACACTGTTAATTGGGAGGCAAGAGATATGTTTGTCCCCATACAAAGTATTGATATGTCTTCTCCTGCCATCTGGACTTGAACATAACTAAATTACACTGTTAATTGGGAGCCAAGAGATATGTTTGGCCCCATACAAAGTAATGTGGGCTATACGCCGTCCACAAAAGTTATCTCACTAATCAGAAAAATAATGGATGGGAGTGTCTTTTGTTTGCTTCTTAGAGTTTGTCAAATAAGCAATGGATGGGCGTGTCTTTTGTTTGCTTCTTAGAGTTTGTCAAATAAGCAATGCAATGCCCAACTAGGATATAACATGATGTGCCATGCTATGTACTTAGTTTAATACACATTTGAGATTATATAATATTAATTTTGCAAATCCAAGTAATTATTGGATTAGGTTTTACATAACTACATGCGAGTGTTGCACCGATATTTATTCTTTAAGAGTGTTTTGGTCTGAAGAAGAAATATGGCAAAAGGTGATATGATAAGTATACATTTTTAGCTAGAGCAAATTTGAATAGAAAATTTAGTGGGGTGTTTAAGGCAGACTCTACGAAAGGAAGTAAGATGTCCTAAAAGTTAGGAAATGTGCTGCTACTTTGATAATTATTTTCGTGTTGGCCGAATCGATCCCTTGAAGAACTTCAGAGCATTGTCCAGATTCTCAGGCATCAAATTGAAGCTTTCATTGCCCTTCAATACCCCTTTAGCCCTTCATAGAAGGGCATTAAATTATTTCCCCTGCAAAATAAATTTAATATAAAAAAATTGCTTGTCAACCACGAAGTGAGGATCATTCCACATCATTGTAAATGAAGAGCAATCACTCTTACTACTTATCAATATTTAATTCTTAAAAATAAATGATCATTCCACATCATTATAAACGAAGGGCAATCACTTTTACTACTTATCAATTTTTAATTCTTAAAAATAAATAATAAATGATCATTCCACATCATTATAAACGAAGGGCAATCACTTTTACTACTTATCAATTTTTAATTCTTAAAAATAAATAATTGTAAGTAAGATGAAATGTCTTTATAAATTTCAATATTTAATTCTTAAAAATAAATAATTGTAACTGAGATGAAATGTCTTTATAAATTTTAAAGTGGTATAATATCACTGATACATGAAGCAATTGGCAGGTGTTATTGATAGTATACTTCACACCCTTTGCAACTTTTTTTTTTAGCCTTCTACATAGATATGCATCAATACACTTGTCCTTACTAGTCTCAATGTTGAATGTCATATTCAAAGCTATGGACATTGCATTAATTGCAAAACTTTCATAAGAGACTTTCTCAAGTAGTTGGTTTTGAACAATGATAATAGTATGGTGAAGAAAATGTTATTTCAAGTGATCATTTTTCTTCAAGTGTTTGTTTTCACAGTAATGTTTCTTAATGTATTTTATATGTAGAGTTATAAGTAGTTTTTGAAATAAGATTTTAGGGATATTTTCTTTTGTAAAGTAGAAACTTGATTCCACATGTGTGCCATTAAAACTAAGTCTTAATAAAAATTCTGAATTTAATTTATATTTTGATAATTGAAACATATTTATAAGATGAAAATGACATATCATCTACAGATGGTCAACAATAGTGTTTTGTGTTTTTCAACAACCATAATTTTTGATGAAAATGTGACTAATGTCAAAATTGGATATCATAACCTCATTAATCTTCCCTTTTAATCATTAGTTTTGATGAAAACCTCACCAATCTCAAATTTGGATATGAAAACATCGTTGTTCTTCCTTTTGACTATTATAATGACCATTCCTAAAATTGGATATCAAAACCTCGTTAATCTCAACTTTAACCATTATAATGCTTGTTACTCTGTTAGAAGTTCACAATTGTTCTTGATTAGGTTAGACTAAAGATTATCTCATTCAAGTACAAAATATAACTTTCAAGCATTAAGTATTTGTTTGTTTCAAAGATTCAACTAGGAAATGCCCACAATGTTTTGAGATTTATCTAGTAGATGTTTGGTTAAAGGAATATCATTCTTTTTTATTGATCTCTACAATAGAGAAAGACTTGCCTTTGTTCAAAATACTAAACATACTTTCAACTTATTTTATAATTATATTCCAAAATTAAATATTGTCCATGTATGTGAATATTATCTCTTTCAATCTTTAATGATTGCTTGTATTATTAGGAATCAAGTTTTTATGTATGTGTAGGTAAAATCCTAAAAAATGATAACATAGTTTAACAATATTCTCAAGATAAGGATAGCCTTATATAAGTGTAATTAAATTCCTTAAAAAGGATAACATAATTTAATATTATTGTCAAGATAAGGATAACTATTACTATTAAGATAACAAATCTCACTTTTTTCAATTTTCGAAAAACATTATTTATTTTAGCTTATCAACATAGAATGGTTCAACAAATAATAGTGCTTCAAATTGAAATATGATTTGCCTTTCAAATTTGATCTCTATGTGGTAGCATGCTCGATATTTTCTGATATGAGGCACATGTTGATTTTTTATGGAAAGAAACATGGTTCTCATAGTTATGTTGTGGGATATTAAAGTTGAAATTCATTAATAACAAGAGTATATAGAAAATTAGTTGACAAACTAAGCAAGGAAACTTTTGATAATCAGATCCTACAAACTTGCCACATGCCAAAATGGTTGTGCCGAGAGGCACGAGGGAGATATGTAATTCCTTCGATGGAATTTAAAAATGAATATTAAAGTCAGCCATAAATGAAATCTCTCTCTCTCTCTCTCTCTCTCTCTCTCTCTATATATATATATATATATATATATATGAAAGTAAAAACATTTATTATTGTTCCCATGAGGAAGACGTGTAATTCTTTCCAAGCTCAACTGAAGTGTAACATGGGGCATTTAGAGTTAAATTTTGATAGGGTGATCGGTTTGGATGGGCCTCGCTCTGCATGGTGACCCAGGTTCGAAACCAGTTGTTATCAGGAGGAGAAAGGATGGTGAGCATCGATGCTTGCTTGAAATTTTGGAAGCACATGATGCATTGTAACAATGAAAATATGTTTGGTAAATATTTTTTATTTACCCTATCGTGGTGCGCCTAACGACAACGAGGTGCATCGGTGTATAATGTTCAATGACACCAGTGTGATTTATCTCGTGCGTGTATTTTTTATTATAAAGTATGGTGGTGCTTTTGAACATTGTCACACCGATGCTTTATGTTTTGTGTATGCACCGGTGTAGCTGACTAAATTGGGTGCACTTCTACGTTAAATTTTATAAATTGTTTAGCTAGTGGTACGATTAACTAAGTGAAATGTACCGCTGCGGGTCAAATCCAATTGTGCCCCAGTTGCAGGGCATTATGAAGGACACACCGCTTTGTTTTTATAATTTATAGCGATACTCTTGCTTGAACAATACCAATGCGTACATATATGAGAAGCACTAGTGGCGGTGCTCACTGTGAATATAACACAGTATCTGGTCTCTTATGTAAATTTTGATTGGATGAAAATGAAAATAGGAAGATAATAAATAATTTACACAACCTCTTATGTTCCGAGGAGGCATGGTTGCACCATTGAGAGGAAATGAAAATTTGTGGTAATTTCTAAATTTTGGAAATGTGTGGAATCTACCAATGGAGTTATCCAAGTGGGTGTAGAGCACCGGAAATAGAGCGTCTTAGGAAGGAAGGTGAGCGTTGATTCTTTCTTGAAAGTTTGGAAGTACAAGATGTACTATAACAATGAAACTCAGTTTGGTAATTTTTTCTTATTTACCCTACCCCGGTGCGCCTGATGACAGTGAGGCACACCGGTGGTAATTTTCAATGGCATCGGTACATGTATTTTTTATTATAAAGTATGGCAGTTCTTTTGAACAGCGACGCACCGGTGATTTATTGTTCATGTACACACTAATGCGTATATACCTTAAGGGCACACTGTAAAAAACCTCCGCAAAAACCTATGCTCACCCGCCTCTGCTAACAATCTCCTTTATGAACAGTGACGATGTGTTTGAACATTCAAGCACTAGTGCAGTATGTTTTAGGTGTGCATTGGTGCATATATACCTTAAAGGCACATTGAATAATAATAAAAAAAAAAACTCCACAAAAACCTTTGGTCGCCCGCCTCCACTAACAACCTCTGCTATAAATAGCTAAGGGATAAATTTTTCGGGGAGGTTCTGTAAAAACCTCTACAAGAAGGTGTTCTCCTTGTAGTGGAAGTTGAATGCATAAGGAAAAGTGGAGAAAAACAAAGCTTGGTTAGTAGCAAAAGGTTATTCCCAGGTAGAGGGAATTGACTTTGGTGAAATTTTTTCTCTTGTTGCCAAGTTAACTTCTATTAGATTTATTGTATTTGTTGTTGTTTCTTTTGATCTTGAAGTAGAGAAGATGGATGTGAAGACAATATTCCTACATGGGGATCTGGAAGAAGAAATCTATATGAAGTAGCCAAAATGATTGGTAGTGAAGGGGAAGAAATAGTTGGTATGTAAGCTAAAGAAGTCATTATGTGGTTTGAATCAATCACATATGATGTGGTACCAAAAGTTTGACACATACATCCTTGAACTAGGATTTGTGAGAAGCAAGGATGATCAATATGTATATTCCAAGCAGGTTGGTAATCACTTCATTTATGTAGTGTTGTATGTCGATGACATGTTACTGGTAGAAAACAACATGGATGTTATCAAGGAGGTGAAATCACAACTATCCCCCAAATTTGACATGAAGGATCTTGATGCTACTAACTTTATACACACACTTTGCCAGGATCTTGATCACACTAACTTTATAAACTTTGGTTGAATCAGAGAAAATGCGTTGAGACGATATTGTTAAGTTTTAATATGCAAGAAAGTAACTCAATCAAGGTCCCTATTCCTATAGGTGTAAAGTTATCTACATATCAGTGTCCTAAGACACAGGAAGAGGAGGAAGACATGTCATGGGTTTCACATGCTAGTGTGGTTGGCAGTTTGATTTATGCAATGGTCAATACTAGACCAGATATTGCACATGCAGTGGGATTTTTGAGCAGGTATATGTCAAAACTAGGGAAGGAGCATTGGACAATAATAAAGAGGGTTTTCAGGTATTTGTGTGGCACTACTAGTTATGGATTGTGCTACCAAGGAATATCAGGATTGGACCGAGTGTTAGACATACATCGGTTTGTTGATGTAGGATGGGCTAGAGATATGGATTGTAGAAGATCTAGAAGTGGGTATGTGTTTAACCTTTTTTTAGGAGCAATCAATTGGATGAGCAAAATACAGGCTATAGTGGGACTCTCAACTACAGAACTTGAATACATGGAAACCACTCGTGCAAGCAAGGAAGAAATATGGCTAAATGTTGTGTTTAGGTATTGGGTTCGTACAACAAGCAATAAGATTAGATAAGAACCCATCATATCATTAAAAAACAAAGCATATTGATGTTCATTATCACTTTCTGAGAGACATGGTTGAAGACAAGGTGTTGTTGGAGATGGTTGACACTTTGAAGAATATTGCAAATTCATTGACAAAGTCTGTGGGCACCGAGAAGTTCTCATTGTGTAGAGAAACAATGGGAATTGATGCCCTAAATTATTGACTATGTAATCATGTGACCCCATCCATGCAAAGAAAACAACAAGTGGGAGAATGTTGGATTTGACGACAGGGATGTATGGGGAGGGTGGGGGGGTGCATCAAA
>ML783527.1:361785-381942 GCA_009831015.1 Picea engelmannii | reverse complement strand
TAGTTTTTTTTTTATGGCGAACAATGAAAAAACAACAAACTTTTTGTTTTAAAATTGAAAATTATTACAACAATTTTTCCATCAAGGTGACTCCATTGGATTTTAATGACTCATGCTAATAATGTACAACCTCAAATCCTCTTTGGGATTGATGATCAAAGAAGTATCTTGAATCAATTGTAATGTTTGACCTTGCAGACAACCAAAACACAAGCTGAATTGAAGCAGTCTTGGGGAATTCTAGCTCAAGAAGACATACAATCCTAAATAGATGAGGAAAGGCGATTCCAACAACAATAGTTTTTTTCCTTGTACAAAATCAAACTAGAAGGAGGTAGAAGGCATATGAGGGGAAATATCGACCCATACAAAGTCCAAATACATTCAGATCCAGAGAAAATCATTTCTGAATCAAGAAAAAAAAAACAAGATGGCTCTTCATCAACAAGTATTCCTATTATCGAAGATATTTCAATTTTTGAAGTTGAGTATTATGAGTATAGGACTGAATTTATAACTCCTTTAAGAATTTATTTTGATGATAGTTTAAATAACAAAATTACCGAGTCTAGTGAGAGTAATGCTTCTCCCTTCTATCGTCTGAGCTTCCATGGTAGAAAACTTATTTCTCCTGGAGCCAAAAATTTAATTCTTAGTCACATTATGGTTGGAGTAGGAGAAGGAGGAGGTGGAGGTGGAGGAAATATTCCACTACCACCACCACCCCTAAATCCTAACCCTTCGGTAACTGCTAGGTATGGGCCTATATTTCTCCCATGAAATTTACATAACATGCCTCAAAAGTATTTGACAATCCTTCCTAAGTTTTCTGGTGAAAGAAAAACATCAACATAAGATCACTTGGTTTCCTTTCAATACTGCACTGATAACCTAGAGGTGTATATATGTGCTTATTTGTGCAAAGCTTAGAAGGTGATGCTAGAAAATGGTTTGGAAACCTCTCCCTGTTGATCCTATTCGTTCTTGGAATGTATTATATACAACTTCCATGAACTAATGAGGAGAAAAAATATACCACCAATACCATCTAACCAAGTTTTCAACATGAAAAAAGAAAAATGGATAATCAGTCCTAGAGTTTAATAAATTATACAATAGGATTCCTATTGATATCAGACCACCTCCAACAATAACTAAAGTAACATATGTAGTTTTCCATGATCCTGATTTTTCCATAATGCTAACAAAAAGGAGACCTGTTAGCTTAGACCAAATCCAATATGATGATGTTGACGTTGAAGGTAATATAGTTACCTCCGGTAAAATCAAACTTAAAAGTAAGAATGTTGATAAAAAGAAGCAGAAAGAAGAAACCTCTACCCAAGCCTCATCCTCTAATCCTCAGGATTTAAAAATGGAAGAAATGACTAAGTTAATTAGAGTCCTTTCAAATAAAATCACAAGGTTATAAATGGGAAATAGGGTAGTTGRTCCAACACCTCAAATATAGGACAAAAAAATCCTCGACCAAATTCAGGACAAGATAATACCAATCCTCAATTCAAAAATTAAAATCAGTGTATGAGACCTTTTAGTCCACAAATGTTAAGAAAGAATGAAGATCCACCCAYTCCTCCTATGAGAATTARTATTGTGGAAGACCAACTCAATATTGAATATTTGAAGCTATGGGGCCTAATGATTAAGAACAAACATGTGATATGAATTGGCTACAAGATGAACGACCCCCTTAACATTTAACGCAAGATGAGTACAATGATTCCTTAGGGATGAATAACCAATTGTCTGATGAAAATCAAGGGGAAGGGGATGAATTTTGGGCTCCTTGATATAGATTGTTTCTTGATACAATACAAGCTGAAATGTAGAGAAAATATGATCTCAAACCTACACAGAATAAACAACCTGCCAACCCCAAAAACACAAAAGAAATCAAAGGTAAACAACGTAAATTAGATGAAGAAGGAGGTCCCCCGAAGACCAAAACTATTGATAATATTCATGAACCAATTAATCCTCATTCAAATTATTTTAACTTAGCAAATGAATTAAACAAAATTAAGGTTCTTGTCTCCTTAACCAAATTAGTTAAAAACCTTACTTACAAAGATGATTTAGAAAATCTTTTCAATAATCATTTTCCTATGAATTCATCAGAGATATAGGAGGATCCAGAATGCTAAAAAACTGATCTTCTCAAATGATTATGAAAATGGCTCCATTGTATAGAGCTCGACGAGATCTTTCCAACGACGTGTGAATCGCCTCGAATGGACGTCGTATGAGAAAGTTATGGCTGTTTGAAGTTTTCAAGAAACAAAGCAGAAGGAAAAATGGGGATGCCATGTGGCCATCCATACAATTGACAAGGCACATGATGAAGTCAACATGTTGACATGGAAACATGAGAGGTTTCCTCATTTCACTCATATTTGTCATTTTTGGCACCCAGTTGGACCAATAAAAAAATTCCATGTGTCGTATGTACGATGACATGGTAGGTACAGTCAACAAGGTGACATGTCATCTATACATTGATGTGGCAAAAAAATGGCATGTGACATGGCAATGACTGGGCAGGTGACTATGCAGGTGATGTAGGTAGTGATATGGCACCACATGGACCAATCAATGCCCACCACGTGGCAACATCGAATTGGCCAATGATGTCTAAAGAGTATAAAATCTGTTGGGTCGAATGGGAATCGAACCCATGACCTCCAGAAGAATATTCCAAATAAATATCCCAACGACTTAAGAATATCCTCCTACCAATGTGCCATACGTATTGGTTGGTTACAACAACCAACAAATTATATTTAAAGTGTTATTAAATATAGCCCAGGTATATAGGGGGTTGGGTGATCGACCTAGCCCTATATAAACCCAACGCTTGACCTTCGTGCGACAAGGAAATGTGCGCCAATTTGCAAAGGAGATGCATAGAAGTTCTTTCCAAGTGCAGATTTTCCTTGTTTTGCATGCAATAGGTGTTCCTATTTTAGATTTTCCTTGTTTTGTGTGTTATAGAGTTCTTTGAGGAAGGTATAGAGTGTTTATACTCATTTTTCTCAGAATTTCAAGAGGAATCTAATGGCGATGTCGGTTTTGTGTAAAAGTGATGTGTATGAAAGTATTAGTTCATTGTTGATACATATGAGACTCATAGACTCGTTATGCGTGCAAAAGGGGGTCTTTAAGCACCTGTTCAGAACATAGTCAAGTTTATACTCATTTTTATCATAATTGCGCGAGGAACTCAATGGTAATATTTGTTTCTGGGATTGAGCAACATAATTGAAGGGTGTCTTCAAATTTTCCATTTTAAGTCATCATTGTATCAAGAATTTGATAATTAATAGAGTGATCTCATTGTTTTGAAGCGGACCCAGAGACATATCCCAAGATGGGTGAACTTCATTATCAAACTATGTAATGAGCTTTGTTAATTGTTGTCTCTATTTCTTTCTCTATTTTGGCACTCTTATTTCCACAGATTATATTTATCAGTTGATGAAGTTTATGGATAAGTAAGTGTTTTCACATGTTATTTTGCAAATAGTTGACGATCTTCATTTCTCGAATATGGTCGGATGTTTAATGTGTACTTAAGAAATAATTGACATCTAAGGATTTTTGGATCAATCAAACACTATAAATCTACAAGATGAGTCCCCACAAGTTTTGGTTGGACCACATTTGGAAGAAAGAATCAATATTACCCTTTCTTCCTATATGAGTTTGACTTTCCATGATCATCTTCTACACAATTGTATGTTATATTCAAGAGCATCACACAAATTTAATCCAAAGGTAATCACGAGTGGGTTATATATTACTAGACCCTATAAATACCTTTATTCACTCAACTCCAAGAAAGTAAAATGTATATGAATGATAAAGGATTTATTTGTTCACTTGGCACATATTCCATCAAAGAGTGTCATGATGGATTTAGTATTTTTTTATGTTCCTATAAGCTATGGCATGTTTTTATCTAGATCTCGAGGAGAAAAATTGGGAGGCTCGTTACAACTAGATATGAATTATGCAACAATCCCAATTTTTTGTGGTAAGACTAGGAGATTGTATATGGAAGACACGTTTGCATATATAATTAGCGACTCCACTAGCCCCAAAAAAATTCCAATATATGTTGAAAATGGTGACCTAGTAAAATTCACGCTCTCAGTAAAGACTAATGAATATTCCATAGCTTTCCAATAACCCTTAATTAAAAAACTCAAGTTTAAAAAATAAAAAATGAAATCTGGAAGATGTTCTTTGACGAAGCATCATCCAAAAAAGGCTCAAGAGTTGTTGGTTTTTTTTTCACCTTCTAAAGAAAGAAATACTTTTTCCTTTAAGATTGAATTTGAAACAACAAATAATGTAGTTGAATATGAAGCGCTAGTATTAGGCCTTGAAACTACTAGGAAATTTAAATTACAAAACATTTTTGGTTTTGGTGATTCATAATTAGTTGTCCATGAAACAAAAAAAAAATGTCAAACAAATAATCCTAGAATGAAAGCATACATAAATCAAATTTGTGATTTAGTTGATAACTATTTTTCAGCAATAAACTTAACTACAATTTCTAGAAAAACTAATCAATAAGCTAATTCCTTAGCAATGTCAACCAGTCTTTTCAAACCACCCAATGTTTTGTCCTTAAAATATGAAGTTGAGGTCCTATATAGACCATCAATCCCATATAATGTTAAGCATTGGCAAGTTTTGGAAGACAGTATGGAAATTAGGAGGTTTCTGGAAACAATAACGAGTTTGTTGCTATCCACATTGATACTGAAAATGACCATGAAAATGTAAATAGTGAAGAAAAATAAGAAAATGTAAAAAATGAAGAAAAACTTAAGAAATCAATTGTTGATCATAAGGTATTACAACTGAAAAATAATTACATCTAAGGGGATTTGTTCCTTTAGAACATATATTTGATCATGATGATGTAGTAGTTAAGCCAACAATTCAACATGAAGAAAATGATGTTGAAGAAATTAATATAAACATTGTTGAAGACCCAAAATTGGTCAAAACTTCTAGATCTCTTCCTTCAGAATATAAACAAAAATATATTGATCTCTTTAAATAGTTTACATAACCTATCCTTGCTTGGAGTTACCATGATGATGCAGGAGAATCGCCATCAACGTTAAATGGAGGCCATACAGGAGGATAATGCATCATCCAACGCATACATGAAAGTTGATTTGGATTCTCACAGGAGGAAGCATCCTTTTGAATTTGAATTTATGAAAAAGGATGTAATAAATGATCTTTAATGTTTGGAGGCTGAAGTCGTTTCAGGAGATCCTAACGGATTGTAATTTCTTTAATGTTTATAGAGATTGTACAGATACTGAGCATTGATCCTTATCCATATTGTAAATTCTCATGAATTCATAGCTAGCCTAGAAGTAGGATGTTTTGAATTCGATGTGATCGCAGTAGATAGTCAGGAGAGAAGGCTCGAGAATCCCCTTCATGTATAAAACTTGTAAATTATGTCATTTTAGGTTGTTGAATCAAGTTGAAGTTATTTTGTTGAAGTTGTTGAAGCTCATTGTGTTCTTACTGTAGAATATAGGAAGATTGCAAAGACTCTGTGTATATACTCTTAATTTGAATATAAGAGAAAGGAGATTTGCTTCAATGCATGGGTTTGTTTTCTAAGCTAAGTGATTGAATGAAGTTCTATTTATATATTATTATGTTATATATATGTGGGTTTATGTTTCTGTGAATGAATCTTTGAGATTTGTATAAGTTTCAAGTGTTTCTCTCCTAAAAACTCTAGTGCAAGGAGTGCAAAGTGCCCGCAAGGAGTGCGAGGCCGAGTCAAGTCTGACTTAGAAGCTCATAAGAAGTAGAGTGAAACTTTGAGAACAAACTCATGCAAGGTGTGCATTGGGCCAATACTCAACAAAGTGTTGAGGAAGTATCACGAGAGGCGAACGCAAGGAGTGCATAGAGAGATTTTTTGAAAAATCTCCAAGTCTAAACTTTTACAATTTCATAGGAAGAAAAAAGGGAGGTGTCATAGGTTTGAATCACCTCAAGGAACAAATCTCAAGAGAAATAGAGACCAACATACTTTGGAGGGGAGTGTTTATCTGGTTTTCAAGGTCAAACGGATGAGATATAGTTGGTTAGAGTTGGGATCCCTCGTGACCGTCGGATCTGGAGAAGTGGCTTGGGGTTTAAACCTTTAAGCATTAATACTTCATGAGTCTAGAAGAAATTGTGTGTTGGAGGCAAAGGAGACAAAATTCCCGAAGTCCTGAATCATAAAGTTAATCCTTACCATCCATAGACGGGGGACAGGTGACACTAGATCGTGAAGTTTGGAGACTAAGCACTCTGGAGGATAGAGCGTGTTAGGTGTCTGGAACTCTCGAAGCCCAGAGTCCTAGAGTGGATCATGATCATTGGCTGAAGAGAAAGCACGATCCATTGATCTATGGTTTGTAAGTGTTCGTCGGTGCGACACTCTGACAGATTAGTGAAGTAATACTTTGAAATTTTTTGAAGTCCAGAGCTGTTAAGTGGATAGAGGTTGTCATTTTGTGGAAGCAAAGGGAACCGTCTGATCTGGTTCGCAGTTTGTCTCTCCAGGTGCAGATGGTGTTGGAGCAGGTAGAATCACTGAAGCCCAAATTCCTAGATTATTTCTCCATCGTAGATTCCAATGAGCATTGCAGACCGTTGATCCTTGTAACTGTTCAACACTCCGTCGATTCGATGTTCAAGAGAAATAGAGCATTGTGTCGTTTAAACTACCGAAGCCTGAGAGATCCGAAGTTTTGAATTCTTCGAAGGTTGGATTTTTTAGCCCATGGTTTTGGCCCACGGTCCCTTGTAGGACTTCGCTAGTGCCTTAGGGTCCCAAATGAATCTTTTGCATTCAGGAAAAAGGGCACAAGGCATGTGTAAAGTGTTCTAAGGACTTGATAGGAGCTTGTGATTTGATTCAACTCCTGATTTCAATCGATCCTAGACCGGGAGGTCGCGTGGACCCCAAGGAGTGGGTGGGGGTCTACGTCACATGACTTGAAAATTTATGATACATCCATTATAGAGCATAGCATACATATGAAAGGAGTTAAACCATTTAGGAAAAAATTGAGACAAGTGAACCCGATATTTTTACCCATGATTGGGAAAGAAGTCAAAAAAATATTAGATGAAAAAATCATCATTCCATTAAGATATTCAGAGTGGGTGGAAAATTTAGTTCATGTTAGAAAGAAAAGTGGAGAAATTTGTTTGTGTAGATTTTAGAAATCTCAATCGAGTTTCCCTTAAGGATAATTAACCTTTGACTAAAATGGACCATATTCTGCAAAAGGTTGTAGGATCACAAATAATTTCTATGATGGATGGGTTCTTAGGGTCTAACCAATTAGTTGTTAAAAGAGAGGATAGATACAAGACCAAATTTACTACTCCTTAGGGCACTTTTAAGTATGACAAGATGTCTTTTGGACAAATGAATGCAAGGGATACAATTCAAAAGGCAATGAATATTGTTTTTGTTGATGAAAAGGATAGGTTCATTGTAATCTATTTAGGTGATATTATTGTCTTCTCAAAAATAGGAGATGATCACTTAAATCACCTTCAACAATTTTTCAAGAAATGTAGAAGATATGGATTGTCATTAAATCCTAAAAAATATTTCTTTGCGATGATTGGGGGAAAACTCTTAAGAAACAGTCTCTAAATAGGAAGTAAAAAACGATCCTAAAAGGATGGAAGCTATGCAAATGATTAATTTCTCTAGAGACAAACAAGAAGTACAATCTTTCTTATGAAAAGTAAAAATTTTAAGAAGATTTATTCCCAATTTTGTTGAAATTGTTAAAGATATAACCAACATGTTAAAGAAAGGTAATGAAGTTAAATGGTATGAAACAACAAAATCTTCATTTTAAAAAATCAATAAAGCCTTGGGAGAAGCCCCAATATTGATCAGTCCATATTATAAGAAAGATTTCATAGTTTTTCCCTTTTCTTTAGAACATACCATTGTTGTTGTACTATTATATAAGAATGATGAAGAATATTAGCAACCAATAGCATTTTTTAGCAGAGCTCTCAAAGATGCAGAGTTAAAATACAACATAATGGAAAAACAATCATATGCTTTAGTTAAGGCCCTCAAGGTTTTTCATGATTATGTATTACAATACAAAATAATTTCCTTTATTCCACATGTCGTTGTAAAAGAAATTTTGGGACAACAAGGTTATGATGGAAAAAGGGGGAAATTGATTGCAAAATTTCAACAAGGTTATCTAAATTTGGATGTCCCAGGAAGATAATTATTGACAGTGAAATATATTTTTCATCTGTTGCTCTAATAAAATTTTGTCAAGATTTTAATATTTGTTGATATTATGGTAGCTGCGGGAGGTATTAACCTCCACTTTTGACCTTTGATGAGATTAGAATATTCCAGGGAGCACAAAAAACCCTAAAAGACTTGGACATAGCCCTAGAAGAGAAGTTGGCTAAAGAGAATATTTTATATTGAGTCTTTATCCTCCAGAAAGAGAAGTCATCTCAAACAACTTAAAGAGAGCAGTATAAATATAGGGCTCCAGAGCTCATTTTTCACACACAACTCGCAACTGCGGAAACTCTAAAGAACACATGGCCCACACTAGGAGGGGGGGGTGAATTAGTGTGTGAATTACTTTAACAATTTCTTTTCACAAGTTACCGGTTAAAACATAATTGAACATATTAAGAACAATCACGTCATAATTATAATGAACACAAAGAACCAAATGTTTGTATAAGCTTTGTATAATTGATATGAACATAATATGAATATATGTGATCGAGGTTTTCTTTTTAACATCAACTGAAATAAGGAGCACCAACCCCTCAAAGAGCACTAACTCTCTGCCAAGACCCAGCTTGTTGCAATTCCCAGCTTCCTGATAGAATCCAGTCTATCCAACTAGAGTCTATTCAACTCCAGTAGTAGTGATCCATTATAGAATCAATGATCAGAAATATACTTTAAGACACTCATCACCACATTTCATATTCTCTGTCATTCACATTTTCTTTCCTCTGATATCTTCTTAGAATCTGTTTCAACTTATTTAACTTATGTTATGAACTGAATTTTATCTTCTCTCTGTTATTCACATTTTCTTTCCTCTGATGTCTTCTTGGAATCTGCTTCAAATTTTTATCTTCTATTCTGGACTGCAGAGACACTTTGTTCTCACCACTTTTCCTCATTTATATAATCTTCAAACTGGTGTGAAATTTAAAACAGCGTGTCCCTTTATTTGAACCATTGTACCTTTTCATTTAAAATGATAATCTAAACTTTAATTAATATCATTTTTTAAATTCTTTATTCGTATTTTAATGATTTATTCTCTTTTAATCATGACTTTGTATCGATTCATTTTTGTCATAAATTGATCACAGTCAAGGATCAATTTAATCCTTTATACTCGATGCCTAATCTCTGTTATATTTACAGAGACCAGATTCTAGGAAGGCGCTTCCTTCAAATCATCACATATGACTGTGCGTTACATAACCACGGGCTTTACCAATTATAGCGAGATGTTATAATTTTCTTTTAATATTCTTATAGCAAATAACCAACGACGATGAACGAATGCTAAGCTTGAACGAGTGCGTGAGCGCTTTACCAATTCAATGGTCGTGATTCAATCTCCCGACGAGATGGAAGGCTGACGGGATTTCGGTACTTTTCCCTTCAAGTTATCGTGAATTCCAATATTACAAAACTCGCAATCACGAAATCGCCGAAACAATCGGACGATTCATATTACCCACTGATATGGACGACTGTCGGGATTTCGACGCTTTTCCCATCAAGTCTTCATGAATTACTACATTGCAAAATTCTCGATTATGATATCGCTGATACAATTAGATGATTCACGCTTATCTCGCGGAGATACATCAATGGTCCACTTTAAAGCTTAATCTGATCCCTTCTTTCCTTAATCGAACAACTGAGTCTTAATCAGGCATTAATATGTGTGGTTGCCAGGATTTCGTTGTTTTTTCCTTTGAATCTTCGTGACCTTTAATAGTCCCTTTCAACGTTTCGGCGTTCGGGACTTCGTGATGTTGGAGTTTTTGCCTACAATGAAAAACTCTCGATACTATGGATCATCTGACGTGTGTCCCTTTCAAATTTTCAGCATTCGAGACTTCTGGACTATAGAGTATTTGCTTAGTGGTGAAATATCTCGAAGTAGGACTCCCAAAGAAACGTAAATGATTACATCACTTGATGACGTGTAACCAACCTATTGGTTGCCACGTGTCATACATATTCGTGATTTTCACGTACCTGAAATGTTGTATCAACTTGACACTTGTCAGTGTCTTATTGTGCCACATGTCCTTAGCTGACGTGGTTTGTTGAGTCGTTTTGCCTTGGTTCAAATCCACTGGCCCTCCAACGCTTTCAAGATCTAATGGCCCACGATTCTATCGCAATTTCGCGTTTCACTATTTCGAAGGTTAACACTTCCAGTTTTTGACCTTCCAGACAGGGAAGTGTTGAACCAACGCCATGTGTCCTCTGGCTCAACGGCCATGATTCGTTCTCGATCCAATGGTCTGGATTGGATTGCGAACTCGTGTTTCGGTATTTCAAGAAGCATGCTCCATTCTCTCAACTCATAATCTTCGAATTCCCGAAATCCGATATGCCACTCTCGTCAGATCGACGACCCACGTCGCTGCTCCTGATCAACAGTCCTTATCTTATCGTGATTTCATGTTTTGGTATTTCAAAGGTTAGATCACCTCCCTTCTTCTGACTCCTGATTTATCGATATGTGATTTCCTGATATTCGCTTACGTTGGATCGACGGTCCACGACCCTCCATGATCCAATGGTCCAAATCATATCGCGATTTCAAGTTTCGTGAGTTCATGCAACACTGTCTTTGACTTTCCTGATCTGTGAGTCAGTGAAATTACAATCACTTGCCACATGTCCTCTTGATCCAATGGATCATATCATTTCACTGCTTTGGAGTGTTAACTAACTCCTGGGATTATCCTCCTTGCATCTTCACTGGATCCGATGGCTAACGGGTATTCTTGAAGCAGATCAACGATCACGATATTTCAATGTTCCTCAATCCCATGGTCACTCAAATGACCGATGTGCATTGTATCAGACGATCAACATGGTCAAAATCTTTGATCGGATGGTTGTTGAGCTTCTCATTCTAATCAAACGGTTGTTGAGGTTCCTTCACTCTGATCAGACGACTATTGAATCTCTTCATTCACTAACTCTCCTGAGCTTTAATATAGTTAGTCGCTAGTTCTCCTGAGTTTTGATCTCTGCGTTTTCTAACCCTCTTGAGATTTTATAATAGGATTGTTGATACTATCATGATCAGCAATAATCACAAATTTCTTTTGCAACCTGATATACTGTGCAATGCACTCTTCCTTCTAAGCTTTGGTCTTCATATTGCTCGCTCATCCTATTTTCTCCTCCTCCTAAGCTTGCGTTTTTCCTTCTCGGCATAATGTATGACATCTTCTGCTGACTGATATATTGTTGACATCAATGACAATATTTCCAACAATCTCCCCCTTTGTCATTGAGGTCAACACACTAACTTCATATATAAAACTCCCCCTGTGTTGATTCTTTCCTTTTATGAGGTTTTCCTTTATATGAAGTTTCTCTCCCCCTTTGACATCAATGGCAAAGGGTTTCTTCTCCTATGATCTATCTGTATAAGTACTTCTTTGACCACTGGTAACTCCTTTTGCAATCAATCTTTTCATGTTATAACATAATGACTCCTTCTGTCGTTGATTGCTATCTCCCCCTGAGATATTCAATACATATATATTTTAAGGGTTTTTGCAAAAATATCTGCCACCTGTGGTAAGCTCTGTATGTTACTGACCAGACTGACCTTGGGTAAATATTCCTATAGACATGTTCTGCCAATCATAGTTGAATGACTTCCCCTGTCAATATGCTTTGTCTCTTTCTGACTATTCTCGACCTTTGTTTCTGAAAAGGTAGATCTTCTTGACAGGGTTTCTTCCCCTATTGATTTACTAACTTCTTATCTTAGTTGATTGGGATTTTTTTTTTTTTTTTTGGGTGTTTCAAATGAGTAATCTTTCTTGATACAAATTTTTGTAGTGATCGAGTCTTTTCAAGATTTAATCTAATTACTTTCTTATTTACTAACCAAAACTTCACTTGAGTTTTTACTAATTGTTCTCCCCCTTTATTTCTATAAAGGGTATCATTTTCTGATAGGATTTCTCCTCTAGTTTTTTTTTTCTACAGGATGTCATGTACCTCATTTTGTACATCAGAATACTGTTGTTTTGGATACTGGAACACTGCACAATTGTAGCTCATCTTTTTTTCAAACAACCCTTGGTTTTATTCATCGATTATCATCAATCTCTACCAATTGTTTTTATATCATCCACCTTGACATCTGTACTCTCAACAATCTTATGTATCCTAAGATTGTAGAACCTGTATGCTTTCTTGGTAGTAGCATATCTAAGAAGAATACCTTCATCAGATCTGGCATCAACTTTTATGAGATTCTTCTCAATCTTTGTGATATAACCCTTACTTCCAAATACTTTGAAGTATTTTACAGAATGAGCTCTCCCAAACATGGTTCACAAGGAGTTTTACTACTGTTAATCCCGAGTTGACCTCTGTTCAATATGAATACTGATGTGATTACAACTTCCCTCCAATATCAATACTAATTAATGGAATATCCATCAGATAATTAGCTTCATCTTCAGGGTCCTCATTGGGATAGGGACACTTGAATGAAAAATGACCAACTTTTCCACAGTTAAAACATTTGTAAAGAGGTTTTCCTTTGTACTTCCCTGATCCTTTATGAAGTTTTCTAATGAAATTGGCTTCTTCCACATCAGATTCTTCATGATGGATGGATTGATGTTTTTTCTCTTGATTTATCTTTGTGTTAGATGCTTTGAAAGTTATTTCATATTTTGTTGATTTATCATGCCCTATTCTCTTTTCATATGTTGTAAAGATTCCATGGAGCTGATCAACTGTGAGTGTATTTAGATTGGATCTATCTTTAATTGAAGAAATATTTGCATCATATCTCAAAGGTAATGACCTTAAGATTTTGTGCACAATGGGTTTATCTATAACTTCTTTTTGTTGTTCTAGGATTGAAGATTCATCATCAATGTCATCATTGTGTGCACCAGAAGATTCTTTATCCTTGTTTTGAGAATATTCCTTATTAGAATTTTTATCCCCCAAACTCCTATTATTAACTTCATCAATTTCAAGAGCAATATTTTCCTCATCTTTCTTATTTGGTACTTGGGGTTTTATTTTCCATATCTTCTTATTTACTCTTGTTGTCATATTGTGTGAAGCATTTCTTATTAACTGTTTTATTGAGTTCCAACAGTTATAGGCTTTGTGACCATATTCACCACAACTATAGCATCTCATAGTTTAACAATGTGTGACAATATGTCCAACATGATTGCAGTTCCAACATCTTATATTGTTGTTGAACCTACCAATTTGTTTTCTTCAATGATGCCTATAGTCCAAGGCTTTATGACCATATTCATTACAAGCAAACAATAACCATTAAAGACACTCTCATACCTTCTTTGATTCATCCATGAAGGTGTCTCCCTTCTAAACTTGCTTTGAGGACTATGAATAGCTTCTGGATGTCTTCCATGATCAGATCTTATGAATTTTATAGTGTTTCTTTTATGCTTGAATGTGTAGAAATTGAGTCATACCTGCTTTTACTTTTTGCAAATGAAGAAGTTATTTCATACCTATCTTCATCCTTTACAACTAAAGGAACTCTGTCAAATATGTTTTCACCTTTTACAAATGAAGGACCTGCATCAGGTTTCTTAGGGATACTAATCTTTTCCATATTGTATCCAAGGCCATATTTGTCACTTGGTGATCTATGACTATCTAGGATCTCATCTAGGGTCATGGAGTTGATCAAGAACTTGTTTTGGGTGTCTGACTTCTGAACCTTCTTTCTAAGATTCACAACTTCTGCTTCCACTTCATGATAGGATTCTTCCTTTCTATCCAACTGGTTCCTTACTACCTCTTCTCTGCTTTTGGCTTCTTCAAGTTAGATTTTAAGATTGACATAGTTTTCCCTTAGTTCCTTTAGGTATACAATGTTTTTTCTTGAGACATCATCTTCCTTATTTTCTTCTTTTGCTTGACTGATTTCATTTTTCAGTCTGTTGATTTTCTCTTCATTTTCTTCTGTTAGACCAACAACTTTTGTTTTCAATCTTTTGATCTCATCTTCTTTGTTTTCTAACTGAATCTTTTGCTCAGATATGATTTATTTATTGTATTTGGGCTTTTCTTTTATTTCCAAGATATGCTTCTAATTTCCAAGCTCGTCATTTTCCTTCTCCTTTTCTTTTACTTGATTAATTTCTTTCTTCAGCTTCTCAATCTCTTCTTCTTTCTCTTCTAACTAATTGTCCTGTTCATATATTATCTTATCATAGTCCTTGAGCATTTCCTTTATTTTCAAGACATGTTTTTTATTATTTTCAAGGAATTCTTGAGTGTAGTCATGAAGATAGCTATAGTCTGATTCATTATGGTGATAGAGGTATTCATGGAAACTCCAATCAACCTTTTCTTTGGACTTTGATAGTTCTCCTTCTTATTCTTCCATGGGATAAATGCTAACAGAAAATTTTGTTATTGTATCTAAGTATTCTTCTTTACTTGCAGAGGAGGATCTAATATCACTGCTATTGCAGTCGAAATATTGTGGGGAGTGCTTACTTTTATTGATGGTTGAGTCTTCATCTTCATCCTTGAGAGGAATGTCTTATGTGTCTTTATTTTTTATTTGATACATATTTTCTAACTTCAGCCATAAGTCCTTGGCGGATGTGCATAGTCCTATTCTTGTCTGGTCTGTATCTGATAATCCATTGAGAAGAATCTTCAATGCCACTTCATTGTTCTTCCTTGCTCTTCTTTGGATTGTAATTTTGGATAGATTCTTTGATGTAGTTAAGTCCCAGGGCTTGCTTACTATTGAATTCCAAACCTCAGATCCTTTTGAATTCAAAAACTGTTTCATATTTTCTCTCCATGAGAAATAATTTGTTTTGTTGAATAAAGCAGCTTCAATTGCAGAGAGAGCCATGTGTCCACCCATTTCTTTAGGATCTACCTTCCAGTGTTTTAAACTGTGTTTGAAGGAACCTTGCTCTCATACCAATTGAAGAACACATGACCCACACTAAGAGGGGGGGTGAATTAGTGTGTGAATTATTTTAACAATTTATTTTTACAAGTTACCGTTTAAAACATAATTGAACATATTAAGAACAATCACATCATAATTATAATGAACACAAAGAACCAGATGTTTGTATAATCTTTGTATAATTGATATGAACATAAATATGAATATATGTGATCGAGGATTTTCTTTTTACCGCCAACTAAATTTTCAGCACCAACCCCTCGAAGAGCACCAACTCTCTGCCAAGACCCAACTTGGTGCAAGACCAACTTGTTGCAAGTCCCAGCTTGTTGATAGAACCCAGTTTATCCAACTAGATTCTAGTCAACTCCAGTAGTAGTGATCCATTATAGAATCAATGATCAAAGATATACTTTAAGACACTCATCACCACATTTCATCTTCTCTGTTATTCACATTTTCTTTCCTCTGATATCTTCTTGGAATCTGCTTCAACTTATTTAACTTATGTTCTGAACTGCATTTTATCTTCTCTCTCTTATTCACATTTTCTTTCCTCTGATGTCTTCTTGGAATCTGCTTCAACTTTTTGTCTTATATTCTGGACTGCAGAGACACTTTATTCTCACCACTTTTTCTCGTTTATATAATCTTCAAACTAGTGTGAAATTTAAAACAATATGTCCCTTTATTTGAACCATTGTACCTTTTTCATTTAAAATGATAATCTAAACTTTAATTAATATCATTTTTCTTTTTATTCTTTATTCATATTTTCATGATTTATTCTCTTTTAATCATGACTTTGTATCGGTTCATTTTTGTCATAAATTGATCATAGTCATGGATCAATTTAATCCTTTATACTCGATGCCTAATCTCTGTTATATTTACAGAGACCAGATTCTGTGAAGGCACTTCCTTCAAACCATCACATATGATCGTGCGTTACATAACCACGGGCTTTACCAATTATAGCGACATGTTATAATTTTCTTTTAATATTCTTATAGCATATGACCAACGGCGGTGACCGAATGCTAAGCTTGAATGAGTGCTTGAGTGCTTTACCAAGACAACAGTCGTGATTCAATCACCTGACGAGATGGAAGGTTGACGAGATTTTGGTACTTTTCCCTTCAAGTTATCATGAATTCCAATATTACAAAACTCACGATCACGAAATCGCCGAAACAATCAGACGGTTCATATTACCCACTGATATGGATGGTTATCAGGATTTCGGCGCTTTGCCCATCAAGTCTTCATGACTTACTACATTGAAAAATTCTTGATTATGATATCGCTAATACAATCGGACGATTCACGTTTATCTCGCGGAGATACATCAATGGTCCACCTTAAAGCTTAATCCGATCCCTTCTTTCCTTAATCGAACGACTGAGTCTTAATCATGCATTAATATGTGTGGCTGTCGGGATTTTGTTGTTTTTGCCTTCAAATCTTTGTGACCTCCAATATTCCCTTTCGACGTTTCGGTGTTCAAGACTTCGTGATGTTGGAGTTTTTACCTACAACGAAAAACTCTCAAAGTGGTAACTCTCGATACTATGGATCATATGACGTGTGTCCCTTTCGGAGTTTCGACATTTGAAACTTCTGGACTATAGAGTATTTTCTTAGTGGTGAAATATCCTGAAGTAGGACTCCCAGAGTAACGTAAATTCTTACGTCACTTGATGACGTGTCACCATTCTATTGGCTACCACGTGTCATACATATTCGTGATTTTCACGTACCTGAAATGATGTATCAACTTGACACTTGTCAGTGTCTTATTGTGCCACGTGTCCTTAGATGACGTGGTTTGTTGAGTCAATTTTCCTCCAATGATTTCAAGATCCGATGGCCCACGATTCTATCACGATTTCACATTTCTCTATTTAGAAGGTTAGCACTTCTATTTTTTTACTTTCCAGTCAGGGAAGTGTTGAACCAATGCCATGTGTCCTTTGTCTCAATGGCTAGGATTTGTTCTCAATCCAATGGTCTGGATTGGATCGTGAATTCGTGTTTCGGTATTTCAAGAAGCATGCTCCATTCTCTCAACTTGTAATCTCCAAATTCCCGAAATCTGATATGCCACTCTCATCAGATCGATGACCCACGTTGCTCCTCTCTATCAAAGGTCCTTATCTTATCGTGATTTCATGTTTCGGTATTTCAAAGGTTAGAGCACCTCCCTTCTTCTGACTCCTAATTTTCGGATATCCACTTACGTTGGATCGATGTTCCACGACCCTCCATGATCCAATGGTCCAGATCATATCGTGATTTCACATTTTGTGAGTTCATGAAACATTGTCTTTGACTTTCCCGATCTGCGAGTCAGTGAAATTACAATCACTTGCCACATGTCCTCTTGATCCAACAGATCAGATCATTTCACTAATTTGGAGTGTTAACTAACTCCTGGGCTTATCCTCCTTGCATCTCCACTGGATCCGACGACTGACGGGTATTCTTGAAGCAGATCAACAGTCATGATATTTCAATGGTCCTCAAGCCCACGGTCACTCAAATGACCGATGTGCATTGTATCAGACGATCAATGTGGTCAAAATATTTGATTGGACGAATGTTGAGCTTCTCATTATGATCAGATGAATGCTGAGGTTCCTTCACTCTGATCAGATGGCTACTGAGGCTCTTCATTCACTAACTCTCTCGAGCTTTAATATAGTTAGTTTCTAGTTCTTCTGAGCTTTGATCTCTGCGTTTGCTAACCCTCCTGATATTTTACCATAAGATTGTTGATCCTATCGTGATCAACAATAATCATGAATTTCTTTTGCAACCTGATATACTGTGCAATGTGCTCTTCCTTCTACATTTTGGTCTTCATATTGCTCGCTCGTCCTGTTTGTTCCTCCTCCTGAGCTTGCGTTTTTCCTTCTCTACATAATGCATGACATCTTCTGCTGACTGATATACTGTTGACATCAATGAAAATCCCATCTATCATTTAACAACAGATCATCTAATCGACTGTCGACATCAATGATTGTTGACATCAATGACAATATTTCCAAAAATCTGCCCCTTTGTCATTGAGGTCAACACACTAACTTCATATACAAAACTCCTCCTGTGTTGATGCTTTCCTTTTATGAAGTTTCTCTCCCCCTTTGACATCAATGGCAAAGGGTTTCTTCTCCTATGATATATCTATATAAGTACTTCTCTGACCACTGGTAACTCCTTCTGCAATCAATCTTTTCCTGTTATAACAGAATGACTCCTTCCATCGTTGATTGCTATCTCCCCCTGAGATATTCAATACATATATATTTTAAGGGTTTTTGCAAAAATATATGCCACTTGTGGTAAGCTCTGTATGTTATTGACCAGACTGACCTTGGGTAAATATTCCTATAGACATGTTCTGCCAATCATAGTTGAATGAATTCCCCTCTCAATATGCTTTCTCTCTTTCTGACTATTCTCGACCTTTGTTTCTGAAAAGGTAGATCTTCTTGACAGGGTTTCTTCCCCTATTGATTTACTAACTTCTTATCTTATTTGATTGGGATTTATTTTTTTTTATTTTTAGTGTGTGCTTCAAATGAGTAATATTTCTTGATACAAATTTTTGTAGTGATCGAGTCTTTTCAAGATTTAATCTAATTACTTTCTTATTTACTAACCAAAACTTCACTTGAGTTTTTACTAACTGTTCTCCCCCTTTATTTCTATAAAGGGTATCATTTTCTAGCAGGGTTTCTCCTCTTGTTTTTTTTTTTTTTTACAGGATGTCATGTACCTCATTTTGTACATCAGAATATTGCTGCTTTGGATACTAGAACACTACGCAATTGTAGCTCATCCTTTTTTCAAACAACCCTTGGTTTTGTTCATCGATTATCATCGATCTCTACCAATTGTTTTTATATCATCCAACTTGACATCTATACTCTCAACAATCTTATGTATCCTAATATTGTAGAACCTGTATGATTGATTGGTAGTAGCATATCTAAGAAGAATACCTTCATCATATCTGGCATAAAATTTTATGAGATTATTCTCAATATTTTTGATATAACCCTTACTTCCAAATAATTTCAAGTATTTTACAGAATGAGCTCTCCCAAACATGGTTCACAACAAGTTTACTACTATTAATCCTGAGCTGACCTCTGTTCAATATGAATACTGATGTGCTTACAACTTCCCTCCAATATCAATACTAATTGATGGAATATCCATCAAATAATTAGCTTCATCTTCAGGGTTCTCATTGGGATAGGGACACTTGGATGCAAAATGACCAACTTTTCCACAGTTAAAACATTTGTAAAGAGGTTTGCCTTTGTACTTCCCTGATCCTTTCTGAAGTTTTCTAATGAAATTGGCTTCTTCCACATCAGATTCTTCATGATGGATGGATTGAGGTTTTTTCTCTTGATTTATCTTTGTGTCAGATGATTTGAAAGCTATTTCATATTTTGTTGATTTATCATGCCTTGTTCTCATTTCATATGCTATAAAGATTCCATGGAGTTGATCAACTGTGAGTGTATTTAGATCGGATCTATCTTTAATTGAAGAAATCTTTGCATCATATCTCATAGGTAATGACCTTAAGATTTTGTGCACAATGGGTTTATCTGTAACTTCTTTTTGTTGTTCTAGGATTGCAGATTCATCATCAACGTCATCAATGTGTGCACTAGAAGATTCTTTATCCTTGTTTTGAGAATATTCCTTATTAGAAGTTTTATCCCTCAAACTCCTATTATTAACTTCATCAATTTCAGGAGCAATATTTTCCTCATCTTTCTTATTTGGTACTTGGGATTTTATTTTCCATATCTTCTTATTTACTCTTGTT
>ML783527.1:344585-355958 GCA_009831015.1 Picea engelmannii | reverse complement strand
TCTTATTCCTCTCAACCTGTTGACCCAAGGAATGTACCCCCTTCACTGCTCTCATTCCATCGAGTTGTACCATTCTTTTCCAAGGGCCCCATGTGTAGGTTGGCTAGGACATTGAGACGTGGTTCTGGAACTCTAGCTACTCAAAATTGAGTCTTGCATTTTTATATTATGTTTTCTTCAAAATTGTCAAAAATTTGTAAGTATTATTCCCACATGTTTTCTTCATGCTCCTACGCAGCATCTTCAGGACCGTAGTAGGTCCATTGAACCTTTCCCAACTATGTGGCTTTGTTCTTGAGCACTTTGGCTTTCTAGTCCAGGATGCGTATTGGTTCCACTCGAAAATCCCCTTAGTGTTCCACCTAGATCACAGTCCAATCAATTATGTGGTTAGGATTAGGCACATATTCCTTTAATAATGATACATGAAATACATTATGCACTCTCATGGATGCAAGAAATGCTAGCATGTATGAAACTGACCCTATCTTTTCTAGTATTTCAAAAGGTCCACAATATCTTACTGCCAACTTTGGGCAACTTCCTAATCTTAGCGAACTTCTCTTTGCTTTCACTTTCAAAAACACATGCTCGCCCATTTTAAAATATTTGAAAACTATGTTCTTTTATGCATAACTTTTCTTCCTATCCTGGGAAGCCTTTAAATTCTGCTTGATCTTTGTCATCTTCTCTTCCATTTCCTTCAACAAATCTGTCCCATAATCGCTTTGTCTGTTGGATTATCCCAACTCACTGGTGTGTTACACTTTCTACCATATAATGCTTCAAACAGGCTTATTTTCAATGAGGCTTGATATCCATTATTATAATAAAATTCAACTAAATAAATATAATATTCTCACTTTGATGGTTGGTCCATCACATTCATTCTGAGCATGTCCTCAATTATTATGTTAGTCCTCTCTGTTTTCCCATCTGATTCTGGGTGATACATTGTACTAAGATTTAAATTTGTCCCAGAGCCTTTGAACAAACCTTTCCAAAAATTGGATGTAAACTTGAGATATCTATCTAAAACTATTGCCTTAGGCACTCCATGTAGCCTGGCAACTTCTTTCATGTAGATTTCGACAATAATTGTTGCCTTGTGTGTAGTCTTCACTAGAATAAAATGTGTTGCCTTAGTTAATTTATCCACCATCGCCATGATAAAATCATGTTGCTCCATTGTTCTGGGAAAATTTTGTAATAAAATCCATTGTGACTACTTTCCACTTCCATTTTGGAATGGGAAATGGTTGCAATAACCGAGTTGTATGTCTATGTTTTGTCTTTACCTTCTAACACTCTAGACATCGGGCTATATAATTAGACACTTCTTTCTTCATTCATGGCCAAAAGTATTGGCTTCTTGCAACTACAATTGTTTTTTGATATCCTGGGTGTCTGGCATATGGCACATTGTGCATTTCCCTCAACACTATATTTTTTAACTCATTGGAATTTGGCACATATATTTTTCCTCTATAAGTGATTATTCCATTCTCTTGTAGCTCATAATATTTAAATTTCTACTGTAAATTGTCTTGTTGTAATGTTTCTTGTATTTTTAGATATTTCTTATCTAAATTCGTTGTTGCAAAAATTGTATATTTCAGATCAATCATGTACATTTTAATGGATGAAATATGCATCTCATGTGCTCTCTTGTTGAGTGCTTCAACCACTTGATTATCTTTGTCTATTATGTGCTTAATATCACAATCATATTCACTAAGAAATTCGTGCCATATAGTTTTTCTAGCATTTAATGTTGGTTGTCTAAACAAATGTTTTAGACCACAATGGTTTGTCCTTAGCTAAAATTTTATTCCCATGAGGTAATGTCTCCACATTTTTAATGCGTGAACAATGGTTGCTAATTCCAAGTCATGTGTAGCATAATTTCTCTCATGCTCTTTAAATTTTATGGACTCATATCATACCACATGATATTTTTGTGTGAGGACTCCACCAAGCCCTTCCTTGCACACAAAGAAATATTCATCCAGATATGTAATATTCAATATTGGTGCATTGATCAATATGTCTTTAAGTTGTTGAAAGCTCTCTTCACTCTTGGAATTCCATTCAAATTTCACTCCCTTCTTTTGCAACGAAGTGATTGGGATTGCAATCTTTGAGAATCCTTTTATGAATCTTCGGTAATACCCTGCAAGACCCATGAATGATCTTACCTATGTCACATTTCTTGGCGTTGGACATCCTTTAATGGCCTCTATTTTCTCCAGATCAATTGTTATCCCTTTTGCTAAAATAATATCCCCTAAGTAGTGAATCTTCTTTTGATAAAAGATGCATTTACTCAACTTGGCATACAACTTATGCTCTCTTAAAAGATTTAGCACCATTCTTAAATGTTGTGCATGATCCTCTTTTTTCTTAGAATAGATGAATATATCATCTAGGAACACAATTACAAACTTTTTCAAGTATTCCTTGAACACTCCATTCATTAGGCACATAAAAATAGTTGGGGCATTTGATAACCCAAATGGAACTACCGTGAATTCATAATGCCCATATCTTGTCCTGAATGTTGTCTTGATGATATCTTCTTGCTTTATCCTCACTTGATGATAAACTGATCTCAAGTCAATCTTGGAAAATATTCTTGCACCTTTCAGTTGATCAAATAAATCATCAATCATTGGCAAATGATATGTGTTCTTTATGGTGACCTTATTTAGTTGTTTGAAATCAATACACGACCTCAAGATTCCATCTTTCTTCTTCACAAAAATAACTTGGGAACCCCAATATGACACACTTGGACGTATATAACTCTTTAACAACTCTTCAAGCTTCATCTACAACTCTTTCAATTCTGGTGTGCCCATTCTGTAAGGTGTCTTGGACTCTGGGGAAGCTCCTGGCACCAAATCAATAGAGAAATCAATGTCTTTCTTTGGTGGAAATCCTGGGATTTCCCCAAAAACATATTTAAAATCCCTCAAGACTGGATGGTCTTCAATTCTTGTCACTTTATCTCTAGCTGCCTCTTTCATATGGGCTGCAAAATTATGGCATCCCTTCTTGAAACTCTTTTTCAATTGCATAATTGAAATTTCTCTAAAAACTACATCTCTTGGAATGCCTTGAACCTTGCCTTGCTTCCCTCTTTCATCAAGTTATGTGATTGTCTTGTTGTAACAATCTAAGACAACACAGTGTCTTTCCAACCAATCCATCCCAATTAGACAATCATATCAACCCAATCGTATGATGTCCACATCTACTTTTGTGTTGAGTCCATTCATCTATATTGGACAATCTTTAACTATCTCATTGATCTTCTTCTTTTCCCTTGTGGCTAATTAAAATAACCAAGATTTCTTATGCTTACTCCTTTGTAAGTGAAATCTTTCAAAAATGTTAGAGTTTATTTAACTATGGCTAGCTCTAGAATCAATTAAAATTGTTATGGGTTGGTTTTCAATCTTACCTTCTACTTCAATCATGGGGGATTAATATTCTGCTTGCTTGTTGTTCAAGGCTACATAAATCCTTGGCATGTTTCTTCCCATGTCTTTTGATGTTTCATCCTCTTGAATGTTGTGGATAGTCCTCATCCTTTGTGAGGACAATCCCTATATAAGTGATTTCCCTCACATCCCCAACATTGTATAGGTTGTTTCCTTGGCCTTTTCCCAAATGAATCTGTAGTCTTGTGCTCATTTTGGGTTGACTGACCTTGCGAATTTTCTTGGGAGTTGTTCTTGAAAAAAGGTGTATTAAAACCTTTCTGCCTTTGATCCTTTTTACCCTCCATCTTGTCATTCCAAGATTTTTGGAAAACTGACCTTCCTTTTCTCTTCTCATAAACATGTTTTTCTCTCCTTATGGCTTCCTCCAAAGTCTTGGGGTTATCATATTGTATCTTATCATTGTAGAAGGAGGGTAACCCACTCATAAACCTTTGGATTTTTGAATTTTTCATTATTTATGAAGTCCACATACTTCATCAATTCAAAGAATCGCTTCTCATATTCATCCATTATCATACTTCCCAATTTAAGATAAAACAAAATTTCATCTTCCTTTCATAATAATGCTCAGACAAGTATTTCTCTTAGAAATATCCTTTGAACTACCTCCATGGGATCGTCATCAAGGTGCTTGGCTTTCTTAAGTTGATCCCACCAGATGGATGCATTTCCCTGCAAGTGGTAGGTTTCAATTCTAGCTTCTACCCTTGAGGGGTAATCATGCAGCTAGAAATATTTTTTCATTTCCAACATCTAGGACTCAACCTCTTTTCCCTTTCTGTGCTCACCATTGAAAGTTGGTGGCTTGATTTTCTTGAGTTAACCTTGCAAGATGTCAGCCTTAGGCCTTCATCTCTACCTCATGATAGGAGACACAGTCAAGCTACTCCTTGGCTCTAAACTTGTATGATATCTCTGAGTGGATTTCCTTGGATAATGATGGCACATGCTCATGTTTCTTGATTGTCTATCATTCCCATGATAATCCCTTTTGCTTTGGGATCTGGATGTGGTCACTTTTCTAAAACTAGTTTCTTGCTTGGTTCCAAGGTCTTCAATGAATTTCCTATGCAACATATCAAAATTTGAATTATCTCTTCCCAAGCCTTCATAATACTTTCATTTCAGCCCTATAGATCTGCACTTCTCTATACATGCTTCTCATAGTTGCAAGCTCTTTCCTGCCTCCTCTTCCATTAGACTATGTCCCAACATTTCCCATTCTGACATGCAAACTATGACCTCCTCCTCATGGTTGTAAGATCTTTGGGAATCTTACATAACTCTAGTGCTCATCTAAGAACACATTTTTTTTTCCTATACCTCTAATTCTACAAGAAATGTGCATGTAATAATTATTGTTAGCACATGCATACTATAAAACATTTCATTAACTATATTATAAGTTATTCTTCATCTCAATGTATGAATAATAAAATGCACTAAGTCAAAATATTGTTCATTAGACATGTTATTCTCTGAAACATCTATCCAATGGTTGTACTCATGCCTCATTCTAAGTTCTGAGCGAAAAGTTACAACATTGACACATTGCAATTTTCTACTCACTTACTATTGCAAAATTTACTTTATTAAATTCTAATAAAATTTATTTCCCAATTAAAAATTATGGGAAAATAGATGTATTCTCCTCCTTAATACCTTTCCAATGACTATTGTTTTGCTCAAATATAAGCTCTGAACTTAAAGTTATGGTTCAAAGAAGTTGAGACTGTTTTCCCATTTTATCCGTGTATGTTACATGTGTCTTCTTTCTCTTCCTTTTCATTTTTACATACCCATATTCCAAATTTGGATCCATGGTTGTCTTATATGGTTCATAAGATTTCCACGGATTGCTCATGTGCCTCAAACAGACTTATGAGCAAGGCGTTATGCCCTCTGGAAGTAAACTAGTGCCAAAATTTTCCTTAACTATTTTAGCTGTAATTTTCTCATACTAGCTCTATTTTGTGTCTAGAGTAGCTCGTTGGAAAGCTCTCCCCAAGTTATTTTGTTTAAGTTGTAGAGATAAGGTGTATCAATGGAAGGTACACCGTATTTTTTTATTTTTTTAAAGATTGCTTAAAAACACCATTTAAGGCCTCAAAATCGCCCCCCGAGTTTAAGACCTTCAAAAATATGAACATTTCATAGAAAATTGATTGTTTTTACAATTATAACAGCCTTTTAGTTTGAGCCATTGATCTCAAAATCGTAATAAATCTAGATTGTTGATCTGCTAAACCTTCCCCATGCCCGTCGATGAATCTCCACCATCGATCGATGGCTCAAAGCAATCTAGACTATTGATCTGGACTCCATCTGGGATCGATGATTTCCATTTGTAAACCAAACTTGCTCATTGATTTCCCTTACGCTTGATCATCAGTCATCGATCATTTCTTTTGGAAACCAAATTTTTACCACAAATATTTTCAAACCCCGATCATCAGCCATTAACGAATTTCCTTGATAATTGCTTACTTACAAAATTCACTGAACCTCGATCATCAGCCATCTCTTGGTTGACATGGCATGACACCTGGACACTAACATGGAATTTTGGATGACGTGGAATGACACATGGATGTTGTTGTGGCATGACACATAGACGTTGACGTGGAAAGACATGTCACCCTCCTCTTTCCTTCAATGACGATCGACAACTTCTCTTGGATGAACTGAACGCCTCGCTAAATCTATCGACCCTCGATCATCGACGATCAAAGATTTCTTTTAGATGCATGAAACATTTCGCCAATTTTTTTCGATCTTTGATCATCGACTATAGGTGATTGGATATTTCCTTTAGTTGAACCAAACTCTTCGCCAAACTCGTTGATCCAAGCATTGTCCATCAACAATTTTTGTTGGCAAAAAAAAAACTATTCGCAAATACCCGACCATTCGTGATTTCCCTTGGCGAATTCCAACACTTAGAAATTTCGACCAAATCCCAAATGAATCTGGGTCGTTAATATTCCATTCAGAGTGATCTTGACCATTGATCTACTCCAACTTCCAAATGCCTGAAAATGAATATAAATCGTTGATATGTCTCATTTTCCCAACTGTCAAAAGTGAATCTTGGTCGTCGATCTGCTAGACCTTACCAAAATTTCTCATACGAGCTCTATTTTTCACTCGGAGTAGCTCATTAGAAATCTCTCCCTGAGTTATTTTGTTTAAGTTGCAGATATAGGGTGTATCGATGGTACACCCTATTCACTTAAAAATTGATTTCTTAAAAACATCGTTTAGGGCCTCAAAACCACTTTGCAAGTTTAAGACCTTCAATTATCTAAAAATTTCATAGAAAAATGACTATTTTACTATTATAACAATTTTTGGTCTGAGTCGTTGATCTCAAAATCGAAAGAAATCTAGACCATTGATCTGCTAAACCTTCCCCAAGCTCACGAATGAATCTCCACCATCGATTGCGAGCTCAAAGAAATCTAGACTATTGATTCGAACTCCATTGGATGTTGGCGATTTCATTTTGTAAACAAACTTGCTCACTTCTTTCCCCTATGCACGATCATCGGCCTTCGTTTGTTTATATTGGAAACTAATTTTTTCCCACAAATATTTTTGAAACCCAATCATCAACCATCGACGAATTTCCTTGACAACCACTTGCTTACAAAATTCATTGAACCCCCATCACATACCATCTCTTGGCTAATGGAACATGACACATAGATGATGATGCGACATGACACATGGACACTAACATGGCATTCTGGATAACTTGGCATAACACATATATTTTGATGTGGCATGACACATGGATGTTGACGTGGTGATCGACAACTTCTCTTGGATGAACTAAACGCCTCACTAAATCTATTGACCCCTGATCATCAGTCGTCGATGATCGAAGATTTATTTTGTATGCATGAAACCTTTCACCAATTTATGTCGATCCTCAATCACTGGGCATCGATGATCGAATATTTTCTTTGGTTGAACCAAACTCTTCACCAAACTTGTTGATCTGAGCATCGGTCATCGGTGATTTCTGTTGGAAAACCAAAAACTATTCAAGAATCTCATCGATTCGACCATCGGTCATCAGTGATTTCCCTTGGTGAATTCTAAATCCCAGAAATTTTGACCAAATCCCAGATAAATTTGGGTCTTCGATCTTCCATTTAGAATGATCTTGACCGTTGAAAGGTCTAAAATTTCTCATACGAGCTCTATTTTGCGCCCGGAGTAGCTCATTGGAAATATATCCTCAGTTTATTTTGTTTAAGCTGCAGAGATAAAATTGATTGCTTAAAAACACCATTTAGGGCCTCAAAATCGCTCCGCAAGTTTAATACATTCAAAAATCTAAAAATTTCATAAAACATTGATTGTTATACAGTTATAACAACTTTTTAGTATGAGCCATTGATCTCAAAATTAGAATAAATTTGGATTTTTGATCTATTAAACCTTCCCTAGGCCCACGAATGAATCTCCACCATCAATTTCCAGCTCAAAGCAATCTGGACTGTTGATTTGAGCTCCATCGGGGATCACTAATTTTCTTTCGTAAACCAAAATTGTTCACCGATTTCCTCGACGCTCGATCATCAACCATTGATTGATTCTCTTGGCAGCTAAATTTTTCCCACAAATATTTCTGAACCTCGATCATTGGCCATCAACAAATTTCCTTGACAACCGCTTGCTTACAAAATTCTTTGAACCCCAATCATCGGCCATCTCTTAGCTAATATGGAAACTATGTTGACGTGACATGACACATAGATGATGGTGTCGCATGACACATGGAAACTAACATGGCATTCTCACTAATGTGGCATGACACATGGATGTTGAGGTGGCATGACACGTGGATGTTGACCTGGAAAGACACGTTAGCCTCCTCTTTCCTTTATCAACGATCGACAACTTCTCTTGGATGAACTAAATGCCTTGCTAAATTTACCAACCCCTGATCATTGGTCGTCGACGATCGAAGATTTATTTTGGATTCATGAAACCTTTCACCATTTTTTTTCGATCCTTGGCCATTGGTCATTGGTAATAGGAGATTTCCTTTGGATGAACCAAAATCTTCACCAAAATCGTTTACCATAGCATCGATCGTCAACGATTTTTGTTGGCAAACCAAAAACTATTCACAAATCTCGTTGATCTGAGGTTGGCCATTGGTGATTTCCCTTGGAGAATTCCAACACTTAGAATTTCTACCAAATCCTAGATGAATCTGGGCCATCGAACTTCTGTTCATAATGATCTTGACCATTAATCTACTCCAACTTCATAACGACCAAAAATGAATCCAGACTGTTGATTTGTCTCATTTTCTCAAATGCCAAAAATGAATCTTGGTCATCGATTTGCTATACCTTGCAAACTTTCTCATACGAGCTCTATTTTTCGTCCAGAGTATCTTGTTGGAAAGCTCTCCCCGAGTTATTTTGTTTAAGATACAGAGATAAAGTGTATCGAAGGCGGTACAGCCTATTATCATAAAAATTTATTTCTTAAAAACGTCATTTAGGGCCTCAAAATCGCCCTGTAAGTTTAAGATCTTCAAAAATATGAAAAATTCATAGAAAATTGATTGTTTTATTGTTATAACAACCTTTTAGTCTAAGTTATTGATCTCAGAATTAAAAGAAATTTGGACCATTGATATGCTAAACCTTCCCAAGGCCCACATATGAATGTCCACCATTGATCGTCGACTCAAATCAATCTAGACTGTTGATCCAAGTTCCATCGAGGATTTACGATTTTCTTTTGTAAACCAAACTTGCTCATAATTTCACTAAGGCTCGATCATCGACCATTGTTCATTTCTCTTGGAAACCAAATTTTTCCCACAAACTTTTTTGAACCTTGATCATCAACCAATGCTAAATTTCCTTGGCTACCACTTCCTTACAAAATTTGTCGAACCCCGGTCATCGACCATCTCTTGGTTGACGTGGCATAACATGTGGACACTAACATGGAATTCTGACTGACATGGCATGACACATGGATGTTGATGTGGCATGACACATGGATGTTGATGTGAAAAGAAACGTTACCCTCCTTTATCCTTCATCGATGGTCAACAACTTCTCTTGGATGAATCGAATGCCTTGTTAAATCTGTCGACCCTCAATCATCGACTATCGACGATCAGAGATTTCTTTTGGATGCATGAATCATTTTGCCAATTTGTTTCGATCCTCCAACATTGACCATCAGTGATCAAAGATTACTTTTCATTTAATGAAACTCTTCACCAAACTCATTGATCCAAGCATCGGTCATTGGCAATTTCTGTTGGAAAACCAGAAACTATTTGCAAATCTCACTGATCTGACTGTCAGTCATCGGTGATTTCCCTTGGAAAATTCCAACACTTAGAAATTTTGACCAAATCCCAGATGAATTTGGGTCGTCGATATTCCATTCAGAATCATATTAATCGTTGATCTACTCCAACTTCCAAACGACAAAAAATGAATCCAGACCTTCAATCTGTCTCATTTTCCCAACTACCAAAAATGAATCTTGGTCGTCGATATGCTACACCTTGTCAAACTTTCTCATACAAGCTCTATTTTAGACCTAGAGTAGCTCATTGGAAAGCTCTCCCCAAGTTATTTTGTTTAAGTTGCAGAGATAAGGTGTATTGTAGGTACACGTACACCCTAATCTCATAAAAATTGATTGATTAAAAACGTCGTTTAGGGCCTCAAAACCACCCTGCAAGTTTAAGACCTTCAAAAATCTAAAAAATTTAATAGAAATTTGATTGTTTTACTATTATAACAATGTTTTATTCTGAGTCATTGATCTCAAAATCGAAATAAATCTATACCATTGATATGCTAAACCTTCATCGGGCCCATGGATGAATCTCCACCAACGATCGCCAGCTCAAAGAAATCTAGATCATTGATCTGAGCTCCATCAAGGATCGACTATTTTCTTTTGTAAACAAAACTTGCTCACTGATTTCCCCGACGCTCGATCATCGGCCATCAGTCGTTTCTCTTGGAAACCAAATTTTTCCCACAAATATTTTTGTACCCTGATCATCGGCCATCACCTAATTTCCTTGGCAACTAATTGTTTAAAAAATTCATTGAACCTCGATCATTGGCCTTCTCTTGGTTGATGTGGCATGACATGTAGATGATGATGTGGCATGACCTGTGGACACTAATATGGCATTATGGATGACGTGGCATGACACATGGATGTTGATGTGGAAAGACACGTCACCCTCATCTTTCCTTCATCAACAATTGACAAATTCTCTTGGATGATATTAACACCTCACTAAATCAACCGACCCTCGATCATCGATTGTCGATGATCAGAGATTTATTTTTGATGCATGAAACTTTTTTCCATTTTTTGTCGATCCTCAATCATTGACCATCGATGATCGAAGATTTTCTTTGGCTAAACCAAACTCTTCACCAAACTCGTCAATCCAAGCATCGACCATTGATGATTTTTGTTGGCAAACCAAAAACTATTCAAAAATATTGTCGATCTTGTTATTGGATAAATCGGTAGGTGCAGACACTAACTGATCTCCCTAGATCCACCTAGATCTAGAACAAAACACACCAGAACATGACGTTTTCCTTAAGTTTTAAATATTGAATTTACTAACTAAAGAGGGATAGGTGACATACCATTTAAACATCACTTCCTCTTGATATCGCCATCCTAGCTCCATTCCGACACTCATACAATGATGATCCTGCAAAAGAATGCAACCAACCAAAGTGATAGTAATAGCATAAACTCAATATAAACCTATGTATGTGATCAAGGAATCATACAATAAAACACAACAAGCTTTATAGGAAAGAATCATATTACT
>ML783527.1:317483-344535 GCA_009831015.1 Picea engelmannii | reverse complement strand
AGTTGAAGAGGATAAGGTGAGGAGGTTAGGATGATCCCACTAAATCATGAAAGCGAGTAAGATCCAAACCATTTGGATGCCACCTCACCATGGAAGTTTCTCCTTCTAGAAGCATCGATAAGATGCTCGTTTTTCCCACGTATGAGCATTCTTGCACCCTGCTTATAAAGAAACCTGCGAACCTCTCACAACCCAGCTATGGTGCAGCCTGCGAGAATCAGGCATTCTCGCACCCTGCCTATATAGCAACCTGTGAACATCCTCTTTAATAGGGTTTTTACAAAGGAAAATGCAACTTCTTTTCTCAGGAAAATTTCTTCTCCCTTCTTTCTTCAGGAACTCAGGCCACCGACCCCTCTGAAGGAAAAAGATAGGTTTACATCATTAACGGTCATAGGGATGACAAAAATAATGTGTAACGGATCTGACCATTGGCCATCAATGATTTCCCTTGCAAAATTCCAATGCTTAGAAATTTCAACCAAATCCCAGATGAATCTGGGCCGTCAATCTTCCATTTAGAATAATCTTGATCGTTGATATACTCCAACTTCCAAATAGCTAAAAATGAATCCAGACCGTCTATCTGTCTCATTTTCTCAACTACCGAAAATGAATCTTGGTCGTCGATCTGCTAGACCTTGCCAAACTTTGTCATACGAGCTTTATTTTGCACCCAGATTAGCTCATTGGAAATCTCTCCTCGAGTTGTTTTGTTTAAGTTGCAAATATATGGTGTACCCATGGTACACCCTATTCTCGTAAAAATCAATTGCTTAAAAGCATTGTTTAGGGCCTCAAAATCGCTCCGCAAGTTTAAGACCTTCAAAAATCTAAAAATTTCATAGAAAATTGATTGTTTTACTGCTATAATGAACTTTTAGTATGAGTCATTGATCTCAAAATTAGAAGAAATCTATACCATTGATATGCTAAACCTTCCCCAGGCCCGCAGATGAATCTTCACCATCGATCGCCATCTCAAAGAAATCTAGATCGTTTATATGAGCTCCATCAACAATCAACGATTTCCTTTTGTAAACCAAACTTGCTCACTAATTTCCCCAACACCCAATCATTGGCCATTGGTCGTTTCTCTTGGAAACCAAATTTTTCCACAAATATTTATGAACCTTGATCATTGGCCATCAACAAATTTCCTTGACAATCGCTTGCATACAAAATTCGTCGAACCTCGATCATCAACCATCTCTTCGTTGACATGGCATGACATGTAGATGATGATATGGCATGACATGTGGACACTAACATGGCATTTTGGCTGACATGTCATGACACATGGATGATGATGTGGCATGGCATGTGGACGCTGACATGGCAAGAGACATCACCTTCCTCTTTCCTTCATCGGTGATAATCAACTTCTCTTGGATGAACTAAACACCTCGCTAAACTATCAACCCCTAATCATCGGTCGTTGATGATAGAAGATTTATTTTGGACACGTTAAACCTTTCACCATTTTTTGTCGATCCCCAATCATCAACCATTAGTGATCGGAGATTTCCTTTGTTTGAACCAAACTCTTCGCCAAACTCGTCGATCCAAGCATCATTCATCAACATTTTTTGTTGGCAAACCAAAAACTATTCGTAAATCGCATTGATTTGAGCATCAACCATCATCCATTTCTGTTGGAAAACCAAAACCTATTCACAAAACTTGTCGATTCGACCATCTGCCATCGGTGATTTCTCTTGGGGAATTTCAAAACTTAGAAATTTTGACCAAATCTAAGATCAACCTGGGCCATCAATCTTCCATTCAAAATGATCTTGACCATTGATCTGCTCCAACTTCCAAACGACCAAAAATGAATCCAGACAGTTGATCTGTCTCATTTTCTCAACTATTTAAAATGAATCTTGGTCGTCGATCTGCTAGACCTTGCCAAACTTTCTCATAAGAGATTTATTTTGCGTCTGGAGTAGCTCGTTGGTAAGCTCTCCATGAGATCTTTTGTTTAAATTGCAGAGATAAGGTGTAACGAATGTACATCCTATTCTGGTAAATATTGATTGTTTAAAAATGTCATTTAAGGCCTCAAAATCACTGTGCAAGTTTAATTATTTCAAAAATCTAAAAAAATTCATAGAAAATTGTTTGTTTTATTGTTATAATAGATTTTTAGTTTGAGTCGTTGATCTCAAAATCGGAATAAATCTGGACCATTGATCTTTTAATCCTTCCCCAAGCTCACAGATGAATCTCCACCATTGATCGCCAACTCAAAGCAATCTAGATCGTTGATCTGAGCTCCATCGGGGATCAACGATTTCCTTTTGTAAACCAAACTTCCTCACATATTTCCCTGACGCTCGATCATCGGCCATCGATCATTTCTCTTGGAAACCAGATTTTTCCCACAAATCTTTCCAAACCCCAATCATCATCCATCAACAAATTTCCTTGACAATCGATTGCTCACAAAATTCGTCGAACCTGATCATCGACCATCTCTTGGATGATGTGGCAACTATGTTGATGTGGCATAACATGTAGATGATGATGTGGCATGACACATGGACACTAACAAGGCATTTTGGCTAGCATGACATGACACATGGATGTTGATGTTGCATGACACGTGGACCCTGACGTGGCAAGACACGTCACACTCCTCTCTCCTTCATCAGTGATCAACAACTTCTCTTGGATGAACTAACGCCTTGCTAAATCTGTTGACCCCAGATCATTGTCCTCGATGATCGAATATTTATTTTGGATACACGAAACCTTTTGTCGATTTCTATTGATCCTCAATCATCGGTGATCAGATATTTCCTTTGGCTGAACCAAACTCTTCGCCAAACTCGTCAATCTGAGCATTGGTCGTCGACGATTTATTTTGGAAAACCAAAATCTTTTCTCAAATCTCGTCGATCTGACCATTGACCATCGATGATTTCCCTTGGCGAATTCCAACTCTTAGAAATTTCGACCAAATCCCAGATGAATCTGGGTCGCCGATCTTCTATTCAGAATGATCTTAACCGTTTATTTACTACAACTTCCAAACGATTGAAAATGAATCCATATTGTGGATCTGTCGCATTTTCTGAACTGCCAAAAATGAATCTTGGTCATCGATCTGCTAGACTTTGCCAAACTTTATCATAAGATATAGGTATAAGGTGTATCATTGGTACACCCTATTCTCATAAAAATGATTGCTTAAAAATGTCGTTTAGGGCCTCAAAATTGCCCCGCAAGTTTAGGACCTTCAAAAATCTGAAAATTTCATAGAAAATTGATTGTTTTACTGTTACAACAATGTTTTATTCGAATTCATTGATCTCAAAATGGGAATAAATATGGACTATTGATATGTTAAACCTTCCCCAGGCCCATAGATGAATCTCCGCAATTGATCGTTGGCTCAAAGAAATCTAGATCATTGATCTGAGCTCCATCAAGGATCATTGATTTCCTTTTGTAAACCAAACTTTCTCACTGATTTACCCGATGCCTAATCATAAACCATCAGTTGTTTCTCTTGGCAACCAAATTTTTCCCACAAATATTTCTGAACCCTGATCATCAACCATCAACGAATTTCCTTGACAATCGCTTGCTTACAAAATTCGTCGAACCCCGATCATCGGCCATCTCTTGGCTGACGTGGAAACTATTATAACATGACATGACACATAGATGATGACATGGCATGACAAGTGGAAATTAAAATGGAATTTTGGATGATGTGGCATGACACATGGAAGTTGACCTGACATGACACGTGGATGTTGGAATGGCAAGACATGTCACCCTCCTCTTTCCTTCATCAATGATTGACAACTTCTCTTGAATGAATTGAATGCCTCACTAAATCTGTCGACCCGCAATCATCGGTCGTTGATGATTGGAGATTTATTTTGGCCACATGAAACCTTTCGCCAATTTCTTTCGATCATCAACCATTAGTGATTGGAGATTTCCTTTGGCCGAACCAAACTCTTCACCAAACTCGTCGATATGAGCATCAGTAGTTGGTATTTTTGTTGGAAAAACAAAATCTATTCACAAATCTCACCGATGTGACCGTCAGCCATCCATGATTTCCCTTGGACAATTTCAACACTTAGAAATTTCGACCAAATCCCAAATGAATTTGGGTCATTGATCTTCCATTGAGAATGATCTTTACCGCTGATCTTCTCCAACTTCTAAATGTCCTAAAATGAATCCAATCCGTCAATCTGTCTAATTTTCTCAACTGTCGAAAATGAATCTTGGTCATTGATCTGCTAGACCTTGCCAAACTTTATCATACAAGCTCTATTTTTTTTCTCTGAGTAGCTTGTTGGAAATCTCTCCATGAGTTCTTTTGTTTAAGTTGTAGAGATTTAGTGTATGAAAGGTATACCTAATTCTCGTAAAAAATGATTGCTAAAAAACATCGTTTAGGACCTCAATATCGCCTTGCAAGTTTAAGACCTTCAAAAATCTAAAAATTTCATAAAAAACTTAATGTTTTACTATTATAACAACCTTTTAGTCTGAGTCGTTCATCTCAAAATCAGAAGAAATATGGATTGTTGATCTGCTAAACTTTCCACAGTCCCACAAATGAATATCCACCATCGATCGCCATCTCAAAGCAATCTAGACCGTTGATCTGAGCTCCATTGGGGATTGACGATTTCCTTTTGCAAACCAAACTTGCTCACTGATTTCCCCGACCCCTTATCATCGACCATTGATCAGTTCTATTGGAAACCAAATTTTTCCCATCCATCGACGAATTTCCTTATAGTACTTCCACTGCCTTCCCGATGTAATCTGGTTTAAAGGAGTATACTATGGTAATCAATTTTCTTTGAGCATGGTTATAACTTCTCCCTTGCATCATTCAAACTTGTCTCGTCAATATGTGCTTTGGAAAACTATGGGACCTACTCATTCTCATCAATATGCACTTTGGAAAACTATGGGACCTACTCATTATCTCTACCCCGCCTTATTGTTTATCTCCTTGTCTCCGAGTAGGAAGGGAATCAGTGAGTGTTCATTGATGAGCCATTGAACTACTCTTATGCCGAAAAAGCATCCTCCAACTTCCACTTGTCCATCAACTTCCACGTAGGTCCCTCTTCCCCTTTTCCCAGCTAGACACTTAATCTATCGTCGCTTTTTTTCGGTGCATGATTTATTTTATAATGGAAACCCTAAGGAGTGGATCCATGAACATGATTTTCCCCTTTTGGGATCACTCTCTAATCTCATTTTTTTACTAACCCTCAAGGTTGGGATAGATCCCTTTGGCGTAAGCATGCCCTAAGCCTCGACCAATACCTAGCTCTTCTAGTCACTTCTCTCTCAAACCCCGGTCTCCCACAATTTTTTTCACAAAGTTATTAGGATTGGCATCGGCATTACTTCTTCATTTCGACAGTGTTCTTAACATTAGCGGTAGTAATTACTTCTCCATTTTGACGGACTTTTTCACAACTTCGTTGGTCCTCATCCTACCATTTCGGTGGAGTTATCAATATTTTCGCTGATACTATAATAGACTTTCGATAGAGTTGTTAACAACTTTGTCGATCATTTCCTTTGAGTGTTGGCATAGCTCCCCACATCATCGTCGATGTTTTATTACTATACCGACATTGTTCTCAACAATGACGTCGACACTCATCAGTGCAATTTCTTTGATATGCTCTGGTACATACCAGAGCACTTGTTGTCTTTAAGTCTGGTAACAACTTTTTCCTTTGGCAGGGTTGACATTACTATTGTTGATTCACCCAATCTGAGCCAAACTTCACTTAAACTCTCACCATGTCCATGTCACGGATTATCCTCTCCTCTATTGATGATTATTTTCCTCTTGATATTGACTCGAGTAATTCATTGGGAATTGATATATGTTTGCATTGATAGAATCATTTTGTGCAACCCAACATAGCCTATAAACCCCGTCGTGAAGCGCAATTTTTTTATTTTTTTGCAACTTTTATGAGTAAACATGGGATGGAAAGTGATCAAGTCACATATGTATGTGTGCTGAATGTAGGTCAGGTCGCGTACACTTTTTAAAAAAGTGATTTTTTAGTAAGAAACTCGGTAAAAGTGATATGCAAATGTGTATATGAGTGGGCCCGGGTAAAAAATGCATAGTGGTAGCATTTTGGACTATAACATCTGCCCTCTAATGCGTGAGGTTAGAAGAGAAAATGATGGCTGAAATACATTACAATATTTCTAAGAAAGTGGGAAAGCACTGAGTAAAGTGAGCCCAGACGAATATTCGTGAGCATGTCATCAGAAAAATACCCATGCTCGAGACAAACTAAGCATGGTTTCCAATCAAGTACACCGCAGATCCATGTCATGTATATATAGAAATCATGGCTACGTGAAATATCTATAGTGGATCCATGTCAACAAGGATCATAGCCACTAACAATACACAATGGAGCTACGTCTCAAAATCATCGGAAGATATAAGAGTACAATAAGATATACAAGTTGATCTTCGAGAAGCATCAATGTTTGTAGCTGGAGATGATAGCTTCATGACTCAAGCAATATCTTTAATATCTTCAAAACTTAGGTAGGAGTATAATAAGAGTGTAAGAATCACTACCATGAGGTCTTCGACAAGTCATCGCAGAAATACTAGAGTATCTTGAACAACAAGTACAAAACTTCATTGATTTTGAATGTGGACTTGATAGGACTCTCGGGATGGCCGACTTGTGAAGGTCAAGAGAATTACTGCAGAATGATCGAATCAGGTTGTAAAACTTTCCCTTGGACAAAAGAATGACATATAAAGTGACTCAGGAAGCATGTTATTGACATAAGTCTATAACACAAGAGGCATCACAAACTCTCCATATGTTTGGAAGAGTAACCAAACTGAGGACACGGCTCTCTGTAATGAGAATAACCTCCTAAGGTCACGCTAAATCCCAAAACTGAGTAACGGATTGAAGGATGTGATTTTTCCAAGGGTGAAAAGATTGTTGTCAATAAAAGAGAACATATCCCTTCCCCTCTTTTTGGAATATTTAATCTTTTTGTCTTTTTCATATATTTAATGAGCTTGAAAAGGAATAAAAGAATGCTACATTACATAGGAGGAATAAGTTTCACAGGTAAGCAAACTAGTTCCAAGCGCATGGAACATACTAATGCTCAGTGCAAGGAGACATGTGTAGGATAAGGAAACTCGATAGAATTCTTCCATGGGTAAAGGTGTCATATCGCAAAGGAAAATTTTTTGCAAGGCTTGCACATAAGGAATGCTCTAAAGGTTCATCAATAGCGAGATGGAGCCAACATTAGTCCAAAGATGCAAGAGTGAAAAATGCAATGCGATTACGGATTGACACAAAGAATGAGGAGATTCCTTCAATGTAAAGTTTTACGAGCCCGGAGCAGGTAAGCTCAACGGTTTTTCACATTTAGAGAGTCTGAAAAACACTAAAAGACAACTCCAAAGTGGTATTTTCGTACCTTTTTTCCCCCAAGCCCAAAAAAGGATAAAACCATACCTAGGAATACTCTCTTGGCGAGACGCATCTCCCAAGGAATACCTTTTTCCTAATTAATTCATTCGTCAAAAAAAAGGGTAAACTTATACCAAATATATATTCTTTATGGACCAATTAACGAGTGTGAAAGAAACAAGGTTACTCGATGATCTTTTCCTATTTAGGGAGTCTGAAAAGGGATTGAAGAAGACTCCAAGGGTTTCCTTGCTCATAAATAATCTCCAAAGCCTAAAAAAGAAATAAACCAAAACCAGGGAAAATGGCCCTTTTTCGTAAGTTTAGTCCCTTCCAAAAAATGGATAAGCGTATACCTCTGAATACTCTACTAGCAAACCATTTCTCCTAGGGTATACCTTTTTCATAAATTAGCCATCCAAACTGAAAAAGGGGTAAACTATCGCCAGAGAGATGTGCCTTTATGTTTAATTTTGGCGAGCGTAAAGGGCAACAAGATCGCTCAATAATCTTTTCAATTTTAGGGAGTTTGAAAAAAGATTAAAGAAGACTCCAAGGGGGATCATTTTCGTATGTAATCTAAACAAGGCCGAAAAGGATAAATAATCTCTCGCTAGATGTTGTTTTCATAGTTTAAGTAATCTTGAAAGAAGACAAACCATGCTCTAGGGCAGTGGGATCAAACGAATATTGCATCGACGATGTCACTTCCTTAGGCTTGTCACTCTCCAAGAGAAGAGTGGGATCGGTCGAAGATTGCATCAATGTGACCACTTCCTCAACCACTAGTTGAATAAACTGTTGGGAAACCAAAGATGAATGAGAACTAGAAGGGACATCAGACAAGGACCATGCTTTTCGTACGATGGTGATAGCAAGGCACACATAAGTAAGGTGATCTCTTTTTCAAAGTTTACAAGGGTACTTGGGCTTAAGTCTAGGATTCTTAATAGTATCAATTCCCCCAGCATGACTTGCAGTGGTTGGTGACATGCTCCCAGCGTGACTTGCATAGGATAGTAGCTTATCTCCAACATGACTTGTAGAGGTTGGTGATATTTGTCCAGTATGACTAGTAGTGAATGGTTTATTATCTTCAACATGACTCACATAGGTTGTTAACAAATATCCAACATGACTAACAGAGGTTGGTTTCACACTTCCAACATGACTAGTAGAGGTTGGTTGTTGCACTCCAATATGACTCGCAGGGACTAGGTTCTTGCCCCCAGCATGACTTGCAGAGGCTAGATGTTGGTATTCAATATGACTTGCATAGGTTTACGACCTATCTCCAACATGACTCACAGAGGTTGGTGGCTTGCTTCTAGTATGACTAGTAGTGAGTGGGATTTTCCTTCCAGCATGACTAGCATAGTTTGGTCGCTTGCCCCCATCATGACTTGCAGAGGCTTGCTAGACAAAACTATATGTGACCTCAGTTGTAGATAGGGGAATCACCATGCTGAGATTGTATATTTTAACCTTGTACAATATTTACTGCAAACAGATATTTAGTAAAAGAACAAAAAATATACAATGGCAAATACAAACATTACACAGAGATTTTTCCCCTGGAAACCCAAATCGGGAAAACCAACATATTCTATATTTTCATTGTGTTACATTGTTTACAATACAATATACATATAGGAGCTAGCGGCATCCAGAACCCTAACCCAATGGCCTGGATTAGTCAACAACCCTAATTCCTTAACCAAAAATAGAAAACCATCGGCAAAGAAACCATGTGCTGAAAAACCACCTAAATATGTGACACGCTTCCCAAGGCAAAAAAAATTCTCGGGGGCGTTGCCCTCGAAAACCTACACGAGGGGCATTTGCCCCCCTCAAACCCCCCTGTTCTCCCGGCACAATGCAAACACTACTACTCGTGTAAAGAATATAACACATACCCAACATTCTCCCACGTGTTGTTTTCTTTGCATACAGAGGGTTACATGGTTACATAGTCAACAATCCAGGGCATCAATGCCCATGGATCCTTTACACCAAGAGAACTTCTCAGTGCTCACGGATTTTTTTAATGAGTCTACAACATTCTTCAAAGTGTCCACCTTCATCAGCAATACTTTCTTTTCTTCAACCATGTCTCTCACAAAGTGATATTGAATTTCAATATGCTTTGTCTTTGAATGATAAGATGGGTTCTTCGCCAGAAAAATTGCACTCTCACTGTCAAAATCTATCCTTACAACTGTTTGTACCAACCCAATACCTGAACACAATATTTGTAACCATACTGCTTCCTTACTTGCATGATTGGTTGCCATGTATTCAACTTTTGTAGTTGAAAGTGCCACTACAACCTGTCTTTTTCTCATCCAACTTATTGCTCCTCCAAACAGGTTAAACACATACCCACTTGTAGATCTCCTACGATCGAGATCTCCAGCCAAGTCTACATCCACAACTCTGTCCAATCCCAGTTTTCCTTGGTAGCACAATCCATAGCTAGCAGTGCCACGTAAATACCTGAAAACCCTTTTTACTGTTGTCCAATGCTCCTTCCCTGGTTTTGACATATACCTGCTCAAAACTCCCACTGCATGTGCAATGTCTGATCTAGTACAGACCATTGCATACATCAAACTTCCAACTACACTCACATATGGAACATGAAACATGTCCTCCTCCTCTTCATGTGTCTTGGGACATTGATCCGCAGATAACTTTAACCCAACATGAATAGGAACCTTGATCGGTTTACATTCTTGCATATTAAACCTTTGCAATATTGTCTCAACATATTTTCTCTGATTTAACTAGAGTTTCCTCTTTTTCCGATATCTTTTAATTTACATTCCCAAAATGAAATTTGAGGCACCGAGATCCTTCATGTCAAATTTAGAGGACAATTGAGTTTTCACATCCTGGATAATCTCCTTGTTGTTTCCTATCAACAACATGTCATCCACATACAAGACCAAATAAATCAAATGATCATGAATTAATTTAAAATACACACAATGATCCTCTTTGCTTCTTGTGAAGCCAAGTCCCAACATATAAGTATCAAATTTTTTATACCACATCCTTGGTGATTGTTTTAAACCATACATGGAATTTTTTAGCTTGCATACCAACTCCTTCTTTCCCTTCACAGCATAACCTTCTGGTTGCTTCATATAGATTTCTTCTTCCAGATCCCCACATAGGAATGTTGTCTTCACATCCATTTGTTCTATTTCAAAATCTAATGCAGCAACAACAGATAACAAAAATCTTATAGAGGTTAACTTGGCAACAGGAGAAAAAATCTCACCAAAATCAATTCCCTCAATCTGGGAATAACCCGTTGCTACTAACCGAGCTTTGTATTCCTCCACTTTTCCTTATGGATTCAACTTATTTTTAAATACCCATTTTCTGCCAATGGGATTTCTTCCAGTCGGCAACTCCACTAGATCCCAAGCCTCATTCTTATCAAAGATGTCATTTCTTCGTCCAAGGCCCTTTTCCAGAGATATCCATCCTCTGAATCCACTGCCTCCCTGACATTTCTAGGATCATCATCAATAATAAACAAAGCAAAATTTGAATGGAAATCAGATGGACTATACCTTTCTGGTAGCCTTCTTTCTCGAACCGATCTCCTCAATACTGGAGTATGAGGATCTTCTTCTTCTGATTCTTGTTCTTCTGCAGAGTCTGACTCATCATCCTTTAAATCAAACTCTATTTTCTCTAGTTCTTCCTTACTTGGTAGGAATTCTTGTTTAACAACATAATTCATTTCTCTAAATGCCACATCTCAGCTATACACTACCTTCTTCGTTTCAGGGTTCCAAATCTTATAACCTTTGAGACCATCTTTGTATCCAATAAAGATACACTTTTCGGCCTTCTTATCTAGCTTACTCTTGTTTTCCTTTGGAACATGAACATATGCATCACAACCAAATACCTTGAGATGTGTGAGAGAAGGCTCCTTACCCGTCCATACCTTTTGTGGAGTCTTGTCATCCAATGTTGATGAGGGTGATCTGTTGACCAGGTAACATGCAATACCCACTGCCTCTACCCAGAATTCTTTCCCTAACCCAGCACCACTTAGCATGCACCTTGCTTTTTCCATCAATGTCATGTTCATCCTTTCTACAACTCCATTCTACTGAGGTGTATATGGAGTAGTCTTATGCCTTGCTATACCACACTTCTTACAGAATTCTTCAAATTCATTCCCGCAGAACTCTCTACCATTATCTGTCCTCAACACCTTAATTATTTTCTTTGTTTGATTTTAAACAAGAGCCTTAAACTCTGTAAACCTGTCAAAAACTTTGTATTTCTTCCTGAGGAAATATATCCAAGTATTCCTTGAGAATTCATCTATAAATGAGACATAGTACACATATTTTCCCAATGATGGGACCGACACACGTCCAAAAACATCACTGTGAACTAGTTATAAAATTCCTTCTACACTCGTTGCACCAGTGGGGAATCTTACATGATTCTGCTTCCCATATAGGCAATGTTCACATAAATCAAAATCCAGAGAACAGTTAGACATACCTTCAACCATACCTTTACCATGTAGTATTCAAAGACCCTTCTCTCCAATATGCCCCAGTCTTTGATGCCACAACATAATCTTTTCTCCAGAGACTGTAGGAGTTCTTTCTTATTCAACTCCAATATCAGGAACAATGGAACTATTACACCCATCACTAATAGTGCTTCCTTGCAACTTATACACAGTTCCAAACTAAACTCCCTTTAGCAACACCATTGCTCCTCGAACCATCCTGCAAGTTTCCTTTTCAAATATTGTTTGTACCCCTGCATCATTCATTTTTCTTACAGAAATCAAATTTCTGGCCAAACTAGGGATGTGCAGAACACCAGGCAGTGTTCTAATCCTTCCATCTATGAGCCTCAACTTGACTTTTCCTTGTCCTATGATTCTGGTTGTCGAATCATCACCTAAGAAAACATTACCTCCATCATACCTTTCATATTCATAGAACCACTCCCTATGGAGAGTCATATGAAAGGATGCACCAGAGTCAACCAACCATGCCTCATGATCTGCATGTGTGCTTGAAGAAGCCAAGAACACATCCCCTCCTTCTTTCTTGGAGGTATTTTCTTCTGTAGAAGGAGATTCTTCAGATCCCTTCTTTTTCTCAACTTTGGATCTACATTGCTTCTTATAGTGCCCTTATTTTCCACATCTCCAACATACCTTTACAAAATTTTCGGAAGATTTAAATCTAAATTTAGACTTAGATCTCCCACTTGAGAACTTAGATCTATTTCTTTCCTCGGAATGTCCTCTTGCAAATAATGCATATGTGCTTTGTCCTTCCATATTCTTTCGTCTCATCTCCTCTGACAACAAGGATGAGACCACTTCATCAAACTTCAAGGCAGTTGTATTACTACCTATGGCCAAAACCAAAATATCCCATGAGTCTGGTAAAGAACACAGTAAAATGATACATTTATCTTCATTTGAAATTTTAATATCAACAGATACTAATTGACTTACCACAGTATTGAAGGCATTCAAATGCTCTGCCACTAATTCTCCATCTCTCATCCTCAAGTTATACAACTTATTTCTCAGGAATAGTTTATTTACTAGGGACTTAGACTGATACAACTTCCCCAAATTTTCCCATAAATCCTTGTTTGTAGCTTCCTTTTACACATTTAGTAATATTGAATCGAAGAGACACAATCAGATTGTGCTCTTTGCCTTTCGATCCAATTTTTTTCAGTCATTTGTTGAAGTTCCTGTAGGTGCAGTACCTGGATCTACCACGATCCACTGATCTTTGTCCACCAACAGATCTTCCATCTTGAGCTTCCACGGCTCAAAACTTTTCCCATTAAACTTCTCGATCTCCATCTTCGAATTGCTTGCCATTTCTTTTCACCTGAAAAATCAATACCATAGATCTCCCACTGTAACAAGGCTTATCACAGTCCCGATCCAAACCCTAGACCACAAAGGCGTCCCCCTGAAGCCAACAAAGCTCTGATACCAAATGTATATTTTAACCTTGTACAATATTTACCACAAACAAATATTTAGTAAAAGAACAAAAAATATACAATGGAAAATACAAACATTACACAGAGATTTTTCCCCTGGAAACCCAAATCGGGAAAACCAACATATTCTATATTTTCATTGTGTTACATTGTTTACAATACAATATACATATAGGATCCAGTGGCATCCAAAACCCTAACCCAATGACCTGAATTAGTCAACAACCCTAATTCCTTAACCAGAAATAGAAATCCATTGGCAAAGAAACCATGTGCCGAAAAACCACCTAAATATGTGACAAGTTTCTTGAGGCAGAAAAACCACCTAAATATGTGACACTACTACTCGTGCAAAGAATATAACACATGCCCAAAATATATGTCCCATCCCCTCCATCGAAGATGACGGGGAAGGTAAAGTCCACAGATCGTCAAAGTAAGTCATTTGAAATGAACTCTCTTGAAGAATTGCAGTTTTAGGATGATCAGTGACAACTGAAATAAAATTAACATCATTCAAAGGTGGTGAGAAGTAAAACACACCCATCAAATATGGAAACAAACCAACACCTAAGTTGACAATACCCTATTGTGGATGATCAATCATTGGGACTGTGGATGCCCCCGATGAAGGGTCAAGACGAGAAAACGACAATTGATGGACGATGACAATCTTGCCTTCATGAGGAAAGAATAGCACTCAAACACTACCATCGTCATCACATAAGTCGAACTTCAACCCAACAAAAGGTTGTAGTTGAGAGCTGCATCGACTACTTCAACTTATACACACACAGGTTTTCCCTCCAACTGCACGAGAAAGGAGGGGATTAGGCCATGCGGTCGAAAAGAACGACCATCAAATGAAGTTAACAAATGTGGGGGACAAAGATAACTCAGGCTAAACAATAACCTTCCAACATCCAAGTGACATAACACAAGTCGATGCCCCCTTGTCTACCATAGTGCAAAAGATGTTTCATGTCAAATATTTTGTGGCGTAAACCACTATTATCTGAAACTTGGTGACATGATAAGGAAAAAGAGGTTTTACATTGGAAGGGTCAAACATGATATATCCTTAGTAGGCTCGAAGGCACCTAAAGATGAAAGCAACGCTTTTCTTTGTGAGGGGAAACTCTGGAGAACTTCCAGATTAGACATTGTGTAAGGGGTTTGCGCTAGATCTTCAACAACATAGTAGTTCATGGAAGCTCGTGTATTTGGGCTATAAGACGCCTTCTTAAACGCACCTTTCGGGATGTGAGTGATTGTGTCTCCCATCATCTTCTCAATATGGAGAGGTGTAGATGGGTCAATAGCTTCCTTTCCTTTCTCAACAGATCCAGGCATTCCATAATCACGGGCTTGAATATGAGCATCCACCCTCATCATATATATATTTGTGGGTCTGGGATTAGAGTCATGCATGGAGGTTTCCCCCAAGCATGTTTGTGGATTAGGATGCCTACATCATATTCTTCCCTTGAGGAAAAGGGTTAGTTAACACAGTAGGTTGTTTTTGTGCCAACAAATTTTGGGCTTCCTCAATCCGGGGGAGCTGATGAGACAGGTGGTCCTCCGTGCAAAGCTTACAATGGAAATTGACCTTCCTCTTTTCATGTTTTCCCTCTCCAACATTATTAGCAACCTTTTTGTCATTACCCCCCACGACCCTTCTTACCCTTGACCTTATTTTTTTCCTTGGTTTGTTGGTTACCCTTAGGGTTTGTCATCTGCATAGTGTGTACTTATGACATCAGGGTGGCAGGGGAAACCATACTAAAATTCTGGCTGGTCACAGTCTGTTGTAACGATAATTGTTGCATTTGGTCAGACAACAGATCTATGGGATTTTTTTACGCTGAGCCTACAATACCATCGGCATGAGGCCCAAACTTAGGTTTGGCCAAGTCAAAGGTTGACAAAATTGCATCAGGAAGAATCTCATAAAGCATGATGGATTGTTAATAGATCAACTACAGTTGTTGAACTCTCATTATTTCCTCTTCCTCGGAAAACACTCCAGAAGTCGCAACGTCTTTGGAGATATAGGGCACCAAAGACTTCAGGAACCACTCAAGAAAAAATGCAAGAGGTACCTTGACCTTGATCAAGCTCTTACGGTGACACCAATCTTGGATATGATTAGAGATATGGACTACCTTAGTCTACTAGAAATTTCCAGTCATCTCGATGTAAGCATTGTATCTCACTGGTATTTGGAAATGGTTCAAAGAAAATATCGCCAGATCATTAAAGTAAGAATATCTTAAGCCAATGAGCTCAATATACCATTTCGTAGCACCCCCTATGAGAGTGAGTTGAAACAATTGCAACTTAATGGAATCGTCGTTTAGCGAATTCAAGGAGCACCACAAATGAAAATTCATGACATGATCACCTGGATCCTCATCAGGCTTTCCTTCAAATTTTGGGATATCTGACAAAAACTTGGTAGTTATAGGAGAAAAACCTAGAACATGACAAATGGGGTCGTTCAATAACCTTGATAAGTCTGACAAATGAAGAGTTTCCATAAATGGTAACCTTGGTTGTGATGTGTTCACTAGAAAAGACGAACCTAGATATTGGTCGGCACCAGGTTGCCAGGAAAAGCTTGTCTGTTGACCAGGGTTCTAGTAAAAATGAGGGTTTCCTTGGCTAGTGTAAGGGAATGATGCACTTGTTTGCATCACAGACGAGTTTGAATAGTTGGATGAAATGCCTTGATTGGGACTTTCCCCTTACATGGAATTCCATTATCCATGGTTGAGGTTTCCCCTGACCGATCCCACGTGCATAGGAACTAAAAATTGCAGGGGGTTCCATTGAGAGTGGGATGGGTTACCCCCAATCAACATCCTATGATGAGGGATAGAATTTTTCCTAGGATTCCCTAGACCTTGGAAAGAGTTGGCTCCTGCCATCGCTCCCTGCGAAGGAATAGATCCTTGCACAGGGATGGGTTGATTAAGGAAGGGGATTCTCCCTAATGAAAACATTGACGAAGAAAACGCGTTACTCCCAAAAGAAATGAATAAAGAAAATTACATGGACCCAACTAGAGTCATGGAAAGTTGAGGCCTCTAACTCTCTCTGCTAAACAATCTAGAACAGTAAGAGGGCCCGAATGGTTGTTGGAAACCACCTGTGAACGAGGGGGATAGAGGGGGAATATGATCCCCACCGTAAGGAAATGCATTGAATGGAGCAATGGTGCCCCCAAGGGATCCTTGTAGGGGAGTTTTAGAACTCCCCACACCCAAACCAATAGTCTATAAAGTATATTGGGTTAGATTCGATATCATGTTGAAACCCGACATCCCATATGAGAATAGACCAACAAACGGAGTTTGCATGACAATAGGATGAACAATGGTTGTAGTCACGATAGGGACTTTGCCACTGATAGAAGTGGTAGCCACATGATGAGAGTAATTCCTCGAAGGGGAAGGTGGGAGAGGGGAAAATTCAACCTCTCCACCCATAACCGAAGTGGTAGTAAGAGGAATCCTAGTATAAGTAACATCAATTTCTTCCATAGAAATTCATCTAATGAGACAATGATCAAGGTTAGTCACTTCAGGAAGGACTATCTAAATAAGGATTGGCATTGATATGTCAGTTATCAGAGGGTTCCAGGGCCTAATGAAGTATTTAGCTTTGAGGTTTGAAATGCAATTTGCCTCAGGTGCAAAAGTGTCTCCTCTTGGAATAGGATCAGGCAAAATTTCTTGTGGCGTGGTAGTTTGGAAAGAACCTTCCTAATCCAACCTTCACCTCAACAGAAGTCAGAGTGGCTCCACAATTATCGGTGGGAGACCTTGAAGCCTGTATGAATGGCGGAGTTTTTGATCATCTACTTTGTGAAACAATGAACCAACACTTTAAGGAAAAGCTAGGGGAAAGTAAAGAGCACACACTAAAAAGTCCCTAAAGATAAATCAAACAAACAGGAGAAAGGTAGGAAGAACAATTATGCCAACCAACACTAGAGCAACTTACCGGTGCAAGTGTAACTTGAACATAGAAACACCCTCCGGATATACTCTGTGAAGCATGGTTCGACATGTGCCCTAGGTACCGCGGTATGCCCCCCATAGTCACCTGTGTAAGTACCTTAAAAGGAAATTTGGTTGCTAGCTTGCAGTCAGTCATCGGGTGGGTACAGCTGACAATCGGGTTGGAGCGTATGGGTAGGATAAAAAAGTTTGAAACTGATCCAGAGGTTTGAATCATGAGAGGGCCAGTGTCACTCTTAGAGTACCCTGGATGGATCCAAGTGTCTCAGAGGAATGACACCAAACAATTTAGTATCACTACAGGAACGATCTCCAAATACCTTCCCCCACTATGCTTGGTCTATCTTTGGAGGGGATATATTTGTTTCCTTTCCTCACGCGACCTTGTGTTTAGCCCCTGTGTTAGAGGGGGGTCTCAGCTAACTTTTATGATAATTGGACTTCGACACTCCCTAACTCGGACTCTTAAGTTTGTTTGGTGGCCTTGGAGAGTTTTATCTCTACACCTAATCCAAGGCCCCAAATCCTAGTGTATTTGGTGTACCCTACAAAATGAAAAATTCTAATTGATTTTAAATTTAAGCGTTAATTTTAAGGGCTTGATTACTCAAGAGCACAGTGGTGAAACTTGTGATGTTCTTTTAGAGACAAAAAAGAGGAGAATTATAGAACTTTTTAGAACAGTGTGCTTTGATGCAAATGAAATCAAACTAAGTCTTACAAATGAAGATTGGCTCTTTTCACTTAAAATCCAAACTTTTCAAATGCAAACCAGGATCCTATGCTTAATTTATCCTATAATGATTTTTTTGTTTCGAATGAAATGTAACTACTTAAGATTTTCAGTAAATAAAGTAACAAGGAACTTTGGGTTAGGACTTATTTTCTTTCGCAAACACAACCTAAGCTACAACATCCAAGCAAACATGCAATACAACATGAAAATGCAACTAAGAAACTTCTTTTTCTTTTCCTCTTTTTTTGAAAATGAACGCAAGAGAAGGGAAGAAAAAAGATTAAACTTAACTATTTTTATTTTTTTTTAATTTTGGCTTTTGAAATGAAAACTTAAGGAGAAAAACAAAACAACTTTTCTTTTCTTTTTCAAAGCATACAAAGAGAGAAGGAAAACAAACAAAAGATTGATTCAAGTCCTATACCACTTCCTAATCCAAAAAGGATCCAGAGAAGGCTAAGAACAACTCAGAATGAATAGAAGCAACTCATAACACTCAAAATGGCTTCAGCAAACAGCAAAAGGGAAAAAAATTCAAAGTTCCCAAAACTCAATTAAAACGGCATGATCGCGAAGAGTGCGTCGCAAGATTTCTAATGGTGCAAACGGAGTTACGGATTGAAAGATATAAGCGGTCAAAGTTTTGGTCAACCTAGCCCAGTAAGCAAGGATGAGTCAAAATCCGTACTGCTTATGTCAGCATCAGTACGAATGATGTCAACGTTCGTACAACCTACGTGGAAAACACTGAGGGTGACACGTGTCATGATGACCTCAGCATGCCACGTGGTAACACTAGAGGCTGCCACATGTCACTCGGATTTGGACCTTTTACGGCACCACGTGGACGAGTAAAAAAGTGCCACATGGCACCCCAGGTGACGCCACATGGCACCACCCAGGAGGTGCCACGTGTCTCGAGGTGAAGTGGAGGTGACATCAGCATACATATGGTCAAACAAATGGATGCCATGTGGCCCAATAGGAAGGCACCACGTGGCACTCATGAAATGCACAAGGACGCTCAACAAGCAAATTTAAAAAAAATATAAATAAATGGTAGGACCCCGCCAAATCTGGCGGAGGTCTCGCAACATATGGCATCTCTGCCATAATTAGTGACCACTAACTATATGCCGGAGATAGAGTAACGGTTCTGCCAATTTTGGGGCATATTCGAACTACCCACCAAGTCTAGCCATCAACCAAGTGGCCCTCCAAATTTAGCACTGGTTCGGTTTTTGTTTAAAAAAAACACACACTAAAAGGGGAGGCCCATGGGATTTGACCCCGAGACTGTTGCCTAAACTTAGCCACCACAACCAATACGCCAAACCTCCTCTTTATGGATTAATCACCCGGATTTTGGTATAAGAAGGGTCCTCTGGTTCAGTATTGGAAACATAAGAGCATGAAGGAGGCAAACCGAGTACATCTGTACAGTACAGATTTTTTCACAGTTTTTGAGGCTGAGCATGGTTTTTGAGATCTGTCCAGTCATTTATTGCAGGAGTAATGGCACACAAATCGAGGCAAGGGTGCCTCTTGGACCAGAAAGTGTCTGACTCAGATCGAGGTGTGGAGACAATCATTTTTAGGTAAAAAAATGCCACAAACGCAGTGGTGGCGTTAGTTTTCTGATCTGATCAAATCTTTTGTAGCTTAACTCTAGAATGAGGCATACTTATGTATTTTTCCCAATTCTTTTGTGGAGTTAATAAAAAGACCTATCCATTTGAGAGCAGGACCCAGAGACATAGTCCACTAGGGACGAACTCCGTTATCAATTTATTTGTGTTCATATTGTATGATTATGTCTCTTTCCTTTTGAGTTTTTCTTTCTTTATGGTGTACTTTAGCTTATGCTCATTTAATATAGTTCTTTAATAAGTCACCTGACGAAAAGATCCAGGATCATGTTGGTATCAGAGCATTCATTTTTGACTTGAATTGTTGAGTATGAATTCTTACTAGGGCCAAGCATAAGCAGGGTGAAGGAAATATTAAGACATTCAATCCCGAAGTTGGTTGTGCATCCCAAAGGAAGAAGATGGTAGAAGAGTACAAGCGTGATGAACATGAGAAAAACCTTCACATGGTCTTTTATCGCATGTCAGAAATGGTTGAATGAATGTACGGAGATTAAGAGAAGAGGATGAAGAAGAAAGGGAAGAAAAAGGAAGCACATGCAGATGATGATGCTTCGGTAAATCAAGGGGATGGAGGAGATCCTCCCGAGCCTCCATGTTCGACTTCAAGTTCTAGTTCTTCTTCCTCTGATCATTCTCATCACTCTCAGCATTCTAGCCATAAAGCCTCTTTTAAGAAACCATTATTAAATCTTGATGTAAAGTTTGCTTTACCTATGTTTAATGGAGATGTTAATCTTGAAAAGTTAGACAATTGTATCCGACAGGTTGAAGTATATTGTTGTGTTCAGCATATTGAAGAAGAGGAAGTTAAGGTGCAACTGGATTCTCTTCAGTTGGAAGGCACTGCTCTCGTATGGTGGGATAACAAGCTACAGGATAGAAGTAAGTGTGGTAATCTTCTTTCCTCATGGTCGGAATTTAAATCAGAGATAAGGAAGTAGTTATATCCATTAGGGTATTTTCATAAAGCAATGATGGAATGGAAAACGTTAAGGTAGAGTAAAGGTCAAACTGTACAAAGTTTCACAGAATAATTTAGGAAGAAAGCTCTAGCATTGAATATTCCTTTGGATTCTTATGAAACTTTAATGAAGTATATTGATGCACTTCACAATTATATTCGTCATACTTTTCTCTTGTTTAACCCTACTAGTATTGATGAGCTTTGTGTGCAAGCCACTCACCTTGAGAACAAGGGGAAACATGTTCGAGAAGATCCCATGAAGAAACCTTCCAATTTCCCACAAAATACTTTCAATAAGTTTAAAAGGAAGGACAAGAAGACTGCTACAGTGATGAGAGAAGGAGGAAAACCATCTTGCACTCATTGCAAGAGGAGCGGTCATTATGAAGAACATTGTAGGAAACTACATCCAAAAAAGAAACTGAAACAGTTTGGTGAAAAGGGGAAGACAAAGACTGTTGCTACAGTGTAGCAAGATCTTGCTTCTGAATCAAGAGATGAAGGAAAGATCACAGCGACTGGAGTACAAAGTAAATATTATATTCATGCTAGTTCAAGTTCCAATGATGAATCTCATATTGATGAACGAAAGAGGAATGATTTATTTCATATACGAGTTGTATCTAAACATACTAAGATAGATACATTATTTGATCTGGTTTCCAAAGTAAACTTAATATTTGAAGCACTTGTCAAGAATATGGGTCTTGTAATGAAACCACATCCAAAGCCTGACCCTCTTGGTTGGGTATGTGATAAAGAAAAACTTAATGTCACCAAACAATGTAGGGTCAGATTTTCTGATGCTTCCAAGTTGATTGATGAAGTGGATTTGGATGTTGTACCACTTGATATATGTGGCATGTTGTTGGGGAGTCCTTATCTTTATGATAGAAAAGAAGTCTTATTTCATCATGAGAAAAAATACCACCTTACTAAAGGGGAAGTGGAATACATTGTTAGAGCTCACATCATGAGGGTAAATACAACACTTGTTAGTGCAGGGCAAATGAAAAGACTCATAACCACTAATAAGAGATATGTACTCATGGTCGTCAGAGAGAAAGATGTCAGGACATCCGACGCTTTCCAAGGGTGTGATCCATCTCATAAAAGGAATGTTTTTCAAGAACCAGATGGATTGCCTCCTAAGAGGGAAATCCAACATGTGATACATCTTCAACAGGTTTCTCCTCTTCCTAATGTGGGCATGTATAGGATGTCAGTTGTGGAGATGATAGAGATCAAGAAGCAGGTACAGGGCTTATTGGATCAAGGAGTCATCAGGCCTAGTTCATCTCCTTTTGGTTCTTTGATTGTGATGGTGGCAAAGAAAGATGGCACATGGCGAATGTGTGTTGATTACCGGGCTTTAAATAAAATCACAGTGAAAAATCGATCCCTCTTCCTCGCATAGATGATTTACTTGATCAGTTGAAGAATGATGTTTATTTCACTAAGTTGGATTTGCGCAGTGGATATCATCAAATCAGTGTTACAGAACATGATGCATGGAAGACTGCCTTTAAAACCAAACAAGGATTGTTTGAGTGGTTAGTTATGTCGTTTGGTCTTTGCAATGCTCCAACAACTTTCATGCATGTGATGAATGATGTATTCAGGCCTTTCCTGGATGACTTTGTGATTGTATATTTAGACAACATTCTTGTTTTCAGTCGGACTTGGGATGAACATGCAAGGCATGTAAAACAAGTATTGGATACTTTTCAAAGGGAAAATTTGTATTTGAAAATGTCTAAATGTGAATATGGCAAGACTGCACTTGTATACTTAGGTCATATCGTGGGAGGAGGACAATTGAATATTGATCCTTCCAAAATTGAAGTAATTGTGAAATGGCCTAAGCCAAAAAGTGTGACCAAGATACAGAGCTTCTTGGGTGTAGTCCAGTATTGGAGGAGATTCATTCCCAACTTCTCCTTTATAGCATCTCCTTTGCATGCCTTAACCAATGTGAAGAATACTTTTCAGTGAGAAGGAAAGAAACAAAAATCTTTCAACATTTTGATGAAGAATATCATTACCACACCAGTATTAGCACTGTCGAATCTTCAACATCATTTTGAGATCGAGACAGATGTCAGCGGATACACCATGGGTGCAATATTGATGCAATATCGTAAGCCTATATGTTACCACTATGAGACTTTTAACAAAGTTGTTGTTAACTATCATACATATGATAAAGAGTTGTATTCATTAGTTCAAAGTGTAAAGAAATGGAAGCATTACTTGTTAGGGAAGGAAACCATCATACATACAGATCACCAGCCCTTATAGTATCTTCAAGCATAGACCAAACTGCAACAATCTCGGCACTACAAATGGATGGGTTTTCTACAACAATTTCATTTGGTAATCAAATACAAGAAGGGTACGAGTAACAAGGTAGAGAACTATTATCTGCAGGAAAACTTACTCTATCATCTTGGGAAGCTATGTATTCCTACAAGTGAACGAGTCCATGTGATACGAGAAGCTCATACTTCTCTTGTGTCTAGGCATTTTGGGGTAGGAAAAACTATGGCTCATTTGCATAGGTTTTGTTATTAGACTCAAATGAAAGCAATTGTAACTAAATATGTAAAGGGGTGTGTGATGTGTTCTACTTGTAAGCCCAGTAATAGAAAATTGGGGCTATACTCACCACTTCCTATTCCATCCCATCCATGGGAAAGAATTTCCATGGATTTTGTAGGGGGTTTACCCGTGACCAAAGGGGGTCATGATTATTTGTATGTCGTAATGGATAGGTTTAGCAAGATGTGTATCTTGATGCCATGTAAAAAGAAGATCACTATTGAGCAGACTGCTAATCTCTTCTTTCAGTATGTTTTGGTTCACTTTGGGTTACCCACATCGATTGTCTCGAATCGAGATACTCGATTCCTTGGGGATTTTTGGACTAGCTTGTGGAGAATGATGGACACCAAATTGAAGAGGAGCATTGTTTTTCATCCACAGACCGACAGACAGACAGAGGTGGTAAAAATAATAGTGGTACTTTTGCTTCGAGGCTACTACAGTAAGCATCCTAAGTTATGGGATGAACAGATACCCTATGTACAACATTCTTATAATCAAGCTTTACATTCATCCTCTCAAAGTTCACCTTTTCAGACATGTTTTGGGTACCTACCAAGGGTTCCTTTGGACTTGATGTATGGGAGAGATGCCAATGTGAATTAAGAACAAATAGAGGACATAGCTCACAAGTTCATTCATAGGATTCAACAGATACACCAGGCAGTCACGGAACAGTTGGAGAAAAGTCAAGCATAGTATAAATATCGGCATGACAAGCACATGGTTGATCATCAGTTCCAGGTTGGAGATCGGGTATGGCTTCACATCAACAAGGAACGATTGAAGGGTGAAGGCAAGAAGCTCAAGCCCATCTGATATGGACCCTTCACTATTTTGGAGAAAAGCAACACTAATGATTTTCGTTTAGATCTTCCACCTTATATGCAGATCTACTTAGTTGTGAACGTAGAGAACTTGAAACTTTTTTAGCCTCCCATGATCATCGATCAGGATGAGGAAGTTTCAATACCTTTAGTTGATGAGTTTTCACCTAAGTACTTAGATGAGTTACAGGAAGATATCATCCTGGACAGAAGGACAAGGACTTCACGCAGGGGTGATGTTGATTATCTTCAGGTAGGCTTAAAGGACACACATCCAAGCAAGGAAAAATGGATTAAGAAAGATAAGGTGAGGGAACTCTTCCCTCACTTAACAATTGATTAATGAAAGCTTTTTGTGGTCCAAAAATATCTTAGTGGGAACGGGTGATCCAAAAAGGATCAAGAGATGGCTAAGAACAACTAAGAACGCACAGAAGCAACTCAGAATGGCTTCAGCAGACAACAAAAGGTCAAAAATTCAAATTTCCCCAAACTCAATTAAAATGGAATGATCACAAAGAGCACGTCGCAATATTTCTAACGATGCAAACGACTCATCAAACGAAGTTACAGATCGAAAGATATAAGCGGTCAAAGTTTTGGTCAACCTAGCCCAGTCAGCAGGGATAAGTCATCATCTGTACTGCTAACGTCAGCATCAGTACGGATGATATCAGCATCTGTACAACCTACGTGGAAAGAACATAGGGTGACACATGTCATGATGATGTCAGCATGCCACATGGAAGCACCAGAGTTTGCCATGTGTCACTCGGATTTAGACTTTTTAGGGCGCCATGTGGACGAGTAAAAAAGTGCCACATGGCACCCCCAGGTGATGCCACGTGGAACCACCCAGGAAGGGACACATGTCCCGAGGTGACACGGAGGTGACGTCATCATACATATGGTCAAATAAAAGGATACTATGTGGCCCAATAGGAAGGCACCACGTGGCACTCCTGAAATGCACAAGGATGCTCAACGAGCGAATTTAAAAATATTTATATATATATGGTAGGACCCCGCCAAATCTGGCGGAGGTCCTGCCACATATGGCATATCCACCATAATTAGTGACCACTAACTATATGCCAAAAATAGTGTAACAGTTCCGTCAATTTTGGGGCATATTCCAAATGCCTGCCAAGTCTAGCCATCCGCTAAGTGGCCCTCCAAATTTAGCGTCGGTTCGGTTTTTTTTTTTTTAAACACACTAAAAGGGAAGGCCCATGGGATTCAACCTTGGGACCTCCACCTAACCACCGCCTAAACTTATCCACCACAACCAATACACCAAACCTCCTTTTTATGGCATAACCGCCTGGATTTTGGTATAAGAAGTGCACTCTGGTTCAGTATTTGAAACACAAGAGCACGAAGGAGGCAGACCAAGCACATATGTACAGTACGGATTTTTGCACAGTTTTCGAGGCTGGGCACGGATTTCGATATATGTCCAGTCATTTATTGCAGGAGCAGTGGCATGCAAACTAAGGCAAGGGTGCCTCTTGGGCCAGAAAGTGTCTGACTTGGATCGAGGCGTGGAGATAGTTATTTTTAGGTAAAACAACGCCATGAACGCAGTGGAGGAGTTAGTTTTCTAATCTGAGCAAAGTTTATGTAGCTTATCTCCAAAATGAGGTATACTTATGTATTTTTCCCAATTCTTTTGTGGAGTTAATAAAAAGACCTATCCATTTGAGAGCAGGACCCGGAGACGTAGTCCAATAGGGACGAACTTCGTTATCAAGTTATTTGTGTTCATATTGTATGAATATGTCTCTTTCCGTTTGAGCTTTTCCTTCTTTATGGTGTACTTTAGTTTATGCTCATTTAATACAGTTCTTTAATAAGTCACCTGACGAAAAGATCCTGGATCACTTCCAGAGGGTAGGAATTCAAAATAATCCAGAGGAGAACCTAAATCTTGTAGACAAACCTTCAAACTTTGATAAAAATAGAGAGACAAATAAGACCATACAATAGAGATTATCTTGAAATCTTATAGACAAACTAAGGCTAAAACCCTATCAAATAGTAGTCAACAGAGGTCCATGATACTCATGCATGTTGTGTTTCGAGAGCCTGCATATGTACGCGATATGTGTTAAGTAAGAACGCGTATGTACGTGGTCTAAGCAAACAACAGGTCGCGTACAGGTCTGAAAATATTATGACTTGAAACCTAGCCCCAGTAACCTAGTAAACACCTAGAAGGTGACCAGAGACTCAGATAGACTCAGAAAGTACACAAAAAAATAATAAATCAAACTAAAAGAAGATCTCCTAAATAGACCCTAAGGAGACTCCCTAGTGGAATCACCAATTATGCTTTAGGGAAAATTCCCTTAATTGGGGTCTAATGGCTAGGCAGAGCAATGACTCCTTAAAAGATAGAAACTAACATATTCTTTCCAAATTCAACTAGGTTTAATGATTGCTAAGGAAAAGAGGAATCAGATTAAGGTAGGCACCTTGTATCCTTTCGTTTGTATTAGATCCCCTTTCTCCCCTATTTTCTACCAGATTGCAGGTCTCCTCCCAAAGTTGACCTGAAACAACTCAGAAAGTAATCTACAACAACATATATGTAATCATTGAGATCATTTATATGTCCAAATACTCATGAGATAAATTACAAGCATAAGCAAAAAGACATCTGAATTTGGAAAAGTGAAGCTCTCTTTTATTAATAGCAAGAAGGTGAATTACAACCAAAATCTTGTCGACACC
>ML783527.1:290991-316750 GCA_009831015.1 Picea engelmannii | reverse complement strand
ACCAACAAGATCTCCCTCTGGAACCCATCTGCAACCTCATCAACCTTTGTTGTTGATGCCTGCTACCTTATTCCTCTTCCCCTCCTGTGTGGACACTGTGAAGCATAATGACCAAATTCATGGCACTCGTAACATCTGATCTTACTAAGATCCTTATTTTGTCTCAGATCTAGATGCTTCTTTCTCGGGAGAATCATATCTCCCTGACGGACCTCTTCTATCTGGAGAACCTCTTCTACCATTTCTGGTGTGGGCTACAAGGGCCTAGTTCTCATCATTGTTACTCTTTACCATACCATCCATATCATCATTGAATGTTAATCGGGTCTCCTCCTGGATACAATATTTCCATAATCTGTCAAAGTATCATAACTTGTCTCGTGCACAAATCCCTTTCACAAATGATTCCCGAGACCTAGGAAGACCTCTCAAGGCTACATTCACCAACTCATCATCCTCCACTATCTCACCAATGGTTGTGAGATGATATTAGATCTGATTAATCTTCATAAGGTAACTGACAACTATGTCTCCATCGATCATCCTGACAATATAAAGTTGATGTTTCAAGTGTATCATCATGTCGGTATTATTTTTTTGGTATAGACCCACCAAAGAATCATACATATCCTTGGTAGTTGCTTTCTCAATAATATGAGGAATCAAGTGGTCCTTCATAGACTCTAGAAATACATGTTTGTCTCACTTTCCTCTTCTTGTGAAATGCCAAATCTATTGGATCAGTTGGGCTAGGAACCGCATCCTCAACATACTCCTTGAGGTCATTCTCTTCCAACATAAGGAGAACCCTTTCCTTCCAAGCCTCAAATTTGGTCGCCCCTTTCAACATGTCCTCAAGCTTCAATGTATTCACCCTCTTGACCTGCCTGGAACAAGAACAAGAACAAGTACAACACTCTTCCAGTGTTGTAGCCAACAAAGTGTCTTAAGATTATCCCCTTCTCTTCAAATCCCAAGCTCTAATACCATGTCATTTTTCACATGCAACTCTATGTGACTAATTTTCAAATCCGAGAATCTACTTTCTAGTGAACCAATAGTAACTCCCTAGCTATTATCACTGAACAATTCTACACTGAAAATTATTAACTGAAAACATATGTTGCGGAAACACAAAAGATCATAGATGAATCATCACACATATGAAACACAAATTCAGTTCTGTAATATTTTTATCATCAAAAATCTCGATAGTAAATCCAACCCTCCCAGCCAATACAATATTACCAAAATTTGAGGACAACTTTGTCCTCCAAAGTCACCAAAACTAAGAACAACATGGTTCTCCAATAACCATACAAATCAGAAAACCAAACCTCAACAATATCCTAGAAATATTATATGCCCACAAATATGCTACAAACCACTTGTACAACCTGTTGAGGTCACCTGTCATCATCTTGTATGGACTTTACCATGCCTAGAAGAGCTTGTATGGATGTACATGATTTCTCCTACAACAATCCGCATACGTACGCGATTGTTCCCACTGCAACCTGCATATATGCGAAAAAATGTATGAACACATCGTACAACTCGCTCCACTTCGTACAATGTCTTCCTTATAAGTTTGTCTCTCTCTCCCACATGTGAGGTGTGCCTTTCCCTTCCAAGAAAAAAAATTAGAGAGTCTTCAATCTTACGCCAGATTTTCCACCCTAGCAGAATTTCCCTTTCCTGAAATCACCAAGCCTCCTAGCACAAGTGAAGACTAGCTTATGCTAAATCCATTCTTCCACTACGATGATATAATTTCACAATGACACCTCTCCTTTATATAGGAGTCCAATGAGTGAGTTTAGGAGCCCTTCCTAAACTCAAAAATTAATTAGAATATTTTAGTCTTCTTTGTGGGTGTGGCACCCCCACACAAACCCATTAAGCCCATCAACTTTCCCATGAGGTCCTAGCCTCATTTCTAGGCCAATTTCACTGAAACGAAGGTAAAAAATGGTGCCAACGAAAATTGCCACATTCCTGACACCTTTTCCTCTAGTGGTAATACCTCCTGAAGCTACAAAAAGAAACACAAGGGGCATCTACATCCCATTGAAAAACTAGGGAAAAAAAAGACGGAGGAGGAGTGTTTTGACGAAATCCAACAAAACATGAACAAGAGACAGGAAGGCACTCAAGAAACCACTAAGGTGAAATTGGAATTAACGAAATAACATCTTGTTCGACCGGCCAAGGTTCGGAATATGATCCAAGTATTCATGGTCAACGTGAAAATGGATATGAATACTCTTACCGACAATTCAACATCCCACGCAGCTTCCCTCGAGGAACTCTTGTACCGCATAGTCATATCGATTGAGGGATAGTACCAAGTCTAGGCAGCCTATGTTAGGGATAAAGACACACACATGAATAAGACAAAATAGAAAATTTGAATTTTCTCCCAACTACCCTCTATTTTTTCTTTTTCCAATCGCCCTCAACTTCGTCCAATTCTAACACCTATCAACAACAATTGAGAAGGGGAAGTTGAAGGGACTTGTAACTGCTTCTTGCATAATTCAAGAAGACACTTTCAATAGTTACTTAAACTACTATAAGTAAAGCAAGAGGGCCATTTTGTTGGGGATCTTCAAGCATTGTACATTCACAAACTCTTTTGAGAATTAATATTGAGAAGCCCTTGGGGATAATTTTGTAAGAGAGAATAACTCTTGTAGATGGTTGCTTGTTTTAAACTACTTTCAACAAACTGTGTGTTTTTTACATGTCTTGTAAGAATATCCTTTCGCCTATAGATTGTTCTTATGAAGATCAAAATCATTATTGCAACTTTGCTTATTCTTTCTTATGTTTTGTCCAAATATGATGAGTTTCTTATGTATGTAATTTTATGACCTAGACTAATCTCATTATTATATCTGCATGCATGTGTTGTCTAACCTTGTTGCTTCTTAACAACTAACTGGAAGAAGTTATTTGTAGGGATTAGTTTCATTTATAGCTACTCGTTTGGTTACAGTAGATTCCCCTAGCCAGGATAGGATAGATTAGATTTTATTTATGCATTTAGTTAGATTTCATTTTCATTTCCATCGCATTCACAACCATCCAATCACCCCTCAAACCCAGTAATGGCAGTCAGGCCAAAATCCAAATGGGTCTCCTAAAACAAATAGTGCATAGTCTAATTGGCACCATGTACCGAGGAGTATCCCTTGTTGTTGAAAGAAAATTATTTTGCATCAATAGAATTGTCGCTAGAAGGAAGGCTTGATTTGAATGGCTAGCATAAATCCACGACAAACATATGGCTATTCCTCTGATAATATTCATGTCCAACAATGCTTGCCACATATCTCTTCCAAATAAAAAATTACCTTTGAATATTCAAATCCTATGTTTAAAAGTGCTATTGTTGATCCAGATTTTATGAGCAAAACAAAATGAATACAGATTATTAAAATATGCTTAACATAGAATAACAGAGATACAGTAAAACTGGTTTTCTATTCAATAAGGAAATAAGTTGAAGCTATAAAATGCAGCAGAAAACAAGCTTGTTGGAATGGTGGCGGCTTATCTCTGAGAAGAGATGTGACAAATTCGCTCATTCGCCAGAAGATCCTTACAATGAGGCTCTAAAGGCCTTTTTACAATAAACATGAATGCCAAAAACCCTAGACATCCAAAAACCTAACCTTAGGAGATGAAGCGCCAAAAGTCATGTGGGCCCCGTTTGGGTAAGTTAGTACATCAACTTCCTGGGGTCGTAACTTTTGCATACGATCTATGTTTTAGGCGCACAATAGCCCGTTGGAAAGGTATAACCGAGAAGAATGATTTTGGATTGGCCCAATTTATTTCCTGTAGCAGTAACCTGGGCCCTAAATCCCCAAAAAATGTCATTTAGGGCCTCAAAACGGCCCCGAAAGTTTGGAACCCGAAAAACTACAAGGGTGGAAAATTGTTTTTCGAGCCAGTGGAATAGGTGGGTGGCCACCGATATCCACCTTGATCAATCCTCCCTCCTTAGGAAGAAATGGTCTCCATTTCATTGAGTTCCCCCATCAGATGAGGAAATTTCTGTTGAATTTGGCCCCAGGTGCGCCACTTGCCTTAGTGCAGGAGCTGCCCTACTTTGACAACTTGATAAAGTTGGATCCTTTGTTGTCAAGTGCCCTTGATCTGTGTGTACACAATATGATCATTGTATGCTTGTTGCATGTAGTTAGGGTTGAGCTTTGTTGGTGTCAACTGATCTTCTATCTCTGAGGTGTCCAATAATGGTGGAAAATATGGCCAAAGGAGAGCCACGTTGAAGATTGGGTGTAGGCCAAGGAAAGGGGGAATGTTGAGCTCAAAATAATTGTCACCCACAGCCTTGTTGATGGTGTACGACCCATGACGGAGTGGGAAAAGCTTCCGATGGGGACCTTTAAGGCGTTCTTTCTGGAAGTGTAACCAAACTTTGTCGCCCACCTAAAACTTATGTGGCACCCGATGTTGATCATGGCGCTACTTGTACTTGGCATTAGACTTATGTAGAATATCTTGAACCTGTTAGCGGATGTGCTAGATCCGCCCAATGAGCCGGGTGGATTTGTCAGCTTTTGGTGGAATAGGGTATGAGTCGTCTGAGGTGGTCTCCAGGGGTAGTGCAACATCCATGGGGCCCAATGGTTGGAATCCCAACCCCACCTGAAAGGGGTTGTGGCCAGTTGAGCTATGCAGGGATCATTTGTAACTATGTTGGACATAGGGAAGAATCTCATCCCATGTGCGGGGGTTTTTTGAATTGTACTTGTGTAGGATATGTACGACCATCCGATTGAGGACCTCGGTTTGGCGATCTGTTTGGGGGTGGAAGGCAGTGGATTTGGTGAGCTTGATATCCAGCAATGACCAGAGGCTCTACCAGAATGTGCTAAGGAACTGACTATCACAGTCTGAGATAATGGTTTGTGGGATCCCAAAATGTACCCATACTCGTTCAAAGAAGAGCTTGGAAATGGCTTATGCTATGATGTTCTTCTTCCAAGCGGCTAGAATCGTCATCTTGGAAAAGCGATCAACAACCACAAAAACACAATCATTTCCCCTCTTGGCGGATGGGAGGCCAGACATGTAGTCTATTGAGATGGATTCCCATAGCCTGTTAGGAGTAGGAAGAGGGGTGTACAGGCCCTATTTCTTAGTGGTCGGTTTGGAAATAGTGCAGGTGGTGCAGGACCTGATATACTTGCCAACATCCTGTCGAATTTTCGTCAAGTAGAAATGTTTATGCAGCACTGCCATTGTCTTTTCGACGCCAAATTGTCCTGCCACCCAACTATAGTGAGCTTCCCAAATCAGCTTTGTGCACTCGCTTGATGGAATACAGAGATGGCCCATAGGGCACAACATCTCGTCCTGAAGATGGAAATTATCAACCACTGAGTTGGTGCCCAACATTTGGTAGGTGGTGGAGAAGTTGTGGTCTATCTCTTAGAGGTGGGTCCATCTTGAGGTCTCATGGCTGCAAGAGTCTAGCTCTGTGGTGAGTGCTGCAATTGGAGGTCGACTGAGGAAATCAACAACTCAGCTGGTACTTCTTGTTTTATACTTGATGTTGAGGTGGAACTGTTGTAAGTATGTTGACCACTTCTAATGGTGGTCATTCTGCAATTTTCTTTGGGTCTACATGAATTGTAGTGGCTTGTGATCAGTGTGGATGACTGTCTCCTTCCCAAGAATGTAATGTCTCCACTAATGGTAGGCTTGCACAATGGAGTACATTTATTTATCGTAAGTAGGTTACTTACAGACAACATATGATAGTGTCTCACTATGATATGCCGCGGGGTGGCCTTGTTGAGTGAGAACGATGCCCACAACGTAGTCTGAAGCATTTGTCTTTATCTTAAAGGGATGTAGCAGGTTCAATAATGAAAGGACTGGGGATGAGCACAAACACTTCTTTAATTCATCGAAGACTTGTTTTTGGGATAGGCCTCACACAAATTTTTCCTTACCGCCACCCCTGGTTACTTGGATGAGGGCCCATGCAATATGAGAGAATCACAACACGAACCTGCGATAGAATTTGGCGAGGCCCAAGAAGCTCCAAATTTCAGTGAGTGTGGTTGGGGCTAGCCAGTCATGGATGACCTGTATCTTTGCTAGATCCACATGCACACCATGTTGATCAACGATGTAGCCTAAGTAATGGACCATGTCCATGCCGAAGGAGCATTTTTCCAAGTTTTCATATAGTTTGTGTTATTGCAGGGTTTGCAGAACCTATTGAATATGCTACAAGTGTCCCGCCCAAGTATTGTTGTAGATGAGGATGTCATCCAGATACACCACTACAAAATTATTGGTGGAAGGTTGTAGGATATCATCCATCATCCTCATAAAAGTTGTTGGAGCATTTGTCAAACCAAAGGGCATGACCAACCATTCAAAAAGACCTTCTTTTGAGTTGAAGGAAGTATTCCATACATCTGTCTGTTCTTTTGGGACCTGGTGGTAGCTAGACTTCAGATCAATATTACTAAAGTATTTGGCCCCCATGATTTGATCAAGGAGGTCATCTATTAGGGGAATTGGGTACCGGTTTTAGACTGTGATTTTGTTCAAGGCCTGGTAATCAATGCAGAGTCGCCAGGTCCCATATTTCTTCTGCACCAACATGATTGGTCTCCCACAAGGTGATGATCTGGGATGGATGTGCCCCTTGTGGAGCATTTCTTGGATTTGCCTCTTGATCTCCTCGTTTTATAACAGAGAGCGGTGGTATACTGGCCCATTGGGTAGCGATGTGCCTAGGGTCAGATTAATGGGATGCTTGACTTGGCAGTGCAGAGGTACCTCGGTAGGAGAGGAGAATATATATGAGTATTCTTCCACGACATTATCCACTTGATTTTGTTGTGTGGATAGATTGGTCGCAGAGGCCCTAGATGTGGATGTGATCTTTCGCTCACTCTGAGAGTGAATCACGAAGAAGACAAATTTCCCGGTCTGAGAGATGACCTTCCTGCATTGCTTGGAAGAGATCAAGGAAATAACACTAGGAGGGACTGTCTCGGGTATCCTATACAATTTCTTGTTCAAAGTAATAATAACACTGTGAGGCCTAGACTCATATACAGAATGACGTTTCCATAAATAAGTTTGGCCTGAAAGAACATTACAAAATTTGAGAGGAGCAACATCACATAATACCTTGTCTTTGAAGGGCTTGATGTCGTACGACATTCAACATTGTTGGTTGACGTGGAGATTGCTTCCTTGGCAGAGCCATCCAATGGTGTAGAGTTGTGGGTGTAGCGTTGTCAGTAGGGCTAGCCACTTGATGACCTCTGCTGAGATGAGGTTATTGTGGCTACTGATATCAACGTTGAAGTGTAGCAGGGTGCCTTTTACCCACATCTGTGAATGGAAGAGGTGCTCTCCTTCTTCTGGCTCATCTGGTTCACCATGCTAGAGCTTGATGGTAGCAACGATGGAACTGGGTTTTGCATCAATGATCCATCTACCCCTTTCTAGTTCTGGCTCAGATTTAGAACCTGCATCTGATTCAGAGGCTTTCACTTCGGCCACCAGCAACTTCTTTGAGCGACAATCAGCAGTGTTATGCCAAGGGCTCTTATGGAAGTCGCACCACTTCCCGATATCTTTCTTGGTCTTTCTAGTGTCCTTTGCTTGCAACTTGGACTGGTTGTCCCGATACTATCCATATTTTATCTGTCGTTTATTCTATGGGTTGGGGACGCCCTTTCCTGGCTTTTGCTGTGAGGGGTTCCCAAGCCCAATTGTCGTGTCTGTTGTTTGAGCTTCTTCTCGATTTTGAAGGCATATTGGTAGGTTGCGCCCAAGGAAGAAATGTCCAAAAAATCCATTTCATTCTAGATGTATCTATGCAGAGCACCATGAAACTTGAGCACCAGATTTCGCTCTGAATATTTGATACCCATCTTGGTGCGCAAGGTATGGAAGATATTTGTGAACTCTGGCACTGCTTGGTCTCTTTCTTTCTGCAGTGTGGTCCATTTGGTATACAAGTTGTCATAACTTTTGATAGGGTAGTATTGTTCCTTAATAGCATCCCTGAAGGATTCCTGGGTGGTCGTGACTGTAAATAATAAGGGTTCCTATGTTTCCTTTTTCTCACAGAAAGTTTCCCACCAATCTTTGACATGGGGAACGACTTTGAGGAGCACAAAAGTGATATTTTCTATATTCGAAAAGTTATGGACAGAAAAATACCCTTCCATTAGATTCAACCACTTGTCTACAACATCTGCATCTATCTGACCTTCAAATATAGGAATATCGAAGTTGATTTGTACCTTGAAGGGGATGACACCTCTGTTTGAGGAAGATGTGTTGCATGTTGGTAGCCGCCGAAGGATTTGCGTGAAACTATCCATCATCTTGTTCCTCTGTTGCATCAGGGCTTCCTCAAGCAACATTTTGAAAAGATCTCATGTCCCGTCATCTTTATTTTCTTCTGCCATGAGAGTTCGCTTGGGTGTGCAAAATATTTTGTCCTCGAGAGAAACAAGCTCGAGACCCAATACTGTGTACCTTGACCTCGTTGGAGACATGCATTAAGATGATAAGGAGAAGACCGCTCTGATACCATTGATCTAGATTTGATGAGCAGAGCAAAATGAATACAGATTATTAAAATATGCTTAACATAGAATAACAGAGATATAGTAAAACTAGTTTTCTATTCAATAAGGAAATAAGTTGAAACTGTAAAATGCAGTGGAAAAAAGGCTTGTTGGAATGGTGGTGGCTTATCTCTGAGAAGAGATGTGACGGTTGTGCTCATTCGCCAGAAGATCCTTAAAATGAGGCTCTGAAGGAATTTTTACAATAAAAGGGAATGCCAAAAACCCTACACATCCAAAAACCTAACCCTAGGAGATGAAGCGTCAAAAGTCACGTGGGCCCCGCTTGGGTAAGTTAGTACATCAACTTCTCGGGGTCGTAACTTTTACATACTATCTTTGTTTTAGGCGCACGATAGCCCGTTGGAAAGGTCTAACCGATAAGAAAAAAAAATTATTGGCCCAAATTAGTGCTTTTTTTAATCACTTGGGCCCCAAATCCCCAAAAAACGTAATTTAGGGCCTCAAAACGGCCCCGAAAATTTGGAACCCGAAAAAACTGTCGAAAAACTGCCAAGGTGGAAAATTGTTTTTCAAGTCATTTGAATAGGTGGGTGGCCACCGATATCCACCTGGATCAACTGCAAGCCCTGAAAACTATCCTTAATCTTGTTATCTCGTTCCTAACGAATCTTTTTTGAAACTCAATGCATCACTCGCTCTTACGCCAAGTTGCTTGGCCAGTCCCACAGATTCAAAGTTACCTAGGAGCAGAGCTACCCACGTAAGAGGAATTGAGAATGATGCCAACATTCTTATTGACTTTGAATAGGATTTGATCGAAACTACTCTGCATGAAATACCTGCACCCTTGGACCAAGTTCCTCCAACACCCCCTAGTCCTACTCCTCCCGCTTCCGAACACAACTTTGACGGTGAACATTTTGGATCTGATACAGAATATAGAATGGGTGAAAATTGGAATTTGATCCAACCGTGGATGTCCCAAGGAAATTTAAAGTTACTCATACCCTTGCATGAACTACCCAAACATACAGAAAGAATTCTTCTGAAGTTTGACCCAGACAAAGTTGGTTCACCTGAAGCCCACATGAATAATTTATTTCTAGCCACCTAACTCCTTGACATTTGTTATGAAGAGGTGGTTTGTAGGATATTTCCATACACCTTTGAGAACAAGGAATCCACATGGTATTTTAACCTGCTAGATGGAATGATTTTGAAAAATCCTTCATCAGAAAGTTTGAGGATGAGGAGACTCATGTGGCCTTATTCAAGGAAGTAGTGACCTTAGAAATGGAAAAGAAGGAAAAAATTAGGGACTTCAACCAATGCTTCACTATTATCCTCAAAAAATTCACTATTGAAAATAATCCCCTAGAACCCTTGGTTATAGAATACTATACTTCAACATTGCTTCCCTCTATAGGCATGTTCGTTAAATGTTCTAACAAAACTACATTGGCCCAAAATTTCAAGGAAGCTAAATAGGTTGAGAAAGAATTGCTTTCTTTAGGCAACCACCCTACATCTGAAGAGACCAAAGTAGCTGAAAATAAACCCTTTCGCTTGACCAAACCTTCTGAGAAAGAACCCAAGGATCTAGACAGTGTGGTTAAGCTAGTGAAAAAGGTATCCAACAAAAAAACTGACCTTAAGAAAAGCGTCAGTGAAAGGTCTTCAAAATTGAAATATTTTCGTCCATTATTTAAGAAGAATGATAACCCGCCAAAGCCACGAGAAACCCTGAGTATTACTTTAAACATGGATGATTTTGGCATGGCCAATTTCTATTCATATCACCAGAAAAACTATTTTGAGAAAACTTGTCCTCAATGGATCAACTCCATGACCTTAGTCATTAACTAGTTGTTATATCAATAAGAAACAGACGATGATCAGGCCGAGGACTTGGAAAATGAAGAAACCATCGAGGATACCAGTCAAGAATCATCCATGTTTCTATGGAACTGGTGTATAGATTCTGATGAGGAACAAATTGAAGAGGTTTTTGTGGGGGATACATAGGTCACTAAAGTTGCACCCAAAGGTTACAATCTGTGCAGCAAAAGGGAAGTGCCCAACACTCCCGTACCCTCAAAAACTATCATTGCTCCTAGGAAAATAATTCCTCCTACTCCTACTTAGAAACCAATCACTTCGAAACCCAACAAACAACAATAAATCAAGCACTTCAAACCCAACAACAGTTAACAATAAACCTAGCACTTCACCAACAAGAAAAACACCAACCAAACTTGAAACTCACCCTTTGGAATATAACGTTATTGAAGATATAAAGAATACCAAAGCCAACATCTCCCTATATTATATATGAGAACTTCCCCATCAACATGATCTAATGACACATTTAACTCCATCGATCCTCGGAAGAAGACCATTGTTGCAACAGACAACACTTCTAAAGTTGTTTAAACAAAGGAAAAAAGAAAAGTTGAAACTTAATATGTCATAAATGTAACCAGTATAGAATCACATTCGAGGTCCCAAGTATCGCCCTTTCTACTTGCATTTGAAATTTTTAATTTCAATGTGCATAATTGTTTAACGAACTCTGGTGTTCATCAAATATCACGCCTTACTCGATTTTCCAAAGAATCATTGATGTCAAATAAAAGAGTAGTAATAAATCATATATTTAGATATATCATATTTTATGGTAAGAGGTGAGCTCAAATATGTTATGATTAAAATATCTTCTGACCCTAGCATCCATCAGATCATTGATATTGTTGTTTTTTATTCCCCGAAGGTTATGGTTTATTGCTCAATAGGGATTGGTCTGCAAAACTAAAGGGATATTTCTCTACAGACTAGACCCACTTATGATTTCCATATAAGGGTAATCCAAATCAGAACCGGGTGAACAGTCAGGCTCATATGAAACATACGATGGAATAACTTGAAGGTAAGAATGAGCCCATCAGTTTCTCCCATACTGCTTTGGGAAATTTCTTTTTAAATATTGACCATGGTTTCTATGAAACGCAACCATATTCGATTCAAATAGATATACAATATGAACTCCTTCAATGCACTCGAAATGAACCTAATGATTGTACTATAGTAGAAGTAGACAACTTTTTCTTTACTAACTCAATCTTAGACATTATCATTTGGACTTTGTTTTTTTATGGCTCCTAGCTGGGGCATGATGCATTATCATTGATCGTGATAAACATAAGACTCTTATATCTTATCAATTAGAATATGAATGCACCGATAATATAGTCGAATATGAAGCCTTTGTCCAAGACCCAAAGAAGGCCATCAACCTTAAGGTAAAATGCTTTCGAGTTGTTGGTGATTTGGAGATAATTGTCAGACATGTAAGAAACATTATTCACTTCCTCTCTCCACATTTAAAAGGTTATCGGCATGAGGTATGGAACTTGATTAATTATTTTGATGAATTTAATATCACTTTTATACCTCATTCCCGAAATGTTGTTCCAGGTACTTTATCCAATGCAGCATCTAGATTCACACCGTTGAATAACGGTTTCATTGTTGAAATCCTTTTCAGGCCTTCCATATTGGACAAAATCACAAACTGGAGAGTATTCAATGATGATCCTCATATTATATATCTCCTTACCAACGTCGATGTATTCCAAGGTTCAATGATAGATGATGAAGTTCACCAACAAAATATTTGGGACTATCGGGATGAAGCAAGCAAGATAAAAACTAATTGCATCTCGAGGAGTGTGTTATCACTTGAAAGTTGTTATATTTGTAGACCAATTTTAGAAATCCTATGAATCAAAATATGAATAGCTCCACTATGATGCATGCTCTGGTGAATCTAGGCACTCTTGAACATCCCAAGTTCATCAATTTAGACACTTGTTTTTCGGAGGCAAGGAAACACACATTCACCATTCACACAATTGTTTCGAAAGGATCAAGATGTATTTGATTGGACTTATGAAGACTCGAACACATATGATACCCACATTATTTAACACATCATTCCTATCAAAGAGGGTGTCAAACCGTTTCAGCAGAAATTAAGGAAGATACATCTGACTCTTCAACCGTTGATTCAAAAGGGGTTAAAGAAAGTTTTGGATGCCCGTGTCATCTTTATAGTTTGCCATTCTATGTGGGTGTCCAAAATGGTACCTGTCGGGAAGAAGTCAGGGGAGATGAGACTATGTGTTGATTTTAGGAATTTAAATCGAGCCTCTAACAAGGACAATTACCACGTTCCCTTGATGGAACAAATCTTACAACTCGTCTTGGGTTCCCAATTGTTCTCTCTTTTGGACGGGTTCTCTAGCTATAACCACATTCTTGTAGGATAAATGGACCAATTAAAGACCACTTTCATAACAAAGTGGGGAACGTTTTCATATCATAGGATGCCATTTGGCTTAATCAATGTTGGTGCTACTTTTCATAGGGAAATGAATATAGTGTTTAAAAGTATGATTGGTCACAACATGATGATTTACCTTGATGATGTTACAGTTAATTCCAAGCAAAGAGTTGATCACCAGCAACATCTGAAACAAATTGTTGAAAGGTGTTGAAAATATGGTATTTCTCTAAACCCCAAGAAAATCATATTTGTTGTTTTAGAAGGTAAACTATTGGGGCATATTATTTCTAAGTATAGGATTTATGTTGACCCAAAACAAACCAAAGCCATCATGTCAATCCCACCCCCACATAGTAAAAAGTGTATGTAGTCATTTTTTAGGAAAATCAATTTCGTAAGAAGATTTGTTCCCAATTTTGTTGACATGGTTAAACCCCTTTAACAAATGATAAAGAAGGACGTTCAATTTAAATGGACATATGTTGAAAAGGAGGCCTTTGAGAAGATCAAGGCTGCCATAATGGCTGCACCTACTCTTCAAATCCCATATTTCACTAAAGACTTTTTGTTGTACACTTTTGCTTCATATCATTCTCTTGCAACAATGCTCACTCAAAAATATAAGCAAGGGAATGAATGCCCCATAGCATTTATGAGAACTGGACTACGAGGCATTGAACTGAATTATCCATCGGTGGACAAGTAGGATTTTTTTTTCCACAAAGCTATTAAATAGTTTATACCTTATATATTGAAAATTCACACCAAGGTGATCGTCCCTCACCCAGAGGTTAGATCTCTCTTTGTGCAGAGAGAACTAGGTGAGAGACGAGGCAATTGGATGACCTATTTACAGGAATATGACCTCGAGTTTAAACAATAACTATTGTTAAAGGTCAATCCCTATGTAAGCTGGCAATTGAGGCCATGGATTCTGAGGATCAAGAAGAAGAAGGATGGAAAGAGGAACCTACCCTCTATACACAAAAATCTCCTTATGTTCCATTAATCAATAATTCATCATATAATGATCTCAAACACTATCGTCAACATGGCACTGCTCCTGATCATTTCAATGCCAAACAGAGAAGGGCACTAAGGTTTAAGTCTGCACAATATCATTTGGTTCACAATATCTTATTTATAAGTAATTATGATGGAGTTCTACTCCGATGTATTGAGAAACAAGGACACCCATGCTTACTCCCATAGATATGACATCTTCTAGAAGTCATTCAGAATAGAGAGCAAGGCATTTGTTCCACTTCAACCTATCATTATTGAAGAGCCTTTCGACTAGTGGGGACTAGACATAATCGGTGAGATCAACCCTCACTCGTCTAAGAAACACAGGTACATTATAACCCCCACAAATTATTTCACCCGTTGGATAGAAGCTATACCATTAACTAAGGTAAATGATGAAGTGGTAATCAATTTTCTAGAACACCACATTATGACCAGGTTTGGAGTACCCTCTACTACTCTGTTTGATAATGCTACGTACTTTTCATCGTTGAAATTGACTGAATTTTTCTAGAGAAGGGGATTATTTTAAAATATGCATCCAATTATTACCCCAGGGAAATGGCCTAGATGAATCCAAAAAAAAAAATATGATATGTATCTGTAAACGAACTGTAGTTGACTAGCAGAGGAATTGGCACAATGCATTAGCCAACACCCTCTGGGTTGACCGCGTTACTCCTAAAGCATCCATAGGGACCTCTCCATATTTTCTTATTTATGGGAAGGAAGCCATGCTCCCTTCGAATATATATTTTCCTTCCCTTCATCTCACCCAACAATCACGTGGGAGAGAATTCCCTATCATCAAAAAGCACATCAACACCTTGATAAAACTAGAAGAGCGTCGCGCCAAAGCTAAAAAAAAATTGAAGCTCACCAATAGACTATTAAATGTTGGTTTGACAAAAAGTATGCCAATGAAAAATACTTTCAGGTTGGCAACCCGGTCCTCAAGTTGGACAAGCCACACGAAGAATAAGGAAAACACTCAAAGTTTCAACAATTGTGGTTGGGTCCTTTCATAATTAAAGAGAACATTGACCTAGATACCTACCGATTGAAAAATATTGAAGGGGATGTAGACCTCCTCCCTGTCGATGGACAAATTCTTAAGCATTACATTAGCTAGCCTTTGATGTAGCTTCCCTTTGTACATAATAAAATAATTGGCTTTGTCATCTTTGATTTACTGCCTTTGTTTTGCTTTACTTTTGCACATTACTTGCTTCATTTTATGCCTTCCACTTTCATTTGTTTTTTATTCTAGTTAGTTTTCCTTTTCTCTCTTTCAAAGTTCTTTCCTTGGCCTTCTCAAATAATTTGGTTTCTTCGATCTAAATAACTTTTAATATGTGACACATTGGTATCAAAATCTTGGAAATCTACATTTTGGTTTCTAGACGCAACTTCTCTCTCTCTATGTAACATTGTTGTGCATTAATTCAAGTCAGATCCAGTAGAGGAACATATTTCATTAATAGATGAGCATTGTATTCTTAAATGTAGCAAGAGTGAGCTAATGGTCATATCCAAGGGCAGGTTTTGTGTTTGTCTAAAATTAAATAGAAACTACTTTAGAAAGGCATATGTAGTACTCAAGGTATGTTGCTCAAGGAGTTAGCTCATCTATAATCAAGTTGGTAGATCTCACTTTCACAAATGTCATCCTGCATGCCTTTAAAGGAAAACTAGAATCCCCCCCATCCACATCTCTTTCTCTATAAATTTAAGAGAAAAATATTATAAAGATAAAGGATTGGGGGAAATGCATTCCATCTCATGTTGGACATGCAAGTATCTCTGTTGAGATTCTATGGACACTTGTTGGCAGCGGAGCAAGGCTTGTGACACCAAGGTGACTCCATTGGGGCTATGGACGCTCGCTGGCATTGGAGCAACACCAGAGAAACACACCATCAGCTTGTATTCTCAACATTCTTGATGCATCATTTCCTTGTAGTACTTCCATTGCCTTCCCGAAGTATTTCGGTTTAAAAGAGTATAGTATGGTAATCAATCTGCTTTTGGATTGGATATAACTTATCCCTTGCATCATTCAAACTTGTCTCGTCAATATGCACTTTGGAAAACTATGGGACCTACTCATTCTCCCTTGGGTCATGTATCATAAGTGTTTCCATTCTCCAAAGTCTCGTTTTTAGATACCTTTTGTAGTGATTCATGGATTTGCCCAGTGTGTCGCCAATTGTTGTGCCAAGCATCAAAACCTTCCCTTTTTCTTATATTATTACTTGTAAAGTCAATTTTAACCAATAAAATGGGACCCTCCTTTTTTCCTTGAGACCCTCTTAACTTTCTAAGAAGAATGCTCGTCTCCTTGATCTTCGTTAAAGTCTACCCATGCCCCTTTGATGAAATCGTTTTATCTTGAAAGTTTTGTTTGTTTTCTGGTTTGACACTTGAACATTTCTAAGAAACAAGTTCTATCATATCATAGAAGTTCCCATGAAATTTGTCGATATTTCGACAAATATCGACAAACTTCGCATGAGTATCCTCGGTACACATTGGTGGACTTCCTCCCAATGTCTCTAGTATGCATTGTAAGGGTTGCATACTAAATTTTTACAAGTTCAAAGTTGAAACATTTGTTCATAAGTCTTTTGATACACTTTGTTGCCTTCCTCTTACGTCCTCCGGTATACGGGATACTTTCCTTTGACCCTCGCCAGTACACGACCCTTCAACAAAAGCACTTTGCAACAACTCTTCTTATACATAGAATTGGTTATCGATGCACTTCCAATTATCTTCTCTGGTAGAACTGGAGGAATTCCCAACATCCTTCATTGTTGGGAATTCACCTCCAATGAGACAAGTTGTAATTTCAACACATTTCCTTTGTTTCTCGCCAATACCTCGAATTTTGTGCTAAAAAATTCTATAAAAAATGCCCCACCCCGCCTTATTATTTAATATCTCATTGGCATCGAGTAGGAAGGGAAGCATTGAGCATTCAATGATAAGCCACTGAACTCCAACTTCCACTTGTCCATCAACTACCAGGTAGGTCCCTCTTCCCCTTTCCCCAATTGGACACTTAGTCTATCATCGTTTTGTTTTCGGTTCTTGATTTAATTTAAAATGGAAACCATAGGGAGTGGATATTTCATATAACCAACCTCTCCTAATACTTGATTCTCTTCCACTTGCCTCTCACAATGCCCTAACTAAAAAAAACCTAAATCTTCGATTATTTTTCATATCTCCCATTTGTGTCCTAACCTTGCTTCACTCGACTGAGAGAAACCCTCATTACCCTAGCTCCCCTTGTTACGCATTAGAATATCCCCTCAATCAAACCTTAGGAACCAGGTTTTCCCATGTTGGGCTTGCTCTGTAATCTTTATATTTTATTAATCCTAAAGGTTATAATAGATCCCTTTGGCATAAGCATGGCCTAAGCCTCGACCAAGACCTAGCTCTTCTGGCCACTTCTCTCTCGAACCTTGGTCTCCCACATGGTTTTTCACCAAAATACTTAGTTATTTTTTTAAGTCGAGGGTTCATCGATAGAGTTATTAGGATTAACACCAACATTACTTCTTCGTTTCGACGGAGTTATTAACATCACCATCGTTCATTACTTCTTTGTTTCGGTGAAATTTGCCACAACTTCGCCAGTCCTCATCCTACCATTTTGGCAGAGTTATCAATATATTCGTTGATGCTATCATAGCCTTTCAGTAGATTTGTTAACAACTTCGTCGATCATTTCCTTTAGGTGTCGACATAGTTCCCCACATCATCATTGGTTCTCTATTACTATATTGGCATTGTTCTCAAAAATGACTCCAACACTCACTGGCGCAGTTTCTATGATATGCTCCAATACATATCAGAGCAATTGTTGTCTTTAATACCGATATCGACTTTCCACTTTGACATAGTTGACATTACTGTCTTCGATTCACCCAATCTGAGACAAACTTCACTTAAACTCTCACCATGTCACGGATTATCCTCTCCTCCTCTGATGATGATTTTCCTCATGATGTTGAATTGAGTAATTCCTCGGGAATTGATACAGGATTGCGCTAACAGATTCATTTTTTAAGCTCCCAATAAGGTTTCAAAGACAAATTACATCATTACAAGAACTAATGCCTTATGTTCGCTTTCATATTTCCTCTTTATTACTAGTTTGGTATTCTAATGATAAACGTGTTTGTCACAGATTCAGACATGTCACCTCGCAAAAAATATACAAGCAAATATCCTACGACGGAGGCCTCCTTGAGCATAAGTCGACAAGAAGAAGATCCAAACACCCTAGTGGTTTTCTATGATGACACCACGGGACTCATAGAGAAAGGGGAGACTTCACTCAAGTGGGGTGAAGTTTTCCAGATGTTTAAGAAAGATAACTTCCCAATAGAAGATGAATACTATGATGAGCTCAAAGTATTCAAGAACATTCAAAAATAAGGATTACATAGGGCGGCAACTCACGCAGTTGTTTTTCCTTGTGCAGACACTGATCCAAGTGGATATTGGTGGCCACCCACCTATTCCAACTGGCTCCTCTTAATAGTTTTTAGTTTAGCATGTTCTTCTGTACTTATTTGTAATTGTGGTTTCTACACTTTTGGGTGTCTAAATCCCTACACATATTCCAAGTGGAGACTGGTGGCCTCCCACCTAATCCAACTGGCTTATTTTGGAATTTTTCATGTCAACACATCTTTCCATACTTCCAGGGTTGTTTTGGGGCCCTAAACAGTGTTTTTTTGGCTTGACATAGTCAAACTATAAACAAAGTCAGAGTTTGATGGCATAATGTGTAGTTCTCGAGAAGACCTTTCCAACAGGCTATCACGCGCCTAAAACGGAGGTCGTATGTCAAAGTTACAACCCCGGGAAGTTGGGGTACCAACTTACCCATCGGGGCCCACATAACTTTTGGTGTTTCATCTCCTAAGGTTAGGTTTTTGGATGTCTAGGGTTTTGGCATTCATGAGTAATGTTAAAAGGGCCTTTGGAGCCTCATTGTAATCATTATGCTCAGACGGATGCATGTAGCAAGCCACATCTCTTCTCAGAGATAGCTACCACCATTCGAGTAAGTTGTTTCAAGTTCTACGGTTTTATAGTTTCAACCTATTTTATTTATTCAATAGAAGTTATTGTTCACTGGATATCTATTGTTTTTATCTTTATCTTTGTGTTATTGTATTTAGTATGTTATTCCTTTCATTCCGCTCATAAATCTGGATTAGTGGTATCAGAGCGATCTGCTTTTCATTTATTTTTCTTCATGCATGTCCCCAACAAGATCTAGGTACAAGAACTTGGGACTCGAACCAGTCGAGCCTTTGCAATGTTGGCCACACCAAGCCTGACAAAAACCCATGGGGGACGAGAAGAACGATGATGGACCAGGAGATCCTTTTAAAATGTTTCTCGAGGAATCCCTTGCATGACAAAGGAATGAAATGATGGAAAACTTTACCCAGATCCTTTGGCATCTGCCCACAGGAGACACATCTTCTTCAAGCATCCATGCAACCCCCTTCAAGGTACAAGTAAATTTTGATATTCCATTATTTGAAGGACTGATAGATGTGGATGTTGTAGATAAATGGTTGAATCTTCTCTAAGGGTATTTTTCGGTTCACAATTTTTCTGATAGGGAAAAGATTACTTTTGCAGACCTCAAGGTCACCCCCCATGTTAAGGACTAGTGGGATACTTACTCTGAGCAAAGGGCCATAGAGGAATATGCAATATTTGTGGTCACCCCCACATGGGATTCCTTCAGGGATGCCATAAAAGAACAGTATTACCATGTTGGAAGCTACAAGGACCAATACACAAGATGTACCATGCTGTGTTGGGAAAGGGACCAGACAGTACCATATTTAACCAATATTTTCCATACCTTGTGCACCAAATTGGGTATCAAAGACTTTGAATGACATATGGTGCTCAAATACCATGATTGTTTGCATAGATACTTTCAAACATAAATGGGTTTTCTAGACATTGCATCATTAGGCGCGACTTATAGATATGTTGTCAAGATCGAGCAAACATTTAAGTAGAATAGGCAAGATTTTGGATCTGCAAACTCCTCACAGTCGAAGCAGGGAAAAGGTGGCCCCAACCCATAAAACAAGGGACAGGGCAAGGATGTCCTCTCTCAGGACAACTAGTCGAAGATGCAATCCAAGAATGGTAATGAGAATTCGAAGAAGGACATGAGAAAATGGTGTGAGTATCATAAAATCCCTTGGCACAACATCGAAGGATGTCGCTCCAAGTAGTCACTGGTGGCCGAGCTGAAAGATTCTGAGTCAGAGGCAGATTTTGACTGCAAATCAAATCCAAAAAGTGGTAAGTGTATCATCAATGTCGAACCGAGTTCCATGGTCGCTACCACCAAAGTCCAACCAAGAAAACCAAAAGAAATGGAGGAAGGGGAATGCCTCTTTCATTCACATATGTGAGTAAAGGGGGCTCCGCTGCATTTTATTATCGATAACGGCAGCCAGAAGAACCTGATTTCAACATAGGTTGTCAAGCGGTTGGACCTACCAATAACACCGCACCCGTAGCCCTACACCATCGACTGGTTTCGCTAAGGATGAGATCTTCACGTCAGCCAACAATGTTGTCTGCCCTACAACATCAAGCCCTTCAAAGACAAGGTATTGTGTGATATTGCTCCCTTGAAGTTTGTGATGTTGTTTTAGGCCAAGCATATTTGTGGAAGCGACATGCTATGTATGAGTCTAGACCTTGCAGTTTTATTATTACTTTGGGTAGACAATTATATAGGATACCAGAGGTAGTGTCACCTACCGCTATTTCTTTAATCTTTGTTAAGAAATGCAGTCAGGTCATTTCACATACTGTGAAGTTAGTCTCCTTTGTGATCCATGCTCGCAATAAGAAGAAGGTCGTCGCCACATCTGTGACCTCTACACAGAGCCTCTCTTTGCAGCATAAGCAAGTGGACGGGATCGTGGAAGAGTACAGAGACATCTTATCCTCACCCACCCGAGTATTGATGCACTGCCAAGTCAAGCATCTAATTGATCTAACCCACGGTGCACCATAGCCTAATGGATCAGTCTATCGTTTCTCTTTGATGGAAAATGACGAAATCAAGCGCCATATCCAAGAGCTACTTCAAAAGGTGCACATCTGACCACGATCCTCCCCTTGTGGAAGCCTGATTGTGTTGGTGTAGAAGAAATACGAGACCTAGCGGCTTTGCATTGATTACAAAGCATTAAAAAAAATCACAATCAAGAACTGGTACCCAATTCCCCGGATTGATGACCTTCTTGACCAACTATAGAGAGCAAATTTCTTCAACAATATTGACCTAAAGTCTGGCTACCACCAGGTTCCCATCGAACCAACTAATGTATGGAAGAAAACTTTCAAATCTAAAGAAGGTCGCTTCAAATGGTTGGTCATGCCCTTTGGCTTAACAAATGCACCAACAACTTTCATGACATTGATGGATGATACATTGAGACCCTTCACCAACTCTTTTGTGGTGGTATATCTGGATGACATCCTCATCTTCAACAGAACTTTGGAGGAGAACATGCAGCATATTCAACAGGTTTTGGGCACACTAAGGTAGCACAAGCTATATACCAACTTGGAAAAATGCTCCTTTGTCATGAGCAGGGTCCAATACTTGGGCTACATTGTTGATGAGCATGGGGTACATGTGGATCCAGCTAAATCCAAGTCATTCGTGATTGGCCAGCCCCAACCACACTAACCAAGATTCGGAGCTTCTTGGGACTTTCCAAATTCTACCAAAGGTTCATGTTAGGATTATCCCATCTTGCATGGGCCCTCAACCAAGTAACCAAGGTTGGTGGCAAGGAAAATTTCACATGGGGGCAAGAAAAACAACAAGCATTTGATGATATGAAGCATCGCTTGTGCTCAGCTCCAGTATTCTCCTTACCTGATCTGCAACAATCGTTTGAGATTGAGATTGATGCCTCTGACTATGTTGTAGCCATATTCCTCACTCAACATGGTCATCCAGTAGCATACCAGAGTGAGACACTCTCAGATATTGTTCAAAAATACCCCACCTATGACAAAGAAATGTATTCTATTGTGCAAGCATGTTGTCAATGGAAGAATTACATTATGGGAAAGGAGACAATCATCCACATTGATCACAAGCCTTTGCAGTTCATACAGACACAAGGGAAGTTGCAGAAAGACCTCCATCAAAAGTGGTCCACATACCTATAGCAGTTCCATCTCAACATCAAGTATAAGACAGGGAGAACAAATAGTATCGATGACTGCCTCAGTCTCCCTCCCATTGTTTCACTCACCACAATGCTTCATTCATGTGGGAATGAGGCATCTGAGTGGCCCCAACTTTATCAATGTGACCCTGACTTTGCCACCACCTATCAACTCTTGGGTACATCAGTGAATTTCACTAATTTTCACATCTCGAATGGACTGTTATGCCATCTGGGCCACCTCTGCATTCCCATAAGCGAGCATGCAAAGATGATTTGCGAGGCTCGCTACGGTCGGATGGGGGGACATTTTGGCATGGAAAAAATTGTGGTTGTTCTACATAAACATTTTTATTGGCCTTAAATTCAACAACACATCAGCAACTATATCAGATCTTGCACTTCCTATGCCATTACCAAGCCAGCCATCAAGACACAAGGCTTATACACCCCTCTTCCTACTCCCGAGAGGCCTTGGGAATCCATATTGATGGATTACATGCATGGCCTTCCATCCACCAATCACGACAATGATTCTATATTTGTGGTGGTTGATCAGTTTTCGAAGATGGCCATTATCACAGCCTGCAAGAAGAGCATCACATCGACAGATGTTTCCAAGCTCTTCTTTGAACGGGTGTGGGTCCATTTTGGGATACCACAGACCATCAATTTATATCGGGACAACAGGTTCCTCAACACATTTGGTCAAGTCTTTGGTCACTTTTGGACACCAAGCTCGCTAAATCCACTGCTTTCCACCCCCATACCGATGGCCAGACAGAGGTTTTCAATCGGGTGATTGTACACATCCTGCGCATGTACAACTCTAAGCATTCACGTACATGGGATGAGAGTCTTCAGTGTGTTCAGCACAGCTACAACATGGCTCTCCATAGATCCACCAACCATAGCCCATTTCAAGTGGGGCTAGGATTCTAACCCTCGAGTCCCATTGATGTTGCAATACCTCTTTCCGCCACACATGCAGAATCTTCCCATGTTCATTTTGAGGCTGACAAAGCCACTAGATTCATTTATTGGATTCAACACATCCTTCAACTGGTCCATGAGATTTTGCAGAAAGCCAATGATAAGTACAAGCAACACCATGATCAACACCAGGTACCGCACCAGTTTCAGGTGGGAGACAAGGTCTAGTTACATTTGCAGAGAGAAAGCCTTAAAGGGGCCCCATTGGAAGCTCTGCCCACTTTGCTATGGGCCTTGCACTATCACCAAGTCTTTGGGTAGCAATGCTTTTGAGCTCAACACTCCACCCTTCCCTGGCTTACACCTTATGTTCAATGTGGACCTCCTTCGGCCATATTTTCCACCATTATTGGACACCTCAGAGATTGTAGAATAGATGAAACCAGCAGAGATCAACCTTGGTTCCATGGAACATGCATCCACTGATCAGATAGTGGACACACAGGTCAAGGACACTTGCTAACAGAGGATCCAACTTTATCGGGTTGTCAAGGTAGGGCAGCTCCAACACCAAGGAAAGTGGCTCACCCGGGGCCAAAATCAATAGAATTTTCCTCACCTGATGGGGGAACTCAACACAATGGAGACCATTTCTTCCTAAGGGGGAAGGACTGATCCAGGTGGATATTGGTGGCCACCCACCTATTCTAACTGGCTCCTCTTAATAGTTTTTAGTTCAGCATGTTCTTTTGTACTTATTTGTAATTGTGGGTTCTACACTTCTGGGGCTATATGAAGCCCTACACATCTTTTAGGTGGAGACTAGTGGCCGCCCACCTAATCCAACTAGCTTATTTTGGAATTTTTCATGTCAACACATCTTTATGTACTTCCAGGTTCGTTTTGGGGCCCTAAATAGTGTTTTTTTGGCTTTCCAAAGTCAAATTGTAGACAAAGCCAAATTTTGACAGCATAATGTGTAGTTCTCGAGAATACCTTTCCAACAGGCTATCACGCGCCTAAAACAGAGGTTGTATGCAAAAGTTACAACCCCTTGAAGTTGAGGTACCAACTTACCCATTGGGGCCCACATAAATTTTGGAGTTTCATCTCCTAGGGTTAGGTTTTTGGATGTATTGGGTTTTGGAATTCATGAGTAATGTTAAAGGGACTTTGGAGCCTCATTGTAATCATTATGCTCAGACGGATGCATGTAGAAAGACACATCTCTTCTCAAAGATAGCTACCACCATTCGAGCAAGTTGTTTCCAGTTTTGTAGTTTTACAGTTTCAACCTATTTTATTTATTCAATAGAATTTATTGTTCACTGGATATATGTTGTTGTTCTCAATATCTTTGTGTTATTGCATTTGGTCTTTTATTCCTTTCATTTCGTTCATAAATCTAGGTCAGACACGATCTCATGGATTATTAGGCATGTAGACCTAGACAACCGATATATCCTCAATGTCAAGGGGCATCCCATAGCATCATTTGGGAAACTTATATATCCTAGTACTACCATTTGGAAAGAGGAATTTTAGCATTGGACGATGAACTCATTAGAAAATTCACGCACAAGACAAAATATTTATTCAAAATTTGGTACAATCCTGATAAAATGTTCAAACTCAAACCCTCTAGCGAATATCCCACCCGTTTGCTAAGAACGTCGAAACAGTATATTGTGGTGATGCTATGGAAGCTATAAGGGGAACATGATGCATAAAAATTCACATTATCCTTGATGCCCCTAATATACTATTGTGTTGACGAGGGGCCATCCTTCAATTGGGTTGATATATTATCAACATCCCTAGAATATTCCATCATATCCATCAAGGAGACCGCTCCCAGTGAATTCCAAAACTTTCACATGTCCTCCTACCTATTGGACATGATGTGCATGCGCCATCAATATCCCAAGATGGGTTGGGCCTGGAAGCCAGCCGACCCACCCGTACATATCTACTACAAATTCCTCTAGGAGCACAAATACATGACTAAGTATCACAAGATATTTGATTAGTTCTTCGCACCACTCTAAAAGCTCATCTTTGACACACCCACTCCATGTATGACTGACAAAGCTTTAGCAATATTCTAGAGAATTGGTGATTGGTATCTCATGGAGCACAAGACATACATAAGGGTTTATGGAGCTGTCAAAGCTCCTCATCTTCTTCCCAAGTTTGTGCCCGACAATTTAGTGCTACAGAAAATTGCATATCAAATCGTGATTCACAGTGTCAGGGTTTCACTATATAAAGATAAGAAATCCATTTGACCCCCTCTACCATTATGGGTCAGATCATACTCCTTCAGGAGAATTAAAGAAGTTGAAACTAAACTAGACACATTGTTATCATTTCTCTTTGGGAAAAAAAGGTTTTGAATACATGACTCAAAGGAAGTGGTCAAAGAACACTGCAACAAGTACAAACATAGTTGGGAATACACTTTAGCTACCTAGGAAGAAGAATAGGTTCAGTGTGGTGCCCAAACGTATGAAGAAGTTATTTCCAAGAGGTAGGGAAAACCATTGGGAAGAATATCTGATGAAGAAAAGTCTCGGGAAGAAGCA